>KB302105.1:139489-236383 GCA_000328365.1 Capitella teleta
GCCTCCACGTGGGCTTTTTTTGTGGGCTTATTTAACTTCGGAATCCTGAAGCAACTAAGACGTATGTGGTCCGAGGAGGCAAGTAGGAGTAAAGTGTCTTACCGGAGGACACAAGGTTTGTGGCCAGCGCCAAGCCCTTTCGAGGCGAGCACTCTAACCTTCGGCCGCCTTCTCTCCTAAAAAAGCAGCACAACCTACAAACTCGCCTACAAGGACTGGTCTATGCTCATGCTTCTGAAATGTACTCCCTGCCTCCAGGGACAGTTATTGCTGTAAATCTGATGTTGCAGGATCATGGCTGGTCTGCACTGGGCAGACTACTTGATCTTCACCTTCTTCCTGCTCGCATCTCTTGCAATCGGCGTCTACCATGCATTCAGTGGCAACAAGCAACGAACCACCCAAGAGTTCATCATGGCTGACAGGAACCTCCAAGTCCTTCCTACCGTGCTCAGTCTCGTAGTCTCCTTCCAATCAGCCCTCATGATATTGGGCAATCCAGCCGAAATATATTCGTACGGGACCCAGTATTGGTTTGGATGCCTGTTTGGATTCACCATTGGCGTCGTATTGGCGGAAAGACTTCTTGTTCCATGGATATTCCCTTTAAAGCTGACCAGTATCTATGAGGTCAGTGAGGAAACACTGTGCTGACAATTTTTGTATTATCTCAATTTGTTTGCAGTATCTACATCTGCGATATTCATCAAGATCAGTTAGAAGTGTTGGTGCTATTTTGGGAATTGCTTGTGGGGTAAGTAATATAACGAAATTGTTGATATAAATCATTGCAGTTATTACTTATGCAAAATAATATTTCTACTACAATTATATTTGTTTTTCTTGTCGTGAATTATTTTTGATCAGTTGCTGTACATCGGACCTGCGATGTTTGCCCCATCTTTAGCATTGGAAGCAGGTATATGCATTAATATACAGGCAAACAGTGTCATATTCCAACTTTCGCTCAGCAACCGGACTTCCCATCAAAGTCAGCATTCCAATCATGGCTGTTGTTGCCACCACGTACACCGCTCTGGTTAGTTCCATAGCCAAGAACACGATTGAACTAATAAGTTTAGTACCCAGTTGTTATTTTTTTGTGAGCTTAATTAACCTCAGAATCCTGAAGCAACTAAAAGTTATGTGATCCGAGGAGGTAAGCAAAAGTTAAGTGCCTTACCTAAGGACACAAAATTGGTAGCTGGCTTCGATCCTCCAGTGGAACCACCACCATTCCTATATTTATTATAATCATTAGCATTCGATTGTTATGTGTCAAAGGCATTATATAATCATTATTATGTAGTTGTGTTGTGTCATAGGCATTATAATCATTATTATGTAGTTGTGTTGTGTCATAGGCATTATAATCATTAGTATTCAGTTAGGTTGTGTCACAGGCATTATAATCATTATTATGTAGTTGTGTTGTGTCATAGGCATTATAATCATTAGTATTCAGTTAGGTTGTGTCATAGGCATTATAATCATTATTATTCAGTTAGTGTTGTGTCATAGGCATTATAATCATTATTATGTAGTTGTGTTGTGTCATAGGCATTATAATCATTAGTATTCAGTTAGGTTGTGTCATAGGCATTATAATCATTAGTATTCAGTTAGGCTGTGTCGTAGACATTATAATCATTATTATGTAGTTGTGTTGTGTCATAGGCATTATAATCATTAGTATTCAGTTAGGTTGTGTCATAGGCATTATAATCATTAGTATTCAGTTAGGTTGTGTCACAGGCATTATAATCATTATTATGTAGTTGTGTTGTGTCATAGGCATTATAATCATTAGTATTCAGTTAGGTTGTGTCATAGGCATTATAATCATTAGTATTCAGTTAGGTTGTGTCGTAGACATTGTAATCATTATCATGATCCATGAACTTTAGCTTTGGGTGAAAACAATACAACGAATCTGTTTATGAGAATAAATTGAATAATTTATTCGACTCAATGCAAGTTTGTATATGGTTGCCAAATTAATAAAACTCATCGATAATAATTATTAATAGTGATATAATAATATGTAGAAGTACATTCAATCAACAAAGGATTCTCTAAAATTAATCTGAACTTCTTAAGAGTGAGGATCAAATCTTCACGATTATTATGACAAATAAAATTTCGATCTCCACTCATTACTTTAATTCTGCGACGTACACTGATTAGTTGATCATGTGATGAAAAATCATAACGAGCAAAAAGCTGAAGTGCTATGATTTCTCCTTTCACAGATTCATGTTAAGTAATTGAAAAGATGACTTTAAACTATTTTTTTATTTCAATTAGATCATTATGCACTGTTTAATCATTCAAATGCACGAGGTTGATTGGCTGGCAGATTTTGAGTGTCATAATCAACTTATAGTCCTTTTAATTTTCTTCAAACACTTCAAAGAATCGCACTGTCAATCGCTGACCACCCAAAATCGCAAATGAAAAAGCTACACTTTCAAAATTATGAAAACACTGTAATAATTTAATATGTTCATTCTATGAATTACACTAAATACTCAAAAGTAGTGCAGGCAGCTATCGTAGGCATATACGTAAAATCCAATCAGGTTTCAAAGCAGTGATTCATACAGCAAACCCGCTGTTTGATGCACATGTACCTTATGTAATATGTATGTCAATTATATTGCTATTTTCCAGGGTGGCATGCGAGCTGTAATTTGGACTGATGTGTTCCAAGCAGGCATCATGTTATCTGGAATTCTTGCAATACTCATCAAGGTGAGTCTAATGATTAATGACGATTCGCACATTTGTTGTAAGGCTACTTTAATTGAATCAATCGTGTGTTTTGGATGTAAACCTCATTTCTTAACCATTTATATAAGCCTGTACTAGTCCTTCCCTTGACTCATATGTTTCTCTTCTTCCGACTCGTGCATGACAATTACATTTTAGAAAGGTAGCCTCTGAGTATTGGTTTTAATCATTGATTTGTAATCCATGCCTTTAACATTCCGGTTCATTCTGAATCAAATATTCTGAAATATTCTTTGTTCTTATTCTTTGACGTCTTACATCATTCATCGATCACAAATACAAGTAAATGTGGAATATTTCCATTGATATTCGATCATTTTTTAAACAATTTACATCCCAAGGGCATCATTAGTGTCTATTCCTTGTAGGGTTGCATGGAAGTCGGCGGCCTCTCAGAGGCTTTCCATTATATGCAGTCAGAAGGGAGAATTATTGGATTATCGTGAGTGCCATGCAGATAATTGATCTATAATACTCGGTTCTGTTCCAGAACATCTTTTGATCCACGAGAACGGCTCACTGTCTGGGGACTGGTAATTGGTATAAGCGCTCACTGGGGTTTCAAGTACGGACTCGCGCAACCGTCAACTCAAAGATACTCTGCGACTAGATCTTTGAGAGATGCCCGATTGTAGGTGCCTTAACCATCCACAACATCACTGTAATATTTTGTACTCAGCATTCAATCGTACAGCGGAATTTTGTTGATGTTTCTAGCATGCTTAAAATTCAAGAGCAAATTAATAGACTCGATAATATGGCAATTGTGTAATCACCGAACTTATTTCATTTTAGTTATTTAAGTTCTATAATCAATTAGCCTTGAACAGGTCCGCCAGTAACCTTTGAGCTGTTTAACACTGCAATTCTCGAGAGGATACGCATTGGAAATGACTAGCGCCAATGTATGAACTATTCTAAAGGGGGTTTCTCGATTTTCCCAGGTGCCTGCTACTGAGTATCCCGTGTGTTGCTCTTATGCTGAGTCTCTCTTTCCTCAATGGCATTGTTGCTCTTGCCTACTTCGTCAGGGAAGATTGTGACCCAGTGCTCAATGGAAACATCGATTCACCAAACAAAGTATTAATTAATTGGATGTACATTAACGTCTTTCGTATCTATCACTGATTTCAGATTCTACCATACTTTGTTGAGATCGTCTTTGCGTCAAATCGC
Organism: Capitella teleta; assembly: GCA_000328365.1. Lineage (NCBI taxonomy): Eukaryota > Metazoa > Annelida > Polychaeta > Capitellidae > Capitella > Capitella teleta. Next base: position 143,459 of record KB302105.1, read on the forward strand.
GGTTTCATGGGACTTTTTCTTGTCACTCTATACAGTGGAGCTTTGAGGTAAAGCATTAGACGATCGAGCCAGCGTAGTTTCTGGCAAATGTTTTCCTTTCTGAGTGCCTTTGATTGGCTGGTGTTCAAATTCAGCGCATTTCAGCTCTGTCTCATCGAGCCTAAGCGGATGTGCTGCCAACGCATGGGAAGATATTCTGAAATATTACCTCGCGGACATCAGCGAATTCAGAGCAGCAGTGATCAATAAACTCATGGGCGAGTACTTTAATCTTGCTAATCGATACTTGGGTATTTTCAAATCATGATTTCAGTGGTTGCTTTCGGCGTGATTGGCGCTGCTGTTGCCTTTTTGGCTGCCATCATGCCTGGTCCTGTTACACAGGTATATTGAATATTATATTTCTTCACTAAAAATAGCACAAAGAACGCTTTATCACTCCTCAAGAATGATTAAATGTACTTTATTTCATTTATCTTTTAAATTATATATGTATTAAATCTACAGGTTGTAGGGTCAATCACTGGAGCAGCTAGCGGGCCTCTTTACGCGATTTTCATTCTTGGTGGCACATCTGCTTCAGCCAACTGGCAGGTTGGTTTTTCACACTTGCATTTGTAATCCAATAGCAAGAGGTCTTCTCGCAGGGAGCTCTGGTTGGATGCGGTGCTGGTACTGCTATCAATCTTTGGATTGTGTTGGGATCACAGTCAATTCCAGCCTTCAGTCCAACTCTCCCTCCTTTGAGTTCGGATAATTGTCCAATGTCTAATGGAACCTACACATCAGCGAACACGACAAGGGTCCATGTTCCATTGTGAGTTTATGAAATTATGATCAAACACAAACTACAGCTCTTTAGACAATTCTAAAGGTTGCGACGATTCAATCGATGAACCTGCATAATCAGGAGCCAAGTTATATATAATGTAAGCCCCCCGCCCCCCACCTCATTAAACAAATGAAGAAGCTTAATTGGTTTGGTCAAAATTGCAAAACCTTCTTCCGACCGATAATGTGAATACATGTATATAAGTGGCATATATTTGGCATAATATACGTGTCCATCTCGTACGCTGTCGACTTCGTCATTTACACAACCAGATAGATTCACCATCCTTTGAAACAGCGTCCTTTTTCTTCAGACGAATCATCGAAATGAATTGATTCGATCCCGCTATATATACCCAGCCACCACAGAAGGGTTGGCAATTGGAATTGTTAAGGATTGAATATTTGCTCCTGCTTGGATAAAACTCGGTTTCTATTAGGTTCAATTATTCGTATAGTCCAATTTAATATTCTTCTCTTCTTTTTTTTTTTTTTTTTTTTTTTTTTTTTTTTTCTTTCAGGCATGGCATACAACATATGTACGCTGTATCATGGTTATGGTATACTTTAATTGGTTTCTTGATCACCCTCTCTGTTGGTTGGGCAGCTTCTCAAATCTTCAACATCGGTGGGCGTGAACTCGGAATTGACTCAGAAAAGTAAATAACCCTTGCTTTACATCAACAGCCTGCAATCAGAACAAACAGAAAGAAATGGATGTTCGTCTCAGGCTGCCATGGAAAGCCATGCTCACATTCGCCACCCTGCCACCTCTGGGCAACGAAGATGACCCATGCTTAGATTTTGAGGTAAATATATAAATATTTGTTGATGGTTTGTGTTTATTGCTCTGCTCCAGGATGCCCAGAAAACGCCAGATGAAAAAGATGGCATGCTGACCAAAGATTCACAAGAAACCCATGCCTTTTGAGAACATAATTGTTGTTTTGTATGCACAAATCTAGACAAGCCAATACATTGTAACAAAGACGAAACTTCTAACATTCTAAACATTTTCGTTTGTTCGTTTACGAGTGGATTCTGCCGGTTGAGCCATTTCGAGGAATTGAAGCGATGAAAACAATTTGAATATAACTACCCGCTAATAAATACATTTATTATAAGAAATGCGGTTAACAGACGTACCAAGTACTCCTAGTATTGCTTCGTATCAGTGAGAAGTCCTGCATGGCAGCTTGTCATCTACTTTTGCGGCCGGTCTGGGAACCTCTGCTTTTGGTCATTCAGGGGTCACTCGGTGCGCCAAATATTGGCTCTCGTTGGCCGCATGCCAGGTCTCACCACAATGCTGATCCCCACCAGGGAAGAGCACCGTGGTAAACCAGGCGCTCGCTAACAAGTGTCTCTGCCATGATACCTGATGTACCAAAGGATATCATCGCCGATCTGCAATGTTCTTGTCTTCAAACGTCGATTTGCAAGTTCATTTACAGTAATTCCTTGCACACTTATTCGATGGTGTTTTAATTAAAGGCTGTCCACTGACTACTCATCAATAAATACCAATCTAATTGAACTACCCACAATATAGGATGCCTTATCCAAATGCTTCACAATGAATGAACATCTTATTACATCTTCAAGTGGTTGTGACACAGTTTGAAAATTTTAGTGCGTCTCAGTAAATACGCATTGGCCGATGAGATAGCTGCATGATCTCCGCTACAGTGTGTTTAATGAATTGTGAATTTATTGAGTAAGGTTATTTAAACGCCGATTCAGTTAAAGGCCTTTGATAGCCTTAACTATCATGATCGAATTCTGGAATTCAATTCTCATTTATTTCAATTAATGTATTTCTCTACAGAATACACACGCGTCTCAATAAATGCCTCATTTCGTACAACCACGAAGTGAGTTATAAGTCGCAGAATTGTTCATAAGGTAAAAGTGGAAAATGGAGGTTGGGGTCAGATGCACGAACACTCTATCAGCTTTATTTGAGCCGCAAAACTGATGTTAACATTCAGGAAAATTTTGTGCTCGTTAAATATTGATCGTCATTCATTCGATCAGTCATGTATTCAGCCCATAGTATATAGAACATAGCGTAAGCTATCACTAAAACATAAGTAGAAATGATAACCTTTCCGAACTTGACAACGTTTGGATTTTTTTTTTTTTTTTTTTTTTTTAACTCGGGAGGATGTAGAATCAATGAAGTGTACTTATTATACGTACACAACATTGAAAAAAGCCAAGGCGATAAAACGTTATCTCTTTTATTTACTGTAGTAAAGTTAGTTCAAATAAATGATTATGAGATGCGAGATTGAGCACTCCAGGGTATTGGTGCAAATCCGAGCTTATCAACAATAGCTGCAATCTAAGATGCATAAAATTCTAATTCCGCTCACTGAAGATGTTTATTGGAGCAATTACACGTTCAAAAGCAACTCGCAAAACTTCATTCCAATACTGGCATTTCAAAGGATAACAGCTTGCCACAAACTCCAGGTAAGCGTCATGTTTTATATGCTATTGATTTCATTTATTTGCTTTCGCACTCTCTCTTAATTAAGATGACAAAAATTTGCATCCTAATCGTAACAATCTTAAAGATTAGAGTTTTTTTGCCGCAAAAAAAAAAAAAAACAAACAAACAAACAAACAAACAAAAACAGAAAAAACAACAACAAAAAAACAACAACAAAAAAACATATAAATAAACACGAGGCGAGAAAATAATAAGCTACTACTAAGCAGAAGAGCTTAGAATATTTTTATTCTCATATTATATGATTATTTTGTTCAAGCCAATTTAATACGGATATTTCAGAAACATGGCTGGTCTGCACTGGGCTGACTACTTGATTTTCACCTTTTTCCTGCTCGCATCTCTTGCAATCGGCGTCTACCATGCATTCAGTGGCAACAAGCAACGAACCACCCAAGAGTTCATCATGGCTGACAGGAACCTCAAGGTCATCCCTACGATGCTCAGCCTTTTGGTTTCATTTCAATCAGCCCTCATGATTTTGGGCAACTCGGCTGAACTGTATTCATATGGAACTCAGCAATGGTTTGGCGTCTTAATTGGCTATTTCTTTGCCATTCTATTGGCCGAACGACTTTTTGTACCTTGGATCTTTCCTCTAAAGCTGACCAGCATCTATGAGGTCAGTTGAAGGTCAGGGTGATAAATGTAAAATTTTATATTTCTGTTTCAGTATCTTCAGCTGAGGTATTCCTCAAGACTTGTTCGAGTTGTCGGAGCTGTTCTTGGAATAGCTTGTGGGGTAAGTCATAGCTTACTATACCATAGTAAATAAATGTATCACTTGTTAAGCTCAGCAATACCACAATTAGATATTGGCTGATTTTATGTTTTGCATCTATGTGTTTCGATTTTCAGAGATTAGAGTTTTTGAGGCAAATGTTATCTGCAAAAGTTGTGTTTGAACAATGGTCATAACATAGAAAACATTACATAAAAATATACAATAAGAAGAATATAAAATGAATGTTGCATGCTTTGCTTTAGTTTAGTGCATATAATATTTTAAAGCTGTTCCTGAACAAGACACCCAGCATGCAATCTTCCTAATTTAAATCAATACTGTTAAACAATATTAAATTTGTATTCCTTATTCATGTATATCCATTTTTTTCTTATTTCTCTTTTGGTGTCGGCACTTTTGAAAACGTCTTCCTGTTTAAATTCTTATAGATGTTTTTACGACACTCCTCGTTATCTCACGTGTAATTTTCATTATTCTCTTAATATTTTAATACTCTTTTCTTAAGAAAATTTAGAATTGTCACCCAATCAAATGAACACTCTTCAGTATAGGCCTCGCCTTTGATAGTTTGATGCATGGTGCCTCTAAAACAAGAATCATTCGTTTCTTGTTAAACCAGAGCACTGACCATTCAGCAGTTACGTCAATCGAGTAATGTATCTATTATGCACCAACAATTTCAGCCTTTTTTACATCTTTGGGCATTAAATTTAAATTAGAGTTACGTTAACCGTTTTATTATATAATCCAGTTGCTCTATATCGGACCGGCGATGTACGCACCATCTCTGGCTCTGGAAGCAGGTGTGCAATGTTGCGAAGGTTCCCTGTTATGACTGTGATTTTTATGCAGCCACTGGATTTCCCACCAAACTCAGCATTCCAATCATGGCTGTTGTTGCCACCACATACACTGCTCTGGTGAGTACCGAATATCCCATCGTTATATACTTACCGGTCCCACTGGATTTCGTGTAAGTATTCTTACATGTACATTGCACCCATTAGCAAGTTAAGAGTTATCAGGGGAAGCATAATACCTAACTAAGTGAGAGAAATGATGGTACAACCAAACCTGTGTGACCCTAAAGTAACTTTAATGTGCAGATAAATGTAGCAACTACAATCAATTGATTAAGCATAATTGGATATAATTATTGTTAGGTAACATTAAAATCCAGTGAAGTCCCATCCCTAAAAAAATAATATAGTTTTAATCGTGACGTGACAAAAGTAATTCTCCTATTTTTAATAATGAGAGCCGTCGAGTGAGCAGATTTTCCAGCAGTTAAAAGAAATCTCGCACTCATCTCGTTTCAAGCTACTTGTATTCTGCCTGAGCAGGAAATTTGTATTTTAATTTTTCTCGAATATAATTTACACTTGATTCAATTTTTCCAAAATAGCCTCTCTTCACTAAAAAAAACCTCCATAAAATCGATCTAAAAAGGTTCCGAAATGTACAGAGGTCCTCTTTAAGTCAAATACTGCTGCTGTAAGGTGAATCTCTAAACCAAATGAAAACACTATATAACTTATTGTGATAAAATGGATGTTCTTAGCCCATTCACTGTTATGCAGGGTTCTGAATCCAAATTGTGTGATACAAAATGCTTCACATTCTGTGCTCCACGATTGCTTTTTGCAGGGCGGCATGCGAGCTGTGATTTGGACGGATGTGTTTCAGTCAGGCATCATGTTATGTGGTGTACTTGCTGTGCTCATCAAGGTAACAGTTGCTAACAGTTATTCCTTGCTACACACAGGTGCATATTCCTAGGGTTGCGTGGAAGTCGGTGGAATATCTGAAGCCTTCCACTATGCTGAGGAAGAAGGGAGACTTCTTGGATTTTCGTAAGATATTTGTGCATGAGTGAGTATCGACGCATAGAAAATATACTCGCTTCAGAGCATCAGTTGATCCAAGAGAACGGCTGACTATCTGGGGATTGACTTTTGGATGGGGTGCTACGTGGGCTTTTACCTATGGATTGCAACAAGCATCAATGCAAAGATATTCTGCGACTGCATCTCTGAGAGATGCACGATTGTAAGTGCTCACGCAATGGTGAAGTTCCCAAAGACACACTTTGTGCTGCTGTAACATAACCTTAAAGAGGTCAATCAGAATGTTATATCCATTGGTTTTTGCTTTCAGATCTCTGCTGCTGAACATTCCTTTCCTTCTCCTCCTTGTGTGTCTTGCTTTCATAAATGGAGTCATCGTGCTTGCTTACTTTGCCAAGGAGCGCTGTGACCCTCTGCTCAATGGGGATATCAGCTCATCGAACCAGGTAAATAAATACATTCCTGACAATATTCAGTTAATATATTGTTTATGCTTTGTTCATATTGTAGATTTTACCATACTTTGTGAAAATTGTCTTTGCATCTACTCGAGGTTTCTCAGGGCTTTTTCTTGCTACTTTATACAGCGGAGCGCTCAGGTAAGAAAATCCGGCTATTGTTATCAGGATAAAGTAGTTTGGAGAATTAACAAATGGTCCTTATACCACTCAGGATGTCTGTCAGCTAATCAGCCATGCGCATTCAGTGTCTAAACTATGCATAATGCGCGTCTAGAAATGAGCAATCAGCATTATGTGCGCTCACCATTGAGTTAAAGCGTAGACAAAATCATCCGAAATCATAATGCCTTTTGGAACGCTGCTGTCACTGGAAGTTTTGGGATTTTCCAATACGATGCGCTTGGAACGAGAAGATGGAATTGCGGTGAAATAGAGCAGTCACCAAGAGTGGTGGCCGGCTGAGAATAGACAAGTAAACAAGGCGGCGAAGTCAACATTCAGTTCGATTCAAGTTAGGAGGTATTATTTTGTGGCATAATCCGAAATAAATCACTCGGAAGTCGATGCAGTTACACTCAGATAGACATGGAGCCAGATAATTGAACTAGGCTTCGTCTCGATCAGTTATTTGACTCCAGAATCACCCAAACTCCCAATCTGAGTATAAACTTCTCCTTCCTGTGTTTTATCTTGTGTTGTGCTATTTATTCCTGTTCAAATTTTCATTTGGGCTGTTTTAGCATCCTTGATAACGATTCGAGACAACCTGTTCGAGATCTACCTGTGCCCTGATACTGATACAAACAAATATGTGTCTTTCTGTAATGTAATATTTCTACTTGTTCATTTCAGCTCAGTCTCCTCCAGTTTAAGTGGTTGTGCAGCCAATACATGGGAAGATATTTTGAAGCCTCACTTCGTGAATTTCAGCGATTTCAGAGCTGCAGTGCTCAACAAATGCTTGGGTTTGTTTGTCCTACATGCTTGATGTACAAATTTGAATCTATCCGTGTCCAGTGGTTATATATGGTGTCATTGGAGCTGCAGTGGCCTTCTTGGCTGCTATCATGCCTGGTCCAGTATCACAGGTATTTCAAAAGCATTTTCATGATTTTCAATTGTACTTCAGCATTTGTGTCCAGTCAGACCCGCACATAATAGTGTTTTAGGGCTCTTACTGCGTCTTTCTGTTGTTTTTAGTTTTATTTGTGTCCATTTCATTTCTGTGTATATTTGCAGGTATCAATTTCATTTGCAAGTGCTACTGGTGGGCCTCTTTATGGAATGTTTATTCTTGGTGGAATATCTGCTTCATCCAACTGGCAGGTTAGTTGTCTTCCTGGTGCATGTATTAGCGCAATCCAATACCAAAACTTTGTTATTGCAGGGAGCACTAATCGGTTGTGGAGCTGGTTCTGCTATCAACCTGTGGATTGTGTTTGGATCTCAGTCGATCCCAGCATTCAGCCCAACACTGCCGCCCTTGCCATCCGACAACTGTCCAATGTTTAACGAAACTCTGACAGCCGCAAATGCTACAAGCGTCGATGTTTCATTGTGAGCGTTCTGATATTGATTTGCTTCATTATATAATTATAAGGATTTCAGTGTTCGCCTTTCATCCTGGGCTAAACAAACTCTTAGTTTAACGAGTAAACTACAAGCCCTATTTAATGCAATGTGTCTGCACCTATTCACGATCATTGCTGTAAAACAGCAACATTTTGTGAACTGACAATTACGCCATTGTTTTACGCATACTACACATATTCATACTTCTGATTGTTGACTAATTCTCCCATCTTTCAGACATGGTATAGAACACCTGTACGCAGTTTCCTTCCTATGGTATGCCCTGATTGGCTGCTTCGTAACCCTCGCTGTTGGCTGGATAGCTTCCCAGATCTTTAACACTGGTATGTGCACAACAGAATGCTGAGTAATACATATATATATATATCGCGTCTTACCAGTTGGCCAGAACAAAAGCAAAAAGGAAAGTGATGCTCGACTTAGGCTGCCATGGAAAGCCATGCTCACATTCTCCACACTGCCACCTCTCGACATCGATGATGACTCAAGCTATGCTTTTGAGGTTTGTCAATCAATTAATGTTGATTGGTCGCATGTATGACTCTATTTCAGGATATCAAAAAAACGCCGGGTGAGAAAGATGTTATGCTGGCAAAGGATGATCAAGAAACCAATACCATTTGAATAGTTTATTGTTATGTATGTGTAGGCTTAGAAGGATAAAATAAATGTTGCTCTATAACCGCATGCAACATCTTATTGTTCATTTTGAATCTAAAAAATCAATGAATAGATTTGAAATAAAGAATGATTTGCTAGATGAGATAATCATTATAACGATTTTAAACCGAGAGCTTTACTCTGCAAATAACACGTTTGCATAAAAATGTGTTCTGGGGCCGATTCCAGAAACCAACTTAAATGTCCTACCTCAGCACTGCAGCCCTCTAAGCATACTTAACCCATTCCAGACTTAAGACTTAAGGATCGGGGATTAGGCCGCAGGTGGGTAACTTAAATAACCTTTTGGAATCAGGGTACGAACCGGTAATTCAATAATCATCGTTCGAAAAGATAAGGAAACATGGAACATAGCACATTCGCATGTGTTCATTACTCTCGTGAGAGTTGGTTATTGGAATAGCTCCAATTTCTGATTCCATTTCCATGTTTCTATTTCAAGTGCAAATAATGACGAACGAAAATCATCCTAGATCGTCACTTGGACTAAAACATGTTGTGTTTTTGGTGTTTCTCTCTGAATAAGAAACCTATTTCCAGCATTCTTTGAAATGCGCCGCAGCATGGCAATATTGACCTCAAAAAGTGTGAAAACATTCCATAAAACATCGATTGTTGTCATGGTAAATTGGCGGCGCACACGCTCTCATTTTCCTGGGAAGCCGGCGGCGACACGACCCAATTGAAAGACTGCCTGGCGATCAACTACTGTCTCGCTGAGAGACCATTGTCTATCATAACAATGCTGACCAACCGATGTGACGCACTGATTGGAAAGTTTATAAAAAGTAATAAAGTGGATGTTTAACCTCGCTGAATGCTTATTCTAAATCAATTATGATTCCAGTTGACTCACTCTTAATTCAATTATGATTCCGTTAATTTGTTCCAGGTACGCTGTTACCGTAATTACTTTAAGAGAACCATTACGCTATCACAGAAAACAGTTCAACCGAATGACCTCCTTCAGGCGATTTCCATTCCATGTACAAAATATGTACTCAGTATTTTTCAATTCCCGGAGCGGAGCTCCCTCAAAGCCCGGCTGCTTTCACCTCTCTGCTTTGATCTGCGCGAGAGAATTGTGCACAATTTAGCCTCTTCGTGGATAACGTGATGCGTGTGATCCCCTTTTCACCTGATTGTAGAATGCACAGTCACAGTGCAAGCAGGTGGGACATTTTTAATATTTGAAGCTAAAGTGCGTGCATAATGATTAAGTGACAATGGGAGGAGTTCACTTGAAGAATTTTATTCTAGAAAAAGATCAACTCCATTTAGCACACCAACAAATAGAATTATCAAAATATCACAAGCAAAACATTATAACAAATAACATTATAACATTATAACTAATTCACTTCCAAGTCTTGAAATCCAACACAAACAACAAAATCAAAGCCCAAAACATAGCATACATACATGTATAGTATTATAACAAAAACTGCTAGATAGACCACATTCCTAATTATGCTGAGCAAGAAGGTGAGTAGAGGTAAGAAGTAAAATTGTCATCCTCATTGTGGAATCGAGCAAAATATACTATAAATTTCTAACCAGATTTACCCTTATTTTCATGCTTGATTTATACATATATATTTAATTGTATGCCACGTAAAGCTCAGTTTAGGAAATGTTTTCATGAAATCCCCTTTATATCATAATGACCCAATTTAAGGGGTTTGGCGCACGTAATAAGCGGCAGCCGAGTTCAGTTTGTACAAAGGTTTACCTTAATTACGATGTCAGTTGTGCTAATAAATGGGGGGGGGTATGACAACAAATGAAAAAAAAACGTAGTAATATAGATATTGTAATTAAGTTAAGTTAACTTTCAATGGTTACATAAAGAGAAACAAATATAACCCACTGAGAGAAAACAAGAACAAGATAGAAAAGTAGCACAATAAATGGAATTCAAGACTAGCATTTCTCAATCTACCAGTTTCAGGGTATCATATTATTTGACCTCTTATTTACATCATGTTTCCATCGTTAAATCAGTTTAACCTCGTCGATCGAATATTTCTTTGAAGGCTTTCTTGAATTGTGGATTTTTGTTCGCGTAGATGAAGGGATTAAGCAGTCCATTCACAATGAAGAAAACCTTTGTAAACTCGTGAAATATAATCAAGTTTGTTTTTGTTCGATACCGCATTGGATTGAACAGACTGTAGCATGTTACGCTTATGTAAGGCACCCAAAACATGTAGAACACTCCCACGACCACAAGCAACATGGTTGTGATTCTGCGTTTGTTTGCTTCAATTGTTGGATTTGATTTGTTTTTAATTTTTGAGGTGGAATTCACCTGACTGTTGACCTTTGTTTGTGGGGCAACTTTAGAACGTCTCAGGTGTCGTCGTAAAGCACACACTCCGATTGTTATATTCAACAAAGCTGTGACAACAAGTACGACAATCATGGTATACAGTATGCAGTTCAAAATGTGCCACTTCTCAAATACGAAATACACATTGCAGGGCGTTCCGTATTTCCAACGGTTTAAACCCACAATGGGCAAACTGCTGGATATCAGAATGCCAATCCAAGTTACTACAATCCACAATAGAACGATCTTTTTCTTATGGGGATTAATGTTGACATAAGGAAGAGCAACAGCAATGGCTCTTTCAATACTAATAGCCATGATATTGACAAGAGAACCGAGCAATGATACACAGTTGATACACAGGCATAGCAAACATGCATACTTATGGGAAAGAACAAATAATTTCCCAGCTGGGAAGTATGTTATCGAAATGTACAAACACATAGTCAAAGCTGACAACAAATCTGCAATGCTCTGGTTACAGATCAAACAGTTGGTAGCATTCTGAAGATTCTTGAACCTGAAGAAAACTGCAATGATGAGGGTGTTGCCAATAAATGACCCAGTGATGACAATGACGAACAAGATAACAACAACAATTTCCCAGATTTCCATGTTATTCAGGGCTTCATTGTGAGACTGCAATGTCTCATAGGTCGTAACCTCGGTGAAGGAAAGGGATTCTGGCATCACGAAGCCTTGGTGTAAACAATCAGACACTGGACATATTAATGAAAGCAAAATGAAGACGACATTTGGAAAAACTTACGAGGTTGAGACTGGTGAATGAATCACACTCTATAATCCAAATTAATCGGTGTTTTTATCGTTGATTGCCCAGTTAATCTCCGTCCAATCAGGGATGATGTGTCTGCTCTCCTGAAAGAGAAACCCTATTCTTGCAATGGGGCATGGTGTCAATATGGTTTGCATATGAATCATGACGATTGGAGACAATCACTTCACAGAACACATGCAACCATGTCTGATGACAGAACATCTGGGGAAGAATCAAAGTGGTTTTTTTATAATAATAATAATAATAATAATAATAATAATAATAATAATAATAATAATAATAATAATAATAATAATAATAATAATAATAATAATAATAATAATAATAATAATAATATTAATAATAATAATAATAATAATAATAATAATAATAATATTAATAATAATAATAATAATAATAATAATAATAATAATAATAATAATAATAATAATAATAATAATAATAATAATAATAATAATAATAATAATAATAATAATAATAATAATAATAATAATAATAATAATTCAATTCGAGAGAATAAATAATTAATACATAATGAATTAATTAAAAACAAAACATCAGCATGATCGAATTTATTGGATACGCTCAAAATATTGTCTCTTATATTGCATAATTCTTTGATACCCATTGCGGTTGCGTTCATTTTCTCAGATGTGATGTTACAAGTGAAATACGTAAGTCATTCCTCTCTCCTGGATGTTATTATGTCAAAATCACACCATTGAGCATAAAATGTGTGTGCGTTATATGAATTTTTTGTTTCTTTATTGTCCAGCGACAACATTATTGTCTAAGCTACTACTGACCAAATAAAGCTCGGTAGTAGCTCCTCTCCAGTCAGCAGGTCTCTCAGCTTTGTTGCTGATTACTTCGTCATGAGCTGTGGCATTGTAGCCGCACTGAGATAAAAAGGATATCCTGTAAATCAACGAGTGTTATTGATGATGATATTACAGCCACTGCAACAGCAATTCGTGAGCTGAGGGACCTGTTGAATAACTACGACAGCCATAATTATTTAACTGCATTGTCACCGGAGGATATCCGTCTATTTATATTACAACTATGCACTGGCTGACCCTATAGTTGTGGTGTTTATCTCTTTCTTTGTGTCCTGCCCTCTTCTGTTCTTTTCATTTTTATTTTACTTTATGGTATTATTATTACTATATTATGTTTCGGTTTATTTTTCTTATAATTATCATTGGGACTCTCTGAATCACAAATAAATGTATACATATATATATAATATGACTGATTCGGCATGATTCGACTATTAAAACCAACAAAAGATCGACTAAAGGGAATAGAGTGAACAAATGACAGGACTAGACTATTGTTGCTGACAGAACAGCAGAAATGAAAAGTTTTAAACCGGTATAATAACTGAAAGGGAATTTCAGGAGAATTCATTAAATAAGGAAGTATGTTACAATGAGTACGGAGATACCCTCCAAATCCTGCGAACAAATTTTCGCCAGGCAACATAGAATTCATAATTAAAGTGACGGTAAATCGAGACGCCATAAAACTGCACCGTAAAAAGAAATGCAAAAATAGTTAAATAACCGTGCAAGAACACTCGAACCACAAAATCCAGACCTAACTAATAGAAGATTTGCTGAGGCCACCAGTTTCGACTTCCTTTGAGATATAATTTCTCTGGTACAATTGAGACCTACTTCCAAGGTGCATGGCTGTGGTCCATTTATATACAACATGACCGTTAATGTCTAAACCGAGATCACAGGTACTTCTATCATTGTAACAGATATATATACACTTTTGTTTGAAATTGTATTTTACAGAATATTCGTTAGCAAAATCTTGACATATTTTTAGTAATAAAAAACTAATAATTTAAAAGAACTTCTATTAGGAGCAAGAGAGTTAATCGTCCGCATAACAAAGAGCTCACCAAAAAGTGCTCACTAAAATGACAACCAACGTTTGATGGACTCAATCTATTTAAAAGGACATCAATATTAAGACCAAAAAAAGTAACGGGGTGAAACACCTCCCTGTTTAACACCATTTGTGCACTAAAAAAGGTAGAGAAAGAACTTCCCCACTAAACTCTCAAAGATTGATTAGTGAACATAGAAATTGAGAAACGAATTATAAGTGGACATACATTTCGATCATCAAGAGCTTAATGAATCAAAATGATTGTAACCAATCTAGCAATCTTCCGTGAGATTTATGTGACACTTACTTTACATAATGACTCCCCATTACCCGTAATTGCCGTAAATATACTTCTAATTAACAATCGAGGCAGACCGAGCGCTAAACAATTAACTTCTGCGATGTTCGCTCACCTGTTTGGCCGAAGATGTCCGGCAGTTCTCGCAGTGGCAGCCGTGCCTTCCTCAAATGCTGCTAAACAACCCGCGTTTTGGCATTAAGTAGGAAGCAAATCAGCCAATGGCGACATGCTGTTTTGCACAAAAATAACCAATCAACATACATACCAACATAATCAACACTAACCCAGAATGAACCTGTCGAGACTAACAGGTACGAATAGCCGGCGATCATTGCTGATGCATTGATTGATTAATTAAAATCTGTTTAATCTGAAAATGAATGTCTACTATCCGAAAATGTTGCAGCATGTTCATCGAATATAATTCTTCAATTTACCTCCAGTGCCTTTGTTGTCGAAGCACCATATATCAAGGCATGAATGTGTCATATACATGCATAACATACATGTAGGCAACGTAAGTAAACTAATTCGTTGTTCATTTCGCCCCATTTCGCCTCTAATTTAAACTTTAATATTGCTTTACGTTGTATTAGAGTCGTCACAATGGAGGTAATTCAAATGAGTATATTGAAGCTTAGACAGCAAAATAAGTATGCTTCTTTTCATAATTATCCGGAAATAATCCGAAAATATTGGGTAATAATTGTCAGATATCTGTTATCCGATTATCGACATAGGGGCAGTGTGCAAATGCGTGGCTCTGGCTCAACATCGTGACTGTCGTGACATCCAAGGCTCAAGAGACCTCTTAAACATTGTTATATGGTCATGCAATGTAACCTGTGAGCTCACTTTCGTTGAGTTCAACTGCAAGAAACGGTTGAAGGGCCAAGGGACTGAAAACAATAAGCGGTCCAAAGAAATTTGCTGGGTTAAAATCAGCTATGAAGTGATGCATGACAATCTTTCTTTTTCTTCGTTGATAGATATTTGTTATTCGAAATTTCCAGGTCATAAACTGTGCAGGTATAAACAACTGACGCCCATAGAACATGCTGCATCATGAATCCCTTAGCAATTTCTATAACGCATAATAATGGCTAATTGAATTCTTTTGATTTCATTAACTTGCAAAGTATTTGCTTCTGGAATTTTTCCATCAGTGCGTTGTTCATTAAATCCATTCATTCACGGAAAATGGTGCAGCCAAATTAGCCAGTATGTCAATGCTCCAAAATGCAAGTTGGTGTGAATATATTTAGGGGGTTTTAACAGAACGGAGGGTCAAAGAAATTCAAAAAGGGGTAAGGTCCTGGAGGATTGAATCCCTTAGATAACCCCATGCAATCTGTACTGCAATATGTGCCTCGGTAGCGCAGTTGGGAGCGTCAGTCTCGTAAACACAATATTTAACCATCCTGTTGAAATTCATGTGCGCGATTATAGAAACCAGAAGTAACGAATTAATTGTAGAGAACCTCCTTTAATGTGAAACCGTTTTTGAATGACGAGCGACCATTAAAACATATATAAAATAATATATAAAAAAATATATAAAAAATAAAAATAAAAAATCAGTCAGCTGTGAGTAATAAGAATAAGCAAAAAGAAATATTATACATATTTTGCGCTTTATAAATGAATAAATTAGTATTTATAATTAATAGTAATATTCACAACAAATTAAAATACGACTGACTTTCTTACTCAGGCTGGAAACGAGATGAGTGGGATATTTCTTTGAAAACTGCTGAAAGGTTAATCGACGACCCCCATTATAAGCAATAGGATTTTATGACATCATGACAGTATGAAATCGATAATTAGAAGGATGCGAGATTATAAAGCTCTCAAATTTGATGGATCTATGAATTAGTCCACACCAAGTGTTATACGTTAATATATCTCTGTCAAAAAGCGTATTTGTCTTTTACGATGCATCCCCTATCATCCGTTACTAGTTCCACCAAATCAGAGGTCCTGTTGTCAATTAGCAAATTACCATTATCTTAGTTTCCCATTTTCCTACAATTTCATATGCAGAGATAATTCTAATATTTCCCTCATTTCTCCTCATTATTTGTCAATTTTAACCACTTTCCTAGCAAAATTTGTTCATGGGACTTAGCCTACTTCTACATATAATGCTGATGAAACATGTTTATTGCCATTTTGTCCATTTCGGGTGAGTCACAGGAATGGATAAATTTTTATGATTTTGGTTAGAGAATCCTTTGGATGTACACTAAAAAGAATTACATGTAATAATTTATATAATTATATACCACCAGATTTCTGTTATCCATATCCCCACTGAGCCTCAGTTGCATGTACCAAACTGCAGTTTGCAAAATGCATGTAATACAAGATTTCAAATTCAGAGTCAGAAACTATTAGAAACCATTAAAGAACGAAAAGATATTTTGAAATATAGAAAACATCTTTATTACCCAACAAATAAAAACACAACATGAGTTGAACACCTGACTTGATGATGCAATAAAAACAACAAAATACAACACAAAAAATGCTCCTCAAAAGCAAAAAGAAATCTCAACCTGGAATATAAACCAAAGAAGATGATGAAGCATTGGAAGTCGTTCGTTTGCGCTCAACCACTTTCTTGCGTTCCACTTTCTTGGCATGACCTTCGTTAATGAGCACCTGGTTGACACTCACACTGTTTTGGTTTGGGAGTTTTGAGTCAGGGGAAGCATCAAATATATCACAGGTCATTGTGCCATAGGCCCTGAAAAAAGTCATTTGGTTCACTTATTAACCAGGATAAATAATGACTAAATAGAAGACTATATAAACACTAAATAAAAAACAAAATAAAGACTAAATAACGAATAAAGAAAGACTTTAAATAAAGACTCACCCGCCTAAGACTTCAGCAATAACCAGTCTGCCCTCAGCCAGCTCAGAGAACCTGCTCATGGCCTCAGGACTCCATCTCTGCTGAGTCGGTTCAATTGACAAAAAGCACTCGACCGCTTGAAACGGCAGATGCATGAAGCGTGGCTCCATCTGCTTCACGTAGCACTCCTTCACCCACGCAGAATTCCCATAATCCACAAAGAAAACCTTCACTCTCTGTTTGTCTTCCTCTGGTTCAGCTATAATGACCCTCGCCCGGTACCACTTGCCGTCCTCAAACTGAGCCACCACAATCTCCCCGACGGCCAGGACAAAAAGGTCACGAGAGTGCGACGAACTGCGTCCATAATGCATTCTGTGGTTAATGAGATCAAATAAGTGGCTGATGCATTGAATTGGGACAATATGAAGCGAGATTGAATTTGTGTTTTCAGTAACCAAGGCAAACAGCCAGAAGATGAACAAAACTTACTCCATACTCTTGTTTAATGACTCCAGAGTTCCGTCATCAAACTCAGAATTATCAGCAAAACCTTCTGAGAAGAGAAGAGAAAAATATTGTATGATTGAAAACCAATGAGAATGGTTCACCATCAAATGTATGTTTCTTGATGACATCCAGAACAGGTGTCGATCCGTAAGGAAAGACGGCGTAGAAGCGATTTGGCGTAAAAATGGCGGTTATCTCAATGACCACAAAGCTGCCCGGAGGTGGAATCTTGATAACGTGAACAGAATCGTTAACGGCAAAGACCTCTGCCTTAGCTGAAGTCACAGCGCCTGATGAAAGCAACAATTGTCAAATGTCTGAATGTGCCTATTATGGCTTATTTATTTTATGAACATTCGACGCTGAAATCTCACCTGAATCATGGAGGAAAGGACAAAGGTCGCCATTCCTGCATCTTCCTTTCAGACGGAAGAAATGGCACACGTTCTTCTCATCATTGGCACCTGAAGTAGATATGAATCATCATTGTGAGTTAAGCAAGAGCGCGCATCACACACTGAATCCCATGGTGGCCACTCCTGGGTCGTCTGTATCAACCGCGTATGAATTACGCAAGGACAGGAACTCCTCAGCCATCGGATCGCCAAAATCTGTAAACACAAACAGGTAACCATGGCAACAGAATTAGGTAATCAACAACCGTCGTCGTCAGTAGGCTCAGGGTTGATATTCGACGCTGTGGGATTGGAATTGAATCATCGTGAGGAGAGATTCGCATGCGTGTACCAACCGCTGGCAAAGGGAGAGAGCGTTTGTGCCAACGACTTCTCTTTCAGCTTGTCTCCAACCGAGAATTCTTGCTCGTCTGCTGAGTCAATGACGAGCAAATCAAGGACATCGTTCAAGCCAAAGCTGTAATAGGTCAAAGGTCACAAGACTGGCAAATTCTGCGTGTCACTTTAGACAATCTTGATTTTCATTGTGATATCGTATGAATCTTAACCATCGCATATTGTTACCTGACGGTCGTAGACGGCTGCAATTCGACCAGAAATCCTGTCAATTCATGGTGGAATCCTGTCAAATTGATGAACTCCTCAACAGCTTTCCTGCTCCATTTCAGTGGATCCTTGCGATCCGATCCTTGACCAGAAGGCTGGACATCAACAGCCCGGCAGGCGAGCGCCATAGCGGGATGCTGGAGGAAGCGGTCGTGCAGGGGGAATATCTTCGTCGGAGGCAGCCACTCGCTGTTCCCGTAATCAATGTAGAAAACCTGGATCTTAGAGAGGAGCTCCGTGATTTCGTTCAGTTTGAACTCCGTGACCTGGGCTCGGTAGTAACGACCATCCTGCGAGAATTGAGCGCAACAGAAGTCTCCGATTTGCGGTTGATGTTCCTGGAAGAACCTCCTCATGACCTCTTTCTCTGACGCTCGGTAGCAAGAGTTCAGTTCGTCCATGAGTTCATCTAATGCCTGATATTCGTGTCGTATTAGGTGCACCCAGAATTTCGACGGTGAAATTACGTGTGACATGAGGAATTTGACGCACGAGTCAGGCGGCACAGCGACGTCCATTAACGGGAGACCTCGCTGATTCCTCACAGGAAGAACCTCTTTCGGATCTTCTCGTTTTGACAAATTGTTCTTCACACTCAGCCGCTCAATCTCTTCATCCATGTCATCGTTGATGACAAAGTCATCAAAATCATCCATGACTCCAAAATCGGCCTGTTGCTTAGGCTTCATCTGGGGTGACGCACTTCTTCTTGATCTGATCACTGAGTCATCACTGACGGCCTTACTGCGACTGGTGGAGACTTCGCTCTGAGCACTGGGTCGCCTTGACCTCTGTCGCCTGCGTTGATTGGGTCCATAGCGACGTCTGACAGCCGCTTGCTTGGTATCTTCCGGCTTCGTTGGCTGCTGGCCGCTCGGCTGCTGGCCGCTCAGCTGGGGTTCTCTTTTGCTGCTCTGCTTGGATTTCTCCTCAGAAACCATGGAAGACAGAAGTCTAGCACTCTCAGAACCTGCAGTGCTCAAGTTGGATGGCATCGATTCTCCAATTGTCGAGGATTTTATCTCAGAGGTCACAGATGGTACCTCCTGAGTCACAGTCGGCACATTCACAGCAAATGTTTGTACCTCCGGATTGACATTAGGTACTTCTGGAGACAGAGTCAATACGTCTGGATCAACAGCCTCTTGATTCACCAAAATCGGAAGTTCATGTTTCCCAGGAGTACTAGCAGTCAGATCTTCAGCAAGTGGAGCAGAACTTTGAGTTGTGTAGACCTCTGGAAAAAAAGTTGCATGTACCTCCGGAGTGTAGACAAATTCCCCAGCAATCTGCTGCTGTTGCTCGTAACACTCAGCAATCAGACTGTTTGGCACTGTACGAGCATGAGCCTCATTCACAAGAAGTTTGTTGACTGTGAGCGTCTGATCCGGGAGATGAATTTCCACAAAGAGCAGAGGACAACTGCCCTCAAACGATGCTGCCATCTGGACGAGATAATTGCTGCTGGGTCGGAGATGAACAGCAAACAGCGCAATGGTTTCTTTTGGCCAGCAGATGTTGCGTTCCATTGAAGCCACCTAAGCACAATCATAAAATGCTTGAATATATATTCTGCAGGTGAAGATTTAACAACTGACGTTAGCGAGAGAGCAGCAGAGGGCACAGGCAGGGAGCATGGTGAACTGAGATGGAATTCTCTGAACGTCACTTATACTCAGCCGACAGCTGTTTCCGTAATCGGCGTAGATCACGTCAACTGAGCCAGAGGAATCGAAGGCCGTCACGTAAGCACGATACCACAATCCATCCTCCAAAAAGCGTGCTTTCACCAACATACCGCAATCAAGATCAGACAAGCTCAATTTGTGGTGATCTTCAACAGCCCTGTAATAATAATAACAATAAGAGAATTAGCAAACAAAAAGATTATACTCACTGAAGGTCTTGCATTAGATCGTCAAGAGCGGGACACTTGACTTGTACCCAAAACAAAGATGGATTGTAGACCTCCGTCACATACACGTCTGTTAGTTTCACAGTGTCTAGTTTCAGAGGTGGAAGTGAGGCCCTCTCTCTCGCTCTCCTCCGCTTCTTCACACTTCTCGGTCGACACGCTTTCTCAATGACTTTTTCAACTTTCCTTGAGATTTCCTCGGGAAGTTCAAAATCGACTTCGGTGCCCTCAGTTAACGCAGGCAACTGGGGCTCTTCCAGGCATGTTGAGTGCATTGGGGGTGTTGGTGGCGCCTCGATAACTTCAGTGATCTCCAAAGCTGAAGTCTGAGATGGGGGAACCACTGAGGTCTGATCTCCTGATCGACTGTCATCATCTGAGTCTGCAAGTAATTTCAATGCGATACAATGATAACGATATAATTAATTCACCATTAAAAACAAAGGTCAGTGAAAAACAAGAGATAAAAGGGAAGAAAAAAAAGAGAGGAAAAAAAAGGAAGACATAGAACGATGAACATGAATGAAACACAATCTTCATTAATCTATGTTAATATGACTCAATACTGTAGAACAGGAAATTTCTGCAGACTGCAATTTTCACGGATACAGGGCTCAGGCCTTTATTCATCATATTTTATAACCCAGAACCATTTCGCTGGCATCTAATATTTGCGATCGATCATGAAAGTTGAAAAGTTAAAGTTATTTATTTATATAAACCTAATATTTACATAAATGTGATGTGGAGAGCTGGACCGCCGAAGCAGTATATGCCCTCAATAAATTAACTAATCTATAACAAAAGTGTGCATCGCCTTCCATAAGAGATCATAATAATGTACAAAAAGTAGAATAAAAATAATAATAATAATAATAATTTAAAAAAAAAAACAAAAATAATAATAATAATAATAAAATAATAATAATGACGGTAGTAATAACAATCGTGACCGTAAATAATGATAGTAATCAAGACCATAAATATAGTGAAAATTTAATGCATATTTCCTTCAAAGTAGACTGTTTACAATAATATGCATTTGAATGTTTTTATAGCACGAAATGCGCTTTTATAAAAGAAATAAATGAAATGAAATGAATGAAATAAAACTGATAAGATAGGTCATTGTGTTCAGTTTGACTGCTTCTCATAACGATCTAACAATACGTTATAATATGAAAAGGCAACCCAAGCATATAGTGAGCCACTCAATCCAAATTGCATTCATTATAATCCTTTGGAACAACCCTAGCTGCATTCTGTAGCCATAATCTCAGGGGATGATGATCCTTATAGCAATAGGAGTCTTGGAACAAGATTAGAACAACCCCAGATGGAATTATGAGAAAGTAAAAATTCGCTCAAAAAACTTCCAAGAAATTCTGATTTAAAACAAAATTCTAACCAACCAGCATCATCATCATCAAGCAGGGACGTCTTTGTGATGAATAGTTTATTCGCGACTTCTTCCAACTCTTGTTGCATGCCTCGGTAGCGAGAAAGAAAACGAGTTTTCCCTCCGGTTGACGACAGCAAAGACTCCGCAGTAAATTCAGCCTGAAATTGATTGATAAATTAAATGATTAAATGATGCGTTGATTAATTAAATGATTAATTGATGCGTTGATTTGTCACCTTTGACACGATGCTTTCTATCAATGCTCCAATCTCTTTTTCCTGCTCACGAATTTGTGCCAATTTCGCTCGCACTTTGCATGACGCCTCTTCTTTGTATTTCTTCTGCGACATTTCTTCTGCCTGCAAACATAATAAATTCATTACATTTCAGTTCAGTTATCCTTTCATTTATGGCAGATAAGGAATCCACAAACACAGAAACAGCATTTCTGTAATTTCTCATCGAATCGATGTAACGTTAGCAGGTTAACCACCAAAACTTGCGAGACTTTAGTTGAACCTGAAGCTGTTCCAGGTTCTCGGTTCTGACATCATCCTTATCAACTGTGAACTGAGCCAGAACGAGGTTTGGACCGTGATGTTGAATGAACAGGCCCTGGATGACTGTCATTAACACAAATATAAACTCTGTAGTGACCAGCAAACACACTTTGACGAAAAAGGTCTTCGAAGAATCTTTAATTTAAAATACACTATCGCACACACGGAAACAAAAAATTCATGAGATGCATCAGGATCACTGTATCACCTCACTGTTACTGTATTATCGCTCAACAATCACATGTCGTCGACGGAACACACAGAATGTAAAAGAAAAATAATTCAAATAAAGTTTGGTGAGACCTGAACTATGGAATCGTGTGAGTATTCAAACCGTAGAAAATGACTGTTGCCATCTAGCGCGCCCAACGAATTCTGAAAAAATCAGAGAGGAATATTCATCTTGAAAACAAAAGTTGAAATTATTATACGTTATGATTCGCATCCGGCTGAAAATCAATTGAGAGTTAACAATGTGAATGCAGGTCCATAGACATCGACCAATTGATAGCTTTGAAAATCGGTTAACATTGTTAAACTCTTTAGTCCAAAGACTCTCTATTAAGAGGGACGCGCCGCTCAGCTTACAAGCGGTTGAGCTTAAACTGCGAGCAGCCGACGGCTATCGAGTGCTGGACACTTCCGGTTTCGTCAGTTGATCGTCAACAATAGCGCAAGTTCGTCTCTTCGTCTGTGTCTACGCCTCGTTTCTCTGAAAATTTCACACTTCAACTTCGACTATGTCTTCTACCAATCATGGGGGAGAATTGCGGGGTGCATGGCTGTAGCCTCAATCGCCGAAGTGCCACTAAGGTCATCTCCTTTCACGATATTTTGCGGATCAAAGATCAGCAGTGGAGGAGTTCCCTTGTTCCATCTCTTGGGAGAGAATTCTCACGAGAAAAACTTAAGATGAAATCACGCAAGCACCTTTACATAGGTTTTCGACATTTTGAGGAAAACCCAACCCAATCTTGTACCAGTTTGGGTGAGTTATTTAAATTTCGGTACAAATATTCATGTTATTTCATATGCATGAGCTTAGTTGAGTATTGCTTTGTGCCTAGATATATATCATTATAAACAATTATCTACATTTGCAGTTATCAAGAAAACAAGCTGCGGATCCAACAATGTTTGGCTTTGCAGATGCCCGCAAAGGGCAACACAAGAGGAGCCAAAAGGACAACGGAACCAGTTGTCCTCTCTTCAAGCCCCTTCAAGAGAAGGACTACTGAAAACTGATTGATAAATTTTTATTGCATCGTTTTTTTTTTCCCACACAATAAAAAAGAATGAAAGAAAGACAGAATTATTATCTTTTTGGTTTCTGCTTTATTTAAAAAATCCCATCATATAAATAATGTGAAAAAATAATAATGATAAATGATGAAAAAATATGGTTATAAATCTATAATGTTCTCTTGTCTGCGAGCTTGACTCGCAAAGCATTTTCTTTGCCGGTACAATTATTTTTATTATTTTTATTTCTCCAATAAGAACAATAAGCATTCATGGTGGCACATAATTTCACGAAAAAGTCTCATAATATTGTTCATGACTCTGTCATCCAGGTCAGAGATGGATGACTCCTCAGGCAAGCCTGTTGCAATGACTTCTGCGCTAAAGACGCCTGCTGACTTCAGGCCTGTTTTAAACTTCTGATATGCAATTCGCATAAAGGGCTCCAGCGCCTCAACAGGGGTCAACAGCCCTCCCCTTGACTTGACCGCAATGAGTGATGGTCTCGGGCCTTTCTTTTTGTGGCTGATGAGGCCTTTGATGACATCCAGGTCATTACTTCGATTAGAGCAAGCATACGCTTCTTCAACTTGTGGAGAACGGCTCCAGTTATGTACATAATGATCTCACTCTGATGGTCAGTCACAGTCTCAGTGTTGGCGTCTTTGGATGGGGGAGCAAAGTTTGCTGGTCGAGTGACGATGTCCTCACAGAACTGGAGTGCTACTTGGAAGACAGCCGCAGAATTAATATTGTGATTAATGAATTAACTCCCTGCACATGTCTTGAATTTTCTGAGATGTAAGGAAGCAGCGCACTTGTGCTCATGGGCAGGCTGAGGCTCTTGAAATGGTTTCCAGCTCCTCAATCAGGCTTTCGGAGTGATCCAAATGCTCTGTAAAAGAAGGCAAATACCTGTTTAGTATGTCTTCAATTAAATTTACAAGCATTCTAATTTAATTACAAGATTGATCAGCTTTGCACGAGGAAGGGGTTTTATTCGTTATGGCTCAAGATTCGATTACTTGATGTTCAGGATATTTAGATGCTATATTGCTGCAGCTCGATATACCTCAGGTTCCACTGTAATTGCTCCTGTGGTAATGTAAAAATTCTCGTTTTGATAGCTCTTCTTATTGGATCCTGAATCTTCGTCGAATTGAGATTGTTGATTATTCAATTATTAGATAATCCATTTGCTTTAATGCTACACTAGGCGTTCAATTGTGTTGTGCTTTAATACTGCTGAGTTACTGATATATTCTCTTCTCTTTCTAGATTACCAGGCTAGGCTGTGATGGATCGAACACAAACAAGACTGTATGCAACAGCCTTCTGGAGCTGATGACTGTGTCGGCACAATCAGGGTTTAACTCTTGGGGGTTCAACAACAGCATGCAGTAAGTATTTAGAATTATTTTCAATATATTAAAACTGCTATGTTTCCATTTCCTTTGTATAAATATTGTGTATGGATAATCCAAGCCGATTTCTTAGTACTTCCTAGCTATTGTAATTATTGTGATTCTGTTCTTCTTCCAGTCGCTATCTGCCAAAATAATCAATTTCATCCTCAACCAGTCTTGATGAAGTGGGACATTGCAGTCGGAGAAGCAGCGTTCTACGAAGCCCATAGACTCACGAGGTTCCACAAGCGAGGAACTTTTGACATGGCACATGTTATTGTTTAATTTTACCCATACTTTATTGTTCATTTTATTTCCTTTCATCTGTTGTTAATAACAAAAAAATAGTTTGAAAAATAATGAAAGATTGATCTTATAATATTTTTTTATCTGGTGTAGTAATCCCTTAAGCAAGCAATAGAAAGTTGCCAGCTGAGTGCAGGATACTTATCAGGGTCTTATCTCTTGAGTAAACAATCACCTAATGACTACAAATGTACCATTTATCGCCACATGTGAGGCCTAATCTTCTAATCCCTTATGTAAACATTTGAAAAATCGCCAAATATATGCCCGTTTGTGCCATTTCACTTTTGATATTGCTGACAGTTATGGTTAATCCGCTAAATAAACTGCCACAATTGAACCGTTATTTGCCACATCTGTGTTCACATCTGCAATCTATTTTTTCGTTTAAAGTGATAGCTATGTGATGGGCAGTGAGTGAGTGAGTGATTGGGGTTTTACGGCTCCACCCAACCCGTTCGGGTGATACGGGCGCCAGAACAGAAGGCCCGGGACCGGGGTTTCCCCCTACTCTTATCGATAAATTCCAAGGGTTCTTTATCCTGCATACCACCATAGACAGTAGTACACAGCGCCCCGCCTTGTTACGCAGTTGGGCAGCACTGCAGAGTCACCGAAGAATTACAATTGTAATTCACAATCATAACGCCCGTGGCCTGATCGGGTCTCGAACCCGGGACGTCGACCCCCACGGTCGTCATAGGATTGTAGTCAGCGGTTTAACCCACTGCGCTACCCGGTGCCCCCCATGTGATGGGCAGTATTGTACAATTGTGGCGGGTTTTTTTTACATTTATGTGGCAAATTGTGCCACAAAATAGGTATCACAATGACACTTGAATGCTATCTGGGTAATAATGATTTCATAATACATGCAATGACTTGTCATTGCACATATCATGAAATCATGGACAAAGAAACACAAAGAAAATACAACAACAACAAAACAGAAAAGAAAAAAGAAGTACATGGACAGTATTAATAATCAGCCTGGTCTCGCACGTGGGTCTTTGTGGGCCAGCTAATTCAGCACTCTGCTTTCACCGCTGCCGATAGCTCAGTGGGTTAAACCGCTGACTACAATCCAATGCAACCGTGGGGGTCGAGGTCCCGGGTTTGAGACCCGATCATGCCACGGGCGTTATGATTGTGAATTATAATTGTAATCCGTTATAATTGTAATTCTTCAGGGACTCTGCAGTGCTGCCCAACTGCGTAACAAGGCCGGGCGCTGTGTACTACTGTCTATGGTGGTATGCAGGATAAAAAACCCTTGGAATTTATCGATAAGAGTAGGGGGAAACCCCTGTCCCGGGCCTTCTGTTCTGGCGCTCGTATCACCCGAATGGGTTGGGTGGAGCCATAAAACCCCAATCACTCACATTCATCGCTGCCCGCAGTATCGGAGCAATCTTGCAATTAAATTTTCGACCTCTTCGCAACTGGCGAATAAGCAGACAACATTCTTGCGGACAGCGATTTGAAGAGAAGAGAATAAATATGAATAATAGTAAGAAACCAGGTTGGAACACAAAATACTCTGAGTTCATAATAGCAAGCTTTGACTGTAATCCAAGTACAGTGTCAAAGTGATTATTGATAATGCACAATCTTGTCAATGCAGAAAACTAGATCTTCAAGTTGAAGCATTCTCTTCTTCTGCGCTGGAAAACTGAGAAATATTGTGCAAACTGTGCACTAATTTCACTTCTTTTTTTCTCTGTTCAATTTGTTTTCATGTATTTCACTTTTTGATGTCTACTTTCAACTGATGTTTTGAATTTCCAATTCTATTACTCATCATGATTTTTTGTGTATGACATATTCTGAAATTCTGATGATTGATTTCATGATATTGCCAGAAAAGAAAAAAAAAAAGTCAGCATCGGCACAGGGCACAGGGTAATGTACTTCTACTACTACTACTAGGGCGGTCTCAGTCGGGCTCGAACATGGATCCGCCAGATGTCTCGGTCCATCATACATGTGGCCAATTCCCCCCGATCGCTTTCAACTCCAGCATCCCTCTTCAAGATATCGATGTAGTTCAGTCTTCTTCGCCCTCTGGCTCTTTTGCCATGGTTTGGTGCCCAGAGGATTAGTCCACTTGCTGGCAATTCCTTATGACGCAGGCAATGCCCTGCCAGCCTCATTCTCCGGGCGGCCACTGTGTCTCCGACCTTGTTCATGTTCTTGTACAGCTCGCTGTTTGGCACATGATGATACCACTTCACGTCATGGACTGTTCGTAGCATACGGGTGTAGCAGCCATTTAGAGACTTCTCTAAGGTTGGTGTTATTGTCCATGCCTCACATCCGTATAGCAACACTGATTCTACAGTCGCCTGGAAGAGTCGGACCTTAGTGTCACGTGACAGGTAGTTTTGATAGGACACTGATCTTCGATGTTATATGTCATCACTTCCGTCTTCTTCGCATTCAATTCTAGCCCCACATTTTTGCACTCAGTCTCAACAAGTGAAAGTAGCTGTTGCGCTTGCTGGATGTCGTCACTCAGAAGACAGATATCATCTGCAAAGTCAAGGTCAGTAATGACAAGGTAGTAATGCGTGGACTCTGGCAGACCGTCGTGGGGTCAATGTAAATCCCAGCTTTTCCTCACTACCGCTGATGGCTTGTCGCAGAGCAAAGTCAAGTACAACAATAAAGAGGAAGGGGGCCAGAGTATCCCCCTGGAGCACACCTGCCTTGATCTCAAACTCTTCTGTCTCCCCGTCTGGTGTTCTTACTTTGGCTCTCGGAGGGTAATGTCCTCCAATAGTAATTAAAGCACCTCCGGTGAATCATATTATACCTATAGTTCTTCTTTTCCTGATTCATCACCAACCGAAAGTGGCATTTACGAACAATCTACTATTCTACTACTATTCCGATGGAATTGCGAAAACTATGATTCAACCGAAAGTGGCATTTACGAACAATCTACTATTCTACTACTATTCCGATGGAATTGCGAAAACTATGATTTTGCAAGGCAACATAAAGGCAAACCGGAAGTCCGTGGACATGCAACTAGTGTTTTGATATCTATGAATCCAACATGGCGAATGTTGTGGCATAGATGGGAGTGATTCCCTGTACACGTTGATACTCTTGTCATTTTCGCAAATATTTCTGTATTTTAATTTCTGACACATTTTTGGTGAGTCGCCCTGGTTCATATGATTGGATGCCGTTGTTCTGAATCTAAGTTAGTGCTTGTTTACGGTTTGATACGTCCCGAATCGGCTTATGAAGGTATGACAGGCTGACTCTCGACTGTCACTCACTGTGACACTGTCACTGTCACTGTCGTCTGACCCTCATGTCTCCATATCTCACCTCAATAAAAAAAAACCCACACAATGTAATATCTAGCGAAGACAGCGTATTAAATTAAAATTGCGTGTAAAATGACATCTATGACAGAGTGAGACATATACAGTCAAAATTTATATGATTATATTATATATACTAATAATAATATAGTAATAATATAGGCCTATGAGTATGTATTGTATAGAGAGATATGGGACCACTTGTCAAATAACCCCAGAGCCTAAATCATGCAATTGGGGGGAGGGTCCTCCCATCGCTATATAAAAGGGTGCTATGATTTTTTAGGGATATAGAGACAAATTTTTTAGGGGTATAGAGACAAAAATGGGGTATGTTTTTTTGGGGAAAGTTAGCGATTTGTGTATGCCGCCACCTCTTGTCCTTGCACATCTCCATCATTGTCTGCTTTGCCTGAGAAGAGAGGAAACATGCAATTATCAGTGAAGATGAACTCATCTTGATTTGATCTCAGACGATACACCTCAAAGCACCACCAGTCTATCCGATTGCACCCTCGCGGATTTTGATGATGGTGTTGAGTTGCTTGTGGATTATAACCATGTTCAAGCGTAGCTCATTATAATATTAAAATGTGCCCTCTTGACCTCATGGATATATGAATTCATCAAATACGTGGTTTTGTTGTGTCACGTGGCAACCGTTTACCGACATACGTAGTATTTCATTCATGCCGTGAATAAGCATGGGAAAAGTGACTGCGATCGCCGTTTTCAAAGACACATCGCCCCTGCACGGCTCGAACTCTAACCCTGGATCATCGATATGTGTATTTGGTAAGAATAATATGTGATTTGTTCGTATATGTTGAGGAACTATTTCGTGTGCGTAGTATGTGTTTTAAGGTTTGTTTATGCGTAGTAATACAGCAATGATGATTGCAAAGATGCGATGATTATAAAGTAAGCATCAGTTATCATGAGAAGCTAGAGACGCTGAAATGGAGACAAACAATTTTGTCTTTGGAACAATAATGAAGTTGCGTTGTTTGGCCTGTTCAGTAATAGTGAAATTGCCACTTTCATTTCAATTGCGGAATATATTTCTTCAATTACAGTCTTCAATATTGTCATATCAGAATATTTCAGAATTTCTCATAAAATCACAAATTTACAAGCTTGCAATGCAATTACCTTGAATGCTTTTTTTTTCTACTTATGGAATGAAAGCGAACATAATGAAAAATATCTACTTAGTTCAGAGGATGATTAATGTTAATTTATGCACGATGAAATTGTCTAATCAGGTGTGTATATTTGTAGAAAAAAATTGCAATTTTTCTTTGCAGTTCTTCCATTTCTCCACTAATAAGAAGCTCTACAATTTTTCCTCTTTTATATGTTGCCAGAATGCCATCATGCACAGCATTTTGTTTAAATTTCCTTTCCTTTTTTTTCCATAAACTTTTTCACATATTCTGGAGTGTTATATGAATGTGGCTTTATGCCAATTGTCTCTTCAATTTCTAACTTCATTCATATGCTCTTTAAAGATTGATTACTTTCAAAACTGTATCCTGTTTGAATTAATCTTTAATTTTTATTACGCCAAAAATATCATCCTGTAGGTTGGCATAACATGACCCCGCCCTCCATCAAATATGAGATGCCGACCCCTGCCCTATATTCTATTGGAGTTGGCACTAAAGAAACTTTATCTTGCAAATGCATAATGTGTAACTATTTTATGCATTCTTCACTACCTATTCAATTCCATTTGTGACGTTTATTTGGATGAAATCTGTTGATGATATTATGAAAACTTCTTTAAAGACCATTCTTCTGCAAGATTTAAAATTAAAACTCCTTCTTTATGCATGCAGGCCCTGTTGCCATGGCTACCAGGAATGACCCTGACATCGTCAAGCGATTCTCGGAGACATTGCAGGCGGATTTGCGCACATTGTCAACAGAATGCAGGAGAAAGTATGCCCCCGTCAAAGAGGTATACCCGCCCTGGAATCATGAGTTCATGACCTCTGAATCTTATTTTTTTATCCAGGCATCAGAATCCGCTCTATTACGAATCCACACAATTCAGACAAAACACAGTGACTTCATAGCAGGTACTTTGCTGCCCTCACAGCTTCATGGCATGATATCTATTTTTTTCTCAAGGAATACTCGGATCCAGTTCAGATATTGTGAACGCTTTTGTTTTGGGATGTGACACGAAGAATCCCAAGATCGTACACCATTGCCTGAGCGCAATACAGAAGCTCATCCAACATGAAGCCATGTCTTTTGTAAGTTATTCTTATTATGTGTCAAATGATTTACTAAAACCCCTAGCTGCAGGATAATTTTATGATTAGCATCTTATTTGCATAATTTATCTATATATTCAGACGGCCGCCATGAGCGTGATCAACACGCTCTGGGTTCTCATGGAAGCGGGGGTGGAGGAGTTAAAGTTGCTGCAAACGGCCATTTTGCTCATCACCACGAACACCGTCGTACAGCATGAAGCTCTTGCCAGGGTACGTGTTGAATGCACCAGCGTTTTATTCTGATTATATTGCTTTCCATTTGTCAAGTGAATTGCTGCTGTTTTCTAAAGAGAATTGCTCCCCGTTTCTCATAGGCGCTTGTGCTGTGTTTCCGTCTCCACTTCACTAAAGATTCCACGACAATCAACACAGCGGCTGCAACAGTGCGGCAGTTAGTCACGATGGTATTTGAACGCGTCATGACAGAAGACAAAGTGGAATCGCAACAAGAGCTGGAACCTACGTCCCTCGAGGTGCTGAAGAACGGGAGCAAACAGGCGCCCAAGTCCCTTCGACCGTGTGCGGGGGACGCTTTTCTTCTCTTCCAGGTGTGGCTCCCTTTTGGAGTGAAAATGATTTAAAGGATATTTTCATAAAATGTAGGATTTCTGCCAATTGGTCAATGCAGATCAGCCATATTGGTTGATCGGCATGACTGAAATGACGCGGACGTTTGGTTTAGAACTTATGGAATCGGTTCTTACGACATTCCCAGAAGTTTTCATCAAGGTACTTCTCTCTTTCTCTCTCTCTCTCTTACACAATATTTGAAATACTAATATTTTGTCTCATAGCATCCAGAATTCACATTTCTCCTCAAAGAGCGGGTTTGTCCGTTGGTGATCAAGCTGTTTTCTCCCAGTCTGAAGTATCGTCCCTTGATGCAACCGACCGGAGGCAACCCACAAGCAGACAAACCCTACTTCCCAATTGTCATCAGACTGCTCAGAATCGTTTCTGTGCTCATTCGATTTTACTACGACCCTCTGGTGGGACCATTCTATTGCTTCCAATTTCAATTTCTCAATTGCTTCCGTTTTCAGGTCACCGAGTGTGAAATTTTCCTTTCATTACTTGTGAAGTTCCTGGATGGCGAGAAGCCGATGTGGCAAAGAGCAGGAGCTTTAGAAGTCCTCTACAAATTCTGTTCTCAGCCTTCACTCTTGAAGTACTCTTAAAAAACCTTATAAATTATATTACATGACCCTCTCTAAATTATCTTAGGCGTTTCTGTCAATCTTACGACATGAAGCAACATTCCACTAAGATTTTCCGTGATATTGTCAATGGACTTGGCTCATTCATCCAATCCATGTTCATGGCCTTGTCTAGTTCGCACTCACAAACAGGTGAGCAGATTTGAGGATTGAGTCGTAATGTTACATAATCTTCTCAGCAATCAAAGCTCCGGATACGACCGGGCACCCCCCTTCCCTTGTGGCTGGGATGCCAGTGGGCGGTGGAGTGACCCCTCAACCCGCCTTCTGCCATCGCAATGTGTGGATCCCCCTGGTGGTGAATGCCTCCGTGAAACAGGGAGCTCACAAGGCAGTGTAGTGAGTACTGAGTACTGAAAGTCATCAAAATATTGACACTCCCAATTTTGTTATGATTCACCAACCCCGAGTCACTAGAGCTGTTAGCTGCATTTTTTAGTTGAATTAGAATCAGATCCATTTGGATCTGATTCTATGTTTGTGTTATTCTTTCTTGTGTAAGGTTTGGGCAAATTATAAATATTTATCAGTGAACAATGCCTACAATCATCCTGATCTATGACCTCTGTGCCTCATACACGAAACCTTTCAATCTTCAGCACTGAGATGTTAGACCGAACAGATCCTCCGAATATCCAGGACGGATATTGTCTGTCGGTGGCGTTTGTTTCTCTGTTGGATGTTGTGAGATGCATCCAAGGAATCATAGAAGAAGCGTTGGCGGCCAAAGCACAGACAGCTGAAGAAGCAGAGAGTGAGTGAGGCGCCATTGTTCTGCTTCTTCTTCATCCCTCATTTGCAGGTGATGAGTTGAACACAGAGCTCGTGCAGTCGTCGTGGTGTGGTGTGCTGGCTGCATTGACTCTGCTGCTGGATGCCAGGTAATCATAACGCACTTTTGACGCATATCTCATATCATAACGCACTTTTTGGTTTTAATCTAAGAATCATAAGGCTTGAAATAAAAGATGCTTTTGATCAGGACTCATTATTAAAATCATAACAGATCATTTGCACTTCAGCATTATATATTATATAACATAATTAAGCATTCAATATAGAAACAGAATCTGTTTCAGCAGAATCATAACACACCTTTCAATCAATCAAGGTGTTCGTCTAACATAAGCTATCACTTTTTCCTTTTCTGGCATTTTTAACTCACAAGTTGCAACTCAGACGGCTAATATTACAAAAAATGTCCACGCAGATTGTGATTGTAAGGGCAAAGTCCGGCTGTTTTGATTGCAATACCCCGATTATTCCCCTTATTCACTATATTGTAATCTTATGTCATTACTGATCTAACGAAGCTACTGATTGGCTGATGGTGCTTCATGCATACCACATTTATTTCAAAAATCCAGGCTGAGTCTCTATAATTAATTTAAATGATTTTAAGTGACTTCTAGAATATAAAACATTTAAAGAGAAAATAGCCCTGTAGCATTAAACCACATGAATTTGGCTCCTCACAATTTTCAATATTTAGAGCTCAGTAAAACTGCTTTAAGAGCGCCAGCCATGGGACTGACTCCATGTGCCGTTCTTAGAGTAGACATTATGATTATCATTGACGGATGCGTTTTGATGTAATAAGGAAATTCTATTACTTTTGTTTATAAATTTTGTTTGAGTATGGCGATGTACAGTGACGTTAATGTACGGACGTGAACGTCAGAATTGGCGCTGCAATGGCTTGTGCTTATAGGCGGTGCTTTCAATGCAATTTCAATGCAATTTCAATGTAATGGTCGGAACCTTCAAAAAGTGGCACATTTAGAGGAGTGGTGTTTTTATAGGAGTAGCGCATGAGAAAGAGTTTTACTGTATTAAATTCATTATCTGTCTTCTAATCTTCTAAAGAAGTCATTAAAGGGAGGGAGAACTGGTTAAAAATGGACTTTGAGTCGTTATTTGATGCATCAAAAATGATTCCTATGCCTGGCCTACACAAGGAATATCATCGTTAACGATTTCGCGGGAGATATAATGCTAATTAGGCGTGACGTCAGTCGCTGTGATGATACACCGAGTTCCCCATCTTTTACAATGGGCCTCGTCATATCAGCGTGTCCTGCGACTAAACCACTGGATATTTTTTAATTTTCTTTTCGGAAAGAGATAGAATAATTATTTTGCCACCAGTCAGGCGCAAAAAAAAAATATTTTTCACTATTTTTCTTATTTTAACAAGCGATTTTCTAGGACACCTACCATGTTTCTCATCCTGAAACAGTAAAAAGGTCAGCCAGAGTGCACCATGCATGCGCTTTCGTTTCGTAAACAACAAATATGTCCTTTTATGGCAAAGATGATCTGCTCTGATTGGCTGAAATCGATAGCTTCACGAGGGGAACGGGACCAATCACGGCAAGCCTTCAGCTGACGTTTGCCTCCTATACTTTGTAATGGAAGTCATTCTCCCATAAGCGCAATGCTAACCCCGATATTCGGAATGCATTATTTCCTTACTCTTGCATCCAGGCATGGTGTTTTTGGCACGGAATGCTATCAATTGGTGCTATGAGTCAATAGAACATCACTTAAAATTCAGTTCCCCATCCCTTCAAGTCATTTATTGAATCATAAGGCTTTCGTTTGTAGCAGGTGCACAGAGTAGACGTTTGATCGCAATTCTATGTCACCTGGGTAAGACTAGGTCCCACAATGGTTGTGAGTTATATTTCGTTATAATTCCTCTGTGACTATACTGTGCTGCCCAACTGCATAACACGTAGCTGTGTGGCTATTGTAGCATGCAGTATCCAAAGCCCTTGGAATATCGAAAAGAATTGGGAGGAACCCCAGTCCCGGGTTTCTACTCTGGCAACATGCTGTGAATGCCCTTTATGTCTTGTGAGCCCTGCAGGGCGTAATCAGCTGCTCATACGTCGGGTGTCTAAGAACCTTATAATGACCCACCATTGCGTTCATCAGTGCACCAATCCCTAGTTTTATGCATTCACACAGAATACTTCCGTGAACTTCTGCCCTCAAATCAACCAATCGGCCAGATGTGTGATTCTAATCTTCAACTGAATCAACGCCATTATGTCTCTTGATAATGAACTTATCCAACATTTAGATGTTGTGCCAATTGGCTGATGAGCACTCGCTGGGATTCATCGCCTTTGGTTTTTTCAGAGCAGGGATCTCGGCTGGAATCCTGTTATTAGAATCCAATTAGGAATTTACAACAACATGATCCTTCCTCTGGTAATTTGTTTATTGAATCAGGGGGAATTACTTCTCTTATATCATGGATAAACCATTTAAATCAATTATTTGTGTTGTTCTTCCGTTTCAATTCTAGTTTGCACATTTGTATCAAGAGGTCAGTGACATTGAAGGTCACTGGGTTTTTACACTTGAATGCAATCCAGCAATCCAAGAACCAGATTAAAAGACTGACTTGTATGGTAAACCCTCACCATGGCAACGATTGTATTATGCAGGCCTGTAATATTTCGTTAATTTTCGTTGTGATTATTGCTTTGGAGTCGTTATAATGGCTGTAATTGGCACATTTAATTAAGCAATTCAATGCTCATATGGGTTTACATGAGTATATAAATAATATAATACCCTCGGTAGATAGCAAATTGAATATTTAATTGAAGTAATGCCTCTTTTCATAAGTATCCGGAAAAAATAACAAAATATTGGATGATCATTATTGTCGGATATCCGTTATCCGATTGTCAAGAACAAGTCATGATCCGTTCATCCTTAGTTAAAACACCTGACTACAATCCAATGCTGTCAAGTTAAGGTCACTGCAAGGGTCAATTATTAAGGGTCAAGGGTCATGGTTGTAAAATTTGCTATGATTTCTCACTGACTGCAGTGCTATTAAATTGCATAATGAGGCCAGGCTCTGGATGCAACTGCCTATGGTTCAATGGATGGGATGGAGTGTAGTTGAGCCGAACCTTCCCTGGCAACAGGTGTTCCTAATTTCCTAACCAAACTGCATAACTTTTATGAGAATGATTTTCAATATATTTTCCCCAATTTTCTATGCATTTCTGACTTCCAAATAAGAAATAAATCAAATAATCCTTTGTAATCTCCTTTGTATTTATCCTTTTTTATTCTCTTCCCAGTACGGATGAAAGTGCGACTGAACAGATCCTAAAAGCAGAACAGACGCTGGCCAATCTTTGTGGTGTGCTGGCATTGAACACCCCAAGAGACGCGTTCATTACAGCACTGTGCAAGGCGTCCCTGCCCCCTCACTACGCACTGACCATCCTCAACTCAGGAGCAGGTGCTTCTTCTACAAACACTCCTCTTTCAAGAGGTGAGTTTCAATATTTGTCATTTAACCGCAAAACAACTCGGTCTTTTTGCCACATAATGGTTGCCTTGTATCTATGGTTGGCCAAAATTTAATCTTCAATGGATAGAAATTGTAGGAAGTTTGTTTCTGAGATTGGTCACATTCTGCTCATTTTGGCCAAATAAAACGAATCTTGATATTTTCCATTTCATAGATTTTGTTTATGGATTGTTAACTTGCTGCCTCACGACAAAATAATTAATTATGTCCTCATCAAAATTATGCTTTTAATGTTCGCGATCTTCCAGGTATAAGTTATCCTAACTGTTCTCTTTAAATGCTCTAATCATACGGTGACTTATTGTAGTCATTGGCAGCATTTATTGCACGTGTTGCTCAATTGCCAAATGGACTTGGTTCAATGACGTCACGTTGTCCAAGATGTTGTGAATGATTCATGTGCTCAAGGGAGAGATCATTTTCATATGCGGTGGTCTCCTGCATAAGCAATCAGATGGGTTCTAGTTTTCATGTTGGGAATCGTAGCAAAAAGGTCTAATATTACATATATCTGATTTATGTTCTGCCACATTCTTTTACCAATCCTTTGAGCAATCGATTTCGGCGAACAGATTCCGATGACCTCCAGCAACCCTTCCTCTCATCTGGGTTTGATTTTGTTTTTGAACTTTTGTTTTCACTTTTTCATGGAATTCTTAACTGCAATGATTTATTTTCATTATAACATAGATTTCTGATACAAAACAGGACATAATTTTATGTTTAATAGTGAGCAAACAAAGAAGAACCATTACATGTAATTATATCTGCTTTAATTTTATGAAACATAACTGTCAAAATTTATCATTCCACAATAATTTAATCATCTGTTATTTGTTTTCTTTTCTCAAAAAGCGTCATCTACCAAGAATCCAGAGAGCACTTCTGGATCTGGTTCCCCGGACGTCTACTCTGGGAGCCAAGTGGTTGCCGTGGGAACGCCGCTTCCCACGTCATCTCTTCCGCTGGGCGCCCAACAGGGAGCAGTCATGGTGGGTTCAAGGGTCGTAACTAAGCGCTCATAGAAACGATTTAATTTCAGCTGACGGCTAAGAATATTCAGTGTATGAGAGCAATTCTCAGTCTGGCCCACTGTCACGGCAGTATCCTAGGCAGCGCATGGCACCAAGTACTAACTACCTTACAGGTTAGCACCACTAGTACTCGAGATTGTATTATAGCATGACAATTTTATGTTATACTTTCATTCATATACTTAGGTGCAAAAGAAACGCAATTGTTTGGTTATGCCAACACAACATTACGGCTATGCATTTTCGTGTGTTCCAAGTTAAACCACTTGCGTACATATTCTTGAAATCTCAAAGGAAACAAATGGAATTAACCTGGTTTAATTGGAGGAACAATCGACAAGGGGTCAAAATAAAAATGTTTGATTTTCATGGTCATGCAGATATTCCCTGTCCTGACTCACACGCTAATAACACATGTGAGGAATTTTGGGCCAAATGTCTCAACCCTGCCCTGTGGGATGTTGTTACAACCTTGAATCAGCTCTCTGCTATTGTGGAGAGATGGAAGGCAGTGAGGAATTACTGACTTCAGTTTATCTCATAAATGCTCATTTGGTCACAAATTGGGGAATGTGCCAACCACGATATGCCATGAGTTAATATTCCTTCTTCGAGAAGTCTGGGGTTTTTATGGGGATCTGAGCCCCTATATCCCTTACCTGAGCCAATATCAAAAGTTTCTCTGCAGATATTGGTCAGTTGCATTCCTCCCCTGTCGCACATCCCATAAACATGGCTGTCTTGAACCAGTCCTAGCCCAGAGCTCGCCGGATTTGTCAGTCCTATCAGTTTGCTGTCACTCTCAAGCATCCAGAACGGAATCAATCCAAGGTTGACCTGTTCCTTTTTTTTTTTCTGCTGGATGATGCATTTGTTGTGTGGTTGATACACTGTATCCAATTTGGCGGTTTGTGACTCTTTGATCAACTCCACGCTCCAGAAGGCCTCTGGGTACTACCCTTCAGGAAGCCGTCAGTCTTCCCAGAGTGCAATGTTTTCAAAAGTCTAATTGCTTTTGAGTAAAGTACTCATTGGAGTATCATTCCAGTCATTTTCACCACCTATAAAAGTCACCTTGTCATGGGTGTACTCAAAAACATGTTTACCGGGATTCACGAATTGGCTGCGAAAGAAAATCAATTTTGGATCACAAACGGTTTCTTCAAGTATTCTTGTAGACCCAAGAGTAGACCCAAACGTGGATTAATTAAGTTATTAAGCCAATTATAGATTGTTGCGTTTCTTTTGCACCTAAGTATGTATATATATTTTTCTACTTCTGATTAATATTTTGTTTTTAAATCATAATTATTATCAGAACTTCACCAAGGCTCATCAAGATGTGAGATTTTCGCACACCCTTTCTTTCACATTTACATTCAAGATGGTTTTACAAGATTATTTTATTTTATTTTATTTTGTTTATTTTCTTCTTTTTTTTTCTTTTTTTTCTCTTTTTTCCTTTATTTTTATTCGTGCATAAATCTACATCACTACGCATGAAATATTCATTCAGTACAAAGGGACAAATTCATTTATATATATTTTTGAACCAAATAATTTGAGAATTCTGGCTCTTTCATGAATCGACAAGGAAAACTTTGATCATTTCTCATGAACACAACAGTATTAGTATTGTCATGATGAGTCATGATAATCAGAACTTAATTAAGTACAATTGATGTTTAATCATGTTAATCAAACGAAGGAAATTTGGGAAAATTAAAATCTAATTTTATTGTGAAAGAGGGGTCGTTTGTTCTACTTGATCTAGTGACTCATTAGTTTTATATCCTGTTAATTAATCAGTGAATCAATGTAAAGCAGTCCTGAGATAACCTCAAATGACATGTTTATTGTGTTATAGCAACGATCAAATTGGTTGTGATAACAGTAATTGAATAATTGATAAAACCTTCAGAACTTAATTTTAATAATTTATGTTTTGGTAGTGAAGGATGGATTGGCCTAAGACCTCTGTGCTCAAGAAGGAAGTCATGGTCATCTCATTTGATGTATTTCGAGTTCAACAAAATGAATTTTTCTTTAAAAAGTCACAAATTCGCCTGAGTCATCCTTGTGCTGTGTACTACTGTCTATGGTGGTATGCACGATTTATCGATAAGAGTAGGGGGAAACTGCAGCCCCTGGGCCTCTGTTCTGGCGCCCATATCATCCGAATGGGTTGGGTGGAGCTGTAAAACCCAATCATGCCTCATGCATCCTTGTGGATGGTTTTAGACCAAACAAAGTTTATTTTTTAATTTAGCTACTGGAGGTAATGTACAGTAGGTGTCCATGTCATCGCTTAGCGATCTAATCATCACAGTTTGGACTATAGCCTATTCAGGTCCTATATTGGCTTAATAGTCAATTGATCCGGTCCTTGATCGGGGCTAGCAACGATCATGCACTGTTATTGTTGTGGAGCGAAGATACTCCATTTAGGAATCTTAATTTGGATCAAAGGGTCAAAGTTCCTGATAGTATTTTTTGTTGTATTGAGTGATAACAATACACAAACGGAGTTCTGGAGATGAATGATCTTTAATTCGATAGACAGGGTTTATATAGTGAAGATGGAAATATATTTGAGATGTTTATCTGAGTTGAGTATTTAGTGTTTAGAGCAAATTCACAATTCTCAATATACATGTGTAATGAACTAGTTATGTTGAAACTATAACATCTCCCTTTTTATAAAATAAATGAACTTATATTACATAACACAAAACGTAAATACAAATGTA
Source organism: Capitella teleta (assembly GCA_000328365.1). Classification (NCBI taxonomy): domain Eukaryota; kingdom Metazoa; phylum Annelida; class Polychaeta; family Capitellidae; genus Capitella; species Capitella teleta. The sequence goes on from KB302105.1 coordinate 183,673, forward strand.
CAAGAACACTCAGGCGGTATATTTGACGGTCTTTCTGCTCACACATCCACTACGAGTGATGACGTCACCAGTCTCTGTAAACGTACGGGGCACATCCTTCGAACGATCAGGTTCTACTTGGGGAGTGGCGTCTGACGGATCTTCTGAGAAATAATTAGAAATAAATTAGTAATAATTTGTTGATCTATTTCATCAAACTCCTTGCATTTTAAATAATAGGGAAATTTTCAAAGTTAAAAATGTTTGTTTATGTGAAAAGTTTTGAGACATTTCAAAAAAATTCCAAAGAATCACTTATAATAAAGATTTTTGACAGAAGACAAGCGACCTTGAACTGTCTAAAGAATATGAAGTTATGGACTGTCATTCGATCACCTGAGTCTGAGCAATAATTGTGCAAATGAACACATCAGAAGTTCTCCCTTTTTAATCATAATACATTCACTGCTAATACTGCCATATTGTGTGATATAATTGAGCTTGATGACAATTAATGGTATGCATTTATTAGTAACTTTTAGATTAAATCAATAAAGAGGAATCATACTTTGATAAAGTATAATTAATCTGTATTCTAAGGAACTATATCATATAGTTTCATGAATATATTCACTGATGGTATATCGCCGTATTTAATGATCTCAATGGTCTTGTTGCCATGGTGATGAATGTCCAATCATAGTAAATGGCCAAAAACGCAATCTGAATGCCCAACATTCACTTCTGCAAAAGGAAACAAATTGTCATCTCAATACTAATAATTATATAGGTTGAAACTGGATGTTAATCTTTATGGTTAAAGTGGAGACATTTTTATTTCGCGTGTTCGTTTATGTAACAAAATTTAGCTGGTGGGAAAATTGTGACTCTTGACATATTTTGTCTGGTATATATTAATTATAAATAATTGCAGCTATTATATACCATATTATGACCTGGGCATCGAAATTAAAGGTTTGGGGAGCTTTTATATCGACACCAACAATTAAATGTTGCATCATGATTGGGTTTGCTTCACGAAATATTTAAAGAGCTAGGACCTGATTGTTTGGAGTTACCGGGGAAGAAGCGAATGATCGAAGATGCATTCCTCTAAAACAACCGTGTAACGAGATGTTTTGTCTGAATTATTCCATCACCAAAATCACACTCTGTTATTCGATATTTATATAATACCGAGTATGTGCCATTATCATCATCTAAGTGCCCTGACGTATTGAAGGCGTTGCATGTCCTCCACCATGTTCTATTTCCCTCAGCTCTTAGAATTGCAACACGACCATTGCTCCCAGAATCCCGATCTGTTAGATAGCACCAGAAAATTGACTTTGTTCAATTTAGTTTTGTGTTGGGCATGGCACTTAACAGAAGACAGCGAACACAAAACATGGCCTCAACAACCACTTAGCTCTGTCACGTGACAGTCGTGACTTGCGTCACAGCATTTGAAGAAATGGTTTCCGTGTTTTGTTGTAGGATGCAGAGGTCATAGGTCAAATGCTGCTTTACTTTTTAATCGCGCAGAATGTTCTTCCTGTTTATCATACAGCTCGGAGAAGTGATCGTTTTTGTGGAAATACATTATGACTGCAGGGGATATATATTGCACGGGTTATTTTGTTGCAAATTATAAAATTCTCACGTGTTAAAGCTTCCCAATGACAGCGATCGATGCCTAATATTGAAGATGATCGATGAAGATACATGTCTCAGTGAAAATATATCTCTGAAATCTCAGTATAGCTAAATAAAAGCATTTACATAATGACCTTTATATTCGCCTGGTGGATCAATTGTAGATCTTTTTTGTTCTGTCTTACACTCTGCTTGGTTCACTAGCTAAAGGACTTTGTTTCGGAGAATTATCACGATCCAATGATTTCAGGTTTCATTGCACAATTTCTCAGAAACGAAAAATCCTTAGATACCCATAGCAACTGACTCGATTCATCGAGGAATAACTCAGATCAATCATAGCATGATTTGTTACCCTGTAGGAGAGAAAATAGATAATTTAGATTTATTATGCAACTATTTGCAGCATTTGGTGTGGATCTTAGGCCTGAAGCCGTCGTCGGGAGGTAGTCTGAGAGCGACGCAGCAGGCCTCGGACAACCCCAATGCGGTCATCACCACAGCTGTCATGGCTGACCTGCCCGTCTTGTCAGCAATGCTCAGTCGACTCTTTGAAAGCTCACAGTGAGTTCCTAATAATTTATCATGTAACAAATACATTAAATGATTGATTTTCTCTTCAGATATCTTGATGATGTTGCTTTGCATCACTTGATTGATGCTCTTTGCAAATTGTCGCAAGAGTCCATGGAATTGGCGTATTCAAATAGGGTGAGTCCATTTCAACTGTATGATGAAATCGCCTGAGATTTTAACCCAATCGACAAGCCATCTACATGGCCTCCTAATGACCTTGTATGTATTCACGGTGCATGAAATATTCAAACGGACAAAGCGTTTGAGACTGCCATGAGCCGTACAGACGGCGTTAACTTTATTACTTGGCATCATACAACTTTGATGTCTCGCAGAACATTTCTCATGTTTTCTATGCGGGGTGCATATATATCATGCCTTTTAATGTCGCTGTTTCTTTCTGAATAATCATTTCAGCTTCGCTGAACGCAAAATCGTAGTGTTCCCTTGTTCTCATCAACTCCGAGGAAACTCATGAATATTCATTCCTCGGTCGATTGCCATTTGTCATCGTAACTTTTTTTAATTAATTGACAGTGATGGATCCTTTTCAAAATTCTTGCGATTTGGGATTTTTAAAAGTAGATTCCTCATCGCATGACAAGTGATATGTTCACTGTCACTTTTTATTAATTAAATGATTGATTGCTGAATTGTCTATTATGGAAATTGCTGTAATTATTGTGTTTCCATCATCATTTGCTGTTTATTTAATTATTTCTATGGAATTGTTTCCTTCGGTATAAGTTATAATGCATATACAACCTTAATATTAGTAATAAAAATACACAAATAAAAATTAGTAATAAAAGTACAGGGTATAGAATTGAAAATATAATCTAAATTTACTGCAATTTGTGTGGATTAAACTTTATTTTATACACATACGCAATAAGATAAGATGAGATTAAAGTAATTTATTGTTCGATTAAAAAAAGAGCAGAGAAAAACCAACACATTTGAAACAAAATAGATAATCGAACAAATGATGCTCCAAGAACAAGCTTTTTTGGCACCAAAAAATATGTGAACAATAAAAACATGTTGATAATAATTATGGAGTCGTTGCGTTAGGATGCGGAAACGATACTAGGAAACAAAATAATACAAGTGTATTTAAATATAACCGTACAAGGCAAAACAAAATGCAAATTTTAAACATAATACACAGACATAAGAAGAAAAAAAAGAGAAAGAGAAAAAGAGAGAGAAAAAGAAAAAGAGGAAATATATTAAATGATGATCCTTTCATAACTGTACCACAACTAACATAATTATTCTATATAATATCATACTTATATTAAGTATGTACTAATGGACTATACAGAGGAACCCAATTTGCTCAACAATTAGGTCCATCGAAAAGTCGTGCGTGCAGCTAGGTTGCTGTGACGATGACTAAACCATGTTGTCACGTTGCTATCACCCAGAGGCAGATTGGAGTCATCGTGACGTCACTGTGCAGAAACGACGTCACTTCGATATCGTCGCGTGCCCTCTGTCATGCTATTGCATGGGTCGTCTTATAGCTAATTCGACTGTTCTTTCATTGATTAGATAGGATGTAATATACTTTATTGCCGTGTGGGATCCTGTAGAGTACAAGCATCGAGTATTCGAGAGAACATAAACCATGTTCTAATGATTGTGATTCAGAATTTGTCACTCGCTTCCTCGTGAATCCCGTGCATTAGGCTACACATCTAATGCATAATCCATGACCTGCTTCGAAGAATGCCATCAATGGAAGCGATTAATTTACAAAATCTTGCCGAAGCGACTGCTCGTAATACCGGAAGTTTCCGTTCAATGGCTCACAAAAGAACTATTGTGAATGTTTACGTTCAGACAAATTGTTCGATAAACGAAACATTCTGAACACCATTTACACTAAACACCTGATTACTCTCATCTAACGAGTAAATGTTATTCCTGGTGATTTAGGAATCTGTGTGTATAATCGAACAATCGTTGCTTACTCAGCCGGCAACGCAGCAGCAATAAAGTGCTCACATCTCTCTGACAAGTTGCGTTTCGTTGAAGCAGACGAACTTTTTTCCCGCGCGTGTTATGGTTGACGAAAATGACATCGCAGTTTTATCGCGTGGTGATAAAAATGTCGATGAATTTGACAACGCCGGTCTCTTTTGTTTGAGTTACAATGCATGCATTACTTGCCTCGTATATTTCGCTTATTGTTATCGGTGGTGTGATCATATTTGTTTTGAAAGGAGGCTTTTAGAGACATGTTTTGTTCTATTGTGTAGGGTATTTTTATTTTTAAATTCTTTGAATGCTATCTTTTATATCGGCTAATACACATTTTGGGACAAAAAATAGTTGTATTGGCGGGAACGGATCTTCAAAGTTAGTTAAACCGAATGCTCACAAGTCCGAATTTGAAGGGTTATGGTTAGGGACTTGTATATTTTTACATTAATTAATTAATTAATTAATTAATTAATTAATTGCATGTAATTGCCTTTTTTCTGCCTTGTAAGTATTCGATCCCACCTCGTATTGACTATAAGCATAGAGTAAACACAGTGCAATGTCATTTTAGTTCACGCATGCCAAAGAAAACAAACAAACAAACAAAAAGTCATAGAAATCAAACCAACTTGTGAAGGTTGATTGAGTGAATTATAAAACAGTTTCAACATTGATCAATATAGGTGATTACCTCGTAATAATGTATGTCTCGCGACAACGCCCAATTTATTACAGGGATCACACTGTGACAACAATAAATCGATAACAACGAAAGAGTCCAGCGAAATATGTATGGCCTCGGTTCAAATACTCGACGGACCACGATTAATCTCATAGAATATCTTACTTTAATTAAAAACGGTTAATTGATGGAATACTAGTACCGCTGTTATATGCACAGAGAAAATAACCCCGCTGTGAACTCTCGCATTGTTAAGATCTAATTAATTATCTAGAGTTTCCTTTAGAGGGGCACCGAATAGCTCAGTGGGTTAAACCGGCTGACTGCAATCCTATGCCGACCGTGGGGGTCGAGGTCCCGGGTTCGAGATCCGATCAGGCCACGGGCGTTATGATTGTGAATTACAATTGTGATTCTTCAGTGACTCTGCAGTGCTGCCCAACTGCGTAACAAGGCCGGGCGCTGTGTACTACTGTCTATGGTGGTATGCAGGATAAAGAACCCTTGAGATTTATCGATAAGAGTAGGGGGAAACCACGTTCCCGGGCCTTCTGCTCTGGCGCCCGTATCATCCGATTGGTTTGGGTGGAGCCGTAAAACCACAATCTCTCTCTCTATCTAGAGTTCCTTTAATAATTATCCACCGGGTAATTGATAGTCGAGCGCCAATCGGTCAATTTTGATTACCTGCATGTGCGACACGGATTCCGGTCAGTTAATAATTAATCTGCTGCCCAACTGCATAACCAAGCCGGGCGCTGCGTGTCACTGTCTATGGTAGCGTGCTGACGAACACCCTTTGGAATCTGTCGGAAAGAGTGGGGGGTAGCCCCGGTCGCAGGTTTCATGTTATGCTAGTAACGCAAGCGAGTGTTTTGACCCAGAAAAACGAAACAGGCCACGTGACCAAAGTCACCGCAAACACGACGTCATCGGGGCAATGCAGAGCCACGTTGTCGATATTATGCCGCGAATATTGGCTGTAAATTTATTTGGGGAAATCATTAATAACAGCGCTCTATTCGATTGGTGTGATTTGATAGTATAGCAAGTGATTTGATTACTGGTGAACATTTCATTCTCCGCGCTCTGTTGTTCTGTGGTATTCATCGCTTTTACTTTATAAATTTCTCATAGAGGAATAATAATAACATTTTTTTTCTCTATGGTTATATGGGAATACTAGTACTTACGTAATCTTGAATTTCCTGTCGGGCTCTGCGCCACATCACTCCTATTATTTGGCCTGCCTGATATCAATATTTCGACCAATCAACGTCAATGGATCGCACCACGTGATCATTGCTCGTGGATAAAAGTTGAAACGGCGTCAACCTGTTGCTGCATATATGCCCAGTGTTATGTTATGTTATATTATGTTTCTAAATACTTATTAATTAATTATTAATTCATTATTATTAATTAATCATCAATGATCAAAAACCCAATCAGCACTTTTTGTTTGTTCATCTAACCCCAGACCAGCAACTTCAGTTGAATGGCATGTTCCTCGTTTTTAAGGTGAATAAGCCAGAAATACGTCATAGTAGATGCCGCCCACTAAGCTGGCTTTGTTTTGAGATAAGCCAAATCTGACTTATCATCAGCGAAGAGGCGCTGCCTGTAGTACGTGGAATGATTACTCGTGGTTGCATCTCCCCTGTGACCATTGTTATGCAACCGTTGTTGATATGATGTCTGTCTGTGCTCACCAGAATACTCATTTTACGGTTTATTTTCATGGTTACGGTCTCTATAACATTCTGCTCTGTGTCGCTAATCCAGGAATTAGAGATAATTACCATGAACCTGACTTGCGCCGAGATGTCCGATATATCACTTCAAACGAAGCCGGTTACCCCCCCCCCCCCGCCCCTTCCCTTTCAGCAGCCGTGCGCTCCAGCACTGACCAGTGGTCAGCCTAGTGGTCGCACAAAGACCTTTTGGACGCTCATAAATGTCCAGAATCAGCAGCATAATTTTTGATGGAGTACCACCAAGAAATCCTGCGGTAATTAATTCTCCCTGCTTTGCACCCAACCACCACGGCATGTGTATAGCTATGACTTTTCTCTGAATGTCTTGAAAACATTGTCCCGTCCGTATACTGACCTTACCTCCATCAAAAGTCCGTTTCTCGGTAACCGGACTCACGTCTTTGTCTTAGCGGCCTCATCTTTCCCGGAAAGCGGATGTCAACATATCTGTTTCATCCCTTGCAGTGTGAGCATCTCTTAGTGTATGATAGTAGGCGAAAACAACCCCTCCATCCACCAGAGGATCGGCTGAGGAGGAAGATTTGCTGGCGAAATGTCCTGTGCTCGAGGGATTTCCTTCTTCTTTCTTCCGGCTTAAGCGGAGGGCCGGGAGGACGCAGTCAGGGATCACGGGGATTAGGCGCTGATCCTGATGCTTTGTCGCGCGTCGCATGTAACAAGTAAAATACATCTGCGATGCGGCGTGCGTGTTCTCAGTCTGCTTGTGTGGAATGTTATCACGTCTGCCCACTTTGGACTGGCACCGAGTATAGCTCAAGAGGGGCACCGAATAGCTCAGTCGGTTTTACCGGCTGACTGCAATTCTATGCCGACCGTGGGGGTCGAGGTCCCGGGTTCGAGACCCGATCAGGCCACTGGAGTTATGATTGTGAATTATAATTGTAATCCGTTATAATTGTAAATTTTCAATGACTCTGCAGACCCCATATATATACAGTGTAGAGTGTGAAAATTCATTATATTCCTCACTCATCGATGCAAGAACCGTCATACTGAATGTTCTAGAGCACTGGCCACTTCTGGATTTCGTCTGGGGAGCCAATGGGACCGTTGTGTTACCGATAATTCAGGATGATCGTAAGTCACATCTTGTGGAACGAAACCCAACCATGCCTCATACCTGCATCCACATTAGTCACTCCAAAGAACGATGGATTGCAGTTCACGCGTGGTTTCTGCTCCGTCCGTTCTAGGATAATACACAGACCCGACAATTGTATACGCGTTGCGCGAAACTCACCGCTTCAAGATATAATGGAAGATGCATTATAATTTATAAGGGATTGGCGGAAGTGGGAAATGTTCCAGGGCATCGTAGGAGGCTCCTATGTCCACCTGTTTCTCTCTGGCATATTGCCCCATGACCTCCCCTTTTGTTAATGTCGGATCATTGTTCACTGCGTTTCGAATTTGTGAAATGAAATCCCGCCTCAAATCCCGCGAGATATGTTTGCTTCTAAGAGATGTGGATTCATGATTTCCACGAATTCCTCTGGGGTTCGTCTTGTGGGCTTTTGTAGGACAGGAGGTCTTACGTTTGAGAGTTATATGCAATATTCATGCAACTACAATTGGGAAGTTGAATATAGCTGCCTCCTCATATTCCGGTGTCTCTCGTAAATAGCGACACTTGAGTACCAACATTGACTTGTATATGTTGGGTGGGGAGTACCATGCTAATGGCTATGTCTTGTTGCCAGGCAACTATATGTTAGTCTGGGTGATTCACGTTTGTTTCACGTAGCATATCCTATGTTAAGATATACACACGTTGTCTCAGGGATAACGCCCCCTTTTATCGGGATATGATTACAGGCATCACAATCAGCGCCACTACGTAAGACCGCAATGTCCAATCACTGAGCAATAAGGTCAATCTATCTGCATGTGGCGTTATGCGAATTATAAGGACACTTGACTTCAACGTGCTTATAAAAGCGGAAATAATTCTGCTTATGAAACGTGCTTCTTCGCGTGTCCAACAACAACGTTCTTGACGACTGAGGGTGATGAGGTAATGATTACGTGTTCAATTACAAAGAACACCCTTTCTGCCACTATGGACAATGGCACAGACTCCAAACATGGGCGTGGCCAGAGATAACTCTCCCTCCTCCAGGGTTAGTGTCCTGATGACTTTGTCGATTGCAGTGATGGATATGTCCAAGTCAAATGTCATTCAGGTCGTCAACTTCCGTGGGGTCGATGGCCGAGTTGGTGAAACTCCTTTGGGGTTGGTGATTGCTGGCGTTCTTTGTGTGGCCTGGAATCGCACCCTTTTGAAAAGGAAATAAGATCTATTCCATAATGTCATTATTCATAAGCAGGCATTCCATATTCCACATAAGCTTAATCGTTATGAATAATGACATTGTGAAGCACCGACGACGAGAAGACGGCGGAATCAGCATTGGAGAAATTCCTGTAAACGGCGCCTATCTGATGGTGCGATAATTAGCTGTGCATTGTGTGATATTCGCGGTCGATTGCGAAGAAGAGGGTTTCCAAACATCTCATTAACCCAAGTACAAGACCACATTGATTATCCGTAATTGGTCATTAACAAATGGGATGTATAGACACCGCACAACCTTCTGTGCGGATAAAAAGGCACACAATAACTTCATTAACTTGGAAGTGTGATGTCTGTGTTCGTGATATGAATACTTCGAGATAGGGAGTCTTCGTGGTATGGAGTCTATGAGAAATGGAATCTTTTCCGCGGTTGTGTTAAAGGCCCCTTGCTGCTTTAAAACACCCCAAGATTTGTAGTTACAAAACCATAAACAGCTAGTAAGAATTATTATGCAATCGGATGTATTCCATTGTACTTAGTAGTGTGCATAAGGGCACGGTGTACTTCAGTAATTTGATACACATTGATTATTAAGCAGCATTACAGATTCGGAGGTACCATGTGTAGCCAGAGCGTCTCAACATTGGAAGACTGGCAGACATGATGAACTGGTTTTCTTCTCGATAACGATGAGTCCTTGACCTAGTTGTGGCGAGATCGAGGCATCGGTTGGGCAGGATAATGGAAAGGAAATTGTATTAATGCTGGTGTATTCATGACGCGTCGATTCCCATACAAAGAAAAACATAAGTGCACCAAAGCAAAAAAAATAATGCAATTAGGGTTTGTTAGCGATACAAAGTTTCGTTGATTTGTGTTATTTATAGAGGTAGTCACTCGATATTCATTATTGTGTTAATTTCGGACACTCTGACTCTGAGGAATATTCTTCATCGACGTAGATATCAATACGTCTGGATCACTAACCTTTGCCCTTAGGTTCTAATTAGTGTAGAGAACAGTGCAGATCATACATATGATGAATGACGAAATTGACACCGACAGATGAGAACAGAACATCTTTACGTGTATATGAGAATATTCAGACGGTATTCTGTCCACCTTACGAGCGGTGCGTAATGCAAGAACGAGTCTCTGAAATGGACACATATCTTGACGACATTGCACGCAGTCGGCCAGCGAAGCAATTCGTCGCTCTGAAGTCTTGAATTGCGTGATGAATGGGAATTTCGCGTGCGAAAGGAGTCCTCGATCGCTCTGAGGTCAGAGGAGAGCAGATGATTTGTACAAGAGCCACGGAATATGTAATATAAGTATATCAGTCCAATAGTGAGCGAGTATTGTACACTGCCATTAATGTTATACTATGGCGTAGTAGAGATGACTGTTTGGGTTTTAAACGGAGTAGCTGTTACCGTTTGCATAGTCTTGATTGACTGGTAATTGGAAGCACTGATGCATTGGCGTGTGGCAGCATCTGCGCATACTCTTTCCTGCTTGAGAATTTTCTTTATTCTCACAAATGTTTCTTCGTTGTCAGCATAGCGTGATGTCAGGAATGGAATCTTGTCTGCATGCTGTAAGCCAGACATCGGCAAATCTTGGTTTTTATCCTTCTAGAAATCTTGCCCCAGGGTGTGCAGCACGATATATTATCATGAACGCCAGCTGTAGCATACATGGAGTGCTAATATACACATCAGTGTTTAAAGACCCCTTGGGATCTATCGATAAGGGTTTAGGTAACCCATTCCTTCCTTGTCTGGCGCAACCATCACTCTACAGAGAATCGCTGGGAGGATCGATGCGTGAAATAAAAGTTGAAACTTGGGTTCTATACATGTTCAATGCATGTATATATGCAGCGTACAATTTTACAAACGAAGTGCACACCTGTATGCCACTTCGCTAATTGGTGCATGTGTTTCCTTTTGAACATATTCCCAATAGCGCATGTTGTGAACAACGTACAGCAATAAGGGTCAATCCTCCGCTGCTGACGTCACGAATTCGTGTCAGCAATGCGCTTTTTGCAAAGCATAATATTACTGTCACGACACCCTGATAAGTCTATTGTTCTAAGCGGCTGTCGTCCTTGTGTCTTGATCTACCGTTTTAATCGTATGCCGTGGTTAAAACTGTATGCCGAGTCTCTTGCACGCATGCGATGTTGCTTTGAACATCATGAACATCATGCAGCATGAGTGCTGGAGGGTTGGTCGTCTCGTAGGGGGGAAGGCGGGCAGCGAGAATCGCTTCTGAATGGCGATACACTGCGGAGAACATCAAAAGACCCTGGTCTCCATGGCGACGTTACTCTTGGCAACTGAGTCTTATTTACAATCCTTCCTAGTAGCTCTCTATGAGGAGTTCCCATTTTATTTCACACGTACCTTCTCTGCTGAGGGGCTTTTGCTTTGATGCCGCATCATTAGATTTGCTGCATGCGTTTTATGGTATTACTTAATATACTTTTTTTTAATTGTGGCTGTGGAAATAATTGTGGTGCTTGAGACTTATCGTTTAAAAACTCTCGCATAATAACAATAACACCTGCGTTGTTGACTGAAAAAGGATAAAAAATTATAATTATACGAGAGAAATCTCAGCCCAATTACCATATCAGATATTATTTTATTTTGTTAGTTTTAGTTAGTTTTAGTCAGTTTAGTTATACTTGTATAAATAAATGAATAAAATAAATGCTACGAATAACAAATAAACCAAAATAAAAGCATAAGAGAAATGCTAGAGGATTCTGATTGTTTTGAACTAATAACGGACGATAGAGGATGCATCCCAAAAGACAAATACGCCTTTTGACTCGCATGTTTTTAGGCAATACCCTTCCTGTGGGCTGATTCCAAAGGTACATCGAATTTGAGAGGTTTAAAATCTCACCTTCTTCTTGCGTTCGATCTCAGACTGTGGTGACGTGACAAAGGTAATTGTCCTGTCGTTAACAATGGGAGCCGTCGAGTGAGCAGATCTTTCAGCGGTTCTCATAAAATAAATCTCGCACTCATCTCGCTTTAAGCTATTTTGGCTAAGCAGGAAATTCGTATTATAATCTGTCTTGAATATCATTCACAGTTGACCGAATTTTTCAAAAATGGTCTCTCGTCACTCACAAAAGCCCATAGAATCGATCTAAAAAGGTTCCGAGATGAACAGAGATTCTCTTGGAGTTGGTTTGTTTTTTGCAGAATGCGTCGAGAAATAAATGATTCTGAAACTACAATCACTCTTTCGTGTGCTGAACAAGTGAATTACGTTTATAATTAAGGAGCAATTAATGTGCGCTCGCATTTTCTGGCTTTCATGTTGGGCTTGCATCACTGTGGTTCGGAGTGGTGTGCATGTGTTGGTGCTTGAATGATTTAACCTTGCACCCTAAGTGCGACATTTTCCTCTTGCCTTGAAGTCCATCACGCCACCAGTGCGGCCATTGTCCGAGATGCTGGTCCATGTGGCGCTATTCGCATTGAACCAATTAAATAGTGCACTGAATCACTGCGCCTTATCCACAATAATATGCTCAACTTTTTACGCTATATCCATGCACATTGGCATTTTTACCCATTTGTTTAGTATTCTTTTCTTGTTTTGTCTTGACCTCGACTTGTTTTTATTCATTCAAATATTATAATGAAATTCTAGCTTATTAATAATATTTTATTTCGTATACATGTAATACAATACACACAACATGGAAATGAACGGAACAGAATTGGAAAAAAACAAAACAAAACAAAACTGCAGACAAACTGAATTTAAGGCAACGTGAATTCCGTTTAGAGTAAAAACATTGCTTCGTAATTCCAAATATTTCTCATGTACAATAAATCCTTAAACTAAATTTGCGTTTATAATATTCTGAACATTTGCATCATATTTACTGATAACCAAAATACCAGTAACCTAATCTCATATTTTTTTTTATACAGAGTGGCTTAATTCATTATGAGCAGTTAATCCTCTGAATGCGCTTACAATAAATCATAATTTCCTAGCACCCTGTGTTCTTCTACTTATCTCTCTTATCTAGAAGTTGTGACTCGTGCGTTTATGGAGACACAGCTATAATTATGTAACTTCCAATGTGATAAGGTTGCTACTCGTCCGCGCGAGACCTTTATGCTGCGTAAGAACAACGAAGCTTATTTTTACGCGTAAATGTAACTGCACAACACGCAGCCCCAGGGCAGTCGCTGTTTTAACTCCTGGCGTCGGATTACCTTAGACCTTAGTTAACCGTTGCCCATTCAGCGTGTGTCAATGGTTTGTTTGGGGTGATGTCCTTGTGTCTGGCATTGTATCATCATTCATTGTTGTTATTAATAACTGTATCCATAGATAATGAGAGCAGGTATTGTATCAGGGGATAAGGTTGGTACGAATAGGCCCTTGAGTGATTCAGCATTTGAGCACCACGTGTTCTATGAATGTCGATCACGTCTCATCTCGATATAAGTATGTAATATCCGCGATATCTATTGCAATGAATCCTTATGGTGTCTCATTTAATGTTGATGTCATGCATGTTTCCGTTGTCGTCTGATCGTATTACTGGGTCTCTAGCTATTGAGTCGTAAGTATTTTAGAGCGCACGACTTATGAATCACTGGCGCCTGTCCCGCCGATTTCACAATACTTCTCCTGGTTATTGGACCCATCAAAACCAGCACAAAGTCAATTCCCCGTAGAGCGGCCGCGGACGTGCAAAATAATTCGACACTCGCTGGAGTGCGACCACATTTCGCTCATGGTTATGAATTTATTCGTTTTTGTTATAATATTATATTATTATTTATAGAAAATTGGTATTAATTCGCGACCATTTGTAATAGCATAGACGAATTATAATTGCATAATGGCGCTATATCACATAGTTTTGGAGATTAGCTTGTATTATATACAAGCTAATCTCCAAAACTATGTGATATGTAATTGTTCTAGTTTTTCAGTCGGAAACTGGTGTCCCTTATAATTATTGTAATACATTGTAACTTTTTTTGCTAAAGCTCAATCTCTATGAAACTTGTATGTAATAGGCACCAGGATGAGGAAAACAGGCATGTCAAATTTCATCGTGGTATGATACCTGTGCCCTGACATATGCCTAAATGAATATTAATAATATTGATCTAGACTTTCAATCGCGAATTGTTTTTGAAGTTTCGGACTTCAAAACGCTGTAACTTCGCAACCCCTTGAGATATCTGCATGATTTTTTGCACCAAAATACTCAGGAAAGTGTCGCTGGTGCCTCAAACTCAAAAATTTTATCCCGACCCATGTGACCTGTTTTGCCGTGGACCCTCACATATACAAACAGATTCGTCATTGCTCGAAAAGCGGTCCTTACCACAAAATTGAGACATTCAAATTATAACTGTGGTCCGCACGTGTCGCTTGTTGCCATGCCAACCCTGTCATCCGCACAATCCAGTAGGCAGCGCCAAACTCTTTCGAGGTGAGCACTCTAACCTTTCGGCCACCACCTCTCCTCTCTCTCTCTTGTTTATAATGTAAGCTAATATCCATGTCTATGCTATTTTATGCCTTGTAACAAGCCCGGAAATAGTAAATTTCCTGGACAGGAAGCCAAAATCAGCAACGATTCGCTATTGTTCCGAAACGACGCGTTTCCATAACAACGGTTGTCATGGCCACTTGGTTCTTCCGTTATGGTAGCCAATGATGATATCGTCACCTTGAGACGCGGTGCCATAATCTCCCCCAGGAGCTCGCACCAAACGACCGGTCCAGATTTTCGCCATGGCTTTTTTTATGGCCGGCAATGGTCAATGGGATTTGTTCTACCGGCACTTGGCCAACTGCCGATTCACGTGCAGCGTTCCATTGTAATGAGGATGTGTTTTTTCTCGTTTATGAATATGCATGAGCAATGTTAACGCACATCCTTCTGAAAAGTTCTATTTCAAATTGCTTATAAAATCATGATGTACCCGGAAGATGAACAGAGAAAAATTGATGAATCGTGATTATGGCTGCATAAAATAAGTGATCACAGAGCGCATGAGTTGAACTTTGATTATTCGATAATTAGTCAAAACGGGGCTGCATAAAACTGCAGCCTAATTGGGGTAGGTTATATTAATAGGGAAAAGTTGGCTCTATATTGTCTATAATTATGATTCACTCATCAAAGGCATGTTGGTATTTTTATCAAATCTACGCGAAATAAAAGCACATCGGGACAAACACAGATATGAGAACCGTTGGGACAAAAACAAAAATAGTTCGAGGATCTTTGGAGATATATTATGAGCTATAAGCCAGTATACCAATAATTTCATCTCATCCTATTACTAATTTGAGTGTTAATTTTCCGCTGTTTGAATAAGGTACAAACGGACTTCATGGATGCCGCGAATTCACCAGATTTCTCCGAAGTGCGTCTATCTGGTGTTGAAATGAACACATGTGATGGACAACGCGTTGTTCGGAGAAATTAAACGCTTCATCACTGGTCTCTTCTTCTTTGTGACAGGATTGAAATCTGGGTACGAATAATAATCTACTTAATCTTCTTGGCATTGCGTGTTAATAAAAGTTCCAATTCCACGCATTGTGGCCCTGCAGAATAGAATAATAAATCTCGTTTGTAGAGACAAGTGTTGATGTCACCCACGTACACAGTGTACTGTTGGTGACATTTCGATCATACATCTGTCGGACGCGTGTCAGCGGAGGTCGAAATGGCCTAATGACATTCACAATGAATGCGAACACACTTCCCGTGGACGCTTCAATTTGTTCGCACATCTCACAGATGAACGCTCCGTGTCGCTGATTTCTCTTAACGCTCCATCGCCTTCGGATTATGATGCATTGTGGGAAGGGCTCAAGACTTGACAACGAGGCTGCGTTTCTTAGCTGGTTTATATTCCGCGCTAAATGCATAACTATTAACGAGAATGAGTTAATTCTCCGTCTAATTGGCCAGCATCGCATGTTTGCGCTTGTCGGCCAAAATTACCCTGAGTGAAATAGCTTTATCTACAGGTTGCATGCATTATACGGTGATGAGAATGGTGGAGCCGGGAATTAGTGAAGGCTATCTGTTGCTGCAAATAAGCGTTGCGTTGGAATGCAATTTCCACCTGTGAATCTCTGCACCGGTCACAATTATCGCTATCCAAGCTGAGTGCATGCTTGTTGGTTGGCGTCTGCGGACGATCAGGGCTTCCCTGTTACGCATATCGTTAGATCACTTCCTCTACCTCATAAATAGATATTTTCACAATATATATACGTCATACTACCTATCATTAGTACTGCAATTGTATTTTTTAACTATATGATGTTTCACTCTGTGTCCTTCGATTTTTTATTCATTTATATTCATAAAATGCTTTTACTTAACGCCAACCTTTTAGTTCAAATACTTGTTTGAGGATTATGTCCGGAATTCTGTTCTTTAGCATGTCTGCTTCTGTTCTCCATTGCCGGGGTCAAAGTTCAGGAGTTTGCTGATGTATCTCGTTCTACATATCTCTGGATTTAAATGAATCGCATTACCGCGTTTCCATTACGTCAAAATCACTGAGAAATGGCAGTCCTAATTGTGCCTCAGACTTCGAGATAAGGAGGCACCGAGATCAGGCGCACTGTATATAGAGAGATGTGTGTCGATGACCGCCACAACGTCTATATAAAACAAATCACGTTGACGTTTTATTACCGCGGTGCTGAATAATTTAGTTTTCGTCATCTGTTTATGAAGAGCCAGTCGTGCGCGGTAAAGTTGATTGACGTTCGACGATACGCGGTTTGCGCAAGACAATGCCTCCGCTATCCTTCATACTGGTCTAGTGCCCTTGATGTCTATCTAATGTCATCAATTCCCTATTGTTGTTCCCATATGAGAAACCCACATTTTAAATTATCTGCTTGAGTGAATAAATTATGCTAATGTGGATGTGTGGGTGTTGCAATCAGCCAGTGCTTTATTACATAATGCAATGGTGCTTTGTAGGGAAGTCAGCCAATGAATCGTGGAGGGCCTTTGCTGTTTAATTGCCTTATTTTCGCCGCCCTGCAAGGCTGTTAACTTGATTCTGCCTGAGCGTTATTGTCCACGTTCGATCGATACTGATGTATAAAACATTACTCCTCATCTATATTCTCCTGTCATTTTGAAAGCACGCATGTAAAATTCATGCACTCTAAGTATCCGAATTTTTAGTCCAATCGTGATGTTCAACATTCTATGTCGTGCAGTCATTGGTAATGGATGGCCCCATGCTGATCGAATGCGGCAGGAGTTTGGATGTTTTCTTGCTGAATAGTTGGTCTGTAGAAACCCCCTTTTAATCTCTGTATAACTGTGCTTATGGTCAGAAATCGGGGCCATCGCTTTCGTTCAATGTGGCTGAATAATGGCGACTCTTAAATGTTATATACACGTACTCTATGTTGAATACACGAGATCCAAAATGGCGCCTGAATCTCAGTTTGCACTGCTCTTGGTGATGAAGGACCCTAGTCTCATGTGACCATGCTCTTATTTCCGTTGAAGCAATACTTGTTTGTTTTATATGACACAAAATTCACTTATTGTCACTCAGCCTTCGTTTTGGTGTCAATTAATAAAGACTCATTCTAACACCCCAATGTTCTTGACCTACTTTCACTCGCCTTGACCTAATTATGATCTATTTCGTTCCAGGAACCGTCGCTGTTCGCGGTGGCCAAGCTGTTGGAAACCGGACTGGTGAATCTCCCCCGCGTGGAAGTTTTGTGGCGACCTGTCACGGCGCATCTCCTTGAGGTGAGTTTGCTCATGCTCTCTGATCTCCCCCATGCACATGAGCGGCCTGTAACGCCCCCCCCTTCCCCCCCCCCAAAAAAAAAAAAAAAAAAAAAAAAACAAACAAACAAAAAACAAACAGATCAAACAGAAATGAAAACAGAAAACAAATAACAAAAGGAAAAAAAAAACAAAACAAAACAACATAATAATCCACGCATTAATACAAATGGTGAAACCCGTTCCGAAGCCGAATTAACTCCGCCCATTCAGTTTGAATTGACCAATGAAAACGCTGCTTGTGTTGAGCCAACGTCTTTTACGTCAGATTTATTGCTGCGATTGGCCAAACTGGCGCGACATAAAGTTAATCTGTGAGCGGTGTACATTCAACTCAGCAGCTGGGGTTATCCCCATGCCAAAGAGTGGCCACGCGCTGTTAAACGTCGCATTATATCACTCGCAATTGCTCCGTCCAACCATCATCAAGTGCTCAGAGCTCGCTGTTTGTTTTTGCGTCTGAAAGCAGTTTTATTCTTGAATTCCCGGAGATGTGGTGATAAACAGTTTTGAAGATTTTTGAGAGAATTCTCCATCGAAAATTGATCACGAGGCTTTGTTAATAATGATGTCATTCGTATATAATTGCTCCCTGGTGTTCAAAAAGAAAAACCGTATTCAATGCTCATAATTATTCAGTCGTTGAAGCATGGAATTCAGCTTCCCTTGTACTCTCCTTAAATTTGTATATTCATATCTTCATACTTCCGTCAGCGGTGATCACCTGAGTGGCTCTGAACCAAGCGAACTCAAAAATAACAAACTCTATACATAATGAATTACTTCACATCGCATGGTTAACCGAGAGGACACGGTGTCCGCGCGCAGTATATTTAAAGCCTTCTTTGCTTTCTTGGGTGACCTAATTCGCGTTGTTTGCGGGTGTTTTATGCTAAACGAGGCCAATTCATGCACTGATTTAGCGTTCAGAGAAAGCCTCGAAAAGTGTCTCACTTATTAGAGCTGCAGCTGACTTGGTGCCTGTGACGTCACGGACTCCTTACAATAAGGCTTACATAATCAAACGGCCAGCACCGGGATTAAATGGAGAGCTACGTACATTAACATTGAAATTTATCTGTAAATTCCATCCAATCATTCTGTTTGCTACTCCTGTATCCAGAGGTACACGTCGAAAATCCCCGAATATGAAGACTTTGAAGGGAGCGTTTGCGTTAAGCATTGTACAAATTCAATTGATCATCCAGGCACCACGGATACGACGCGATTCCTAGAATTACGTCTCGTGTTTTTTTTCTCAGAGCCATGCGCATTGGTTTGCACTGATCAAGTGTCGATTCAATGAACGGGTTTTCACACGGTGAACGGTGGAGATGTCTGAAATTCATTACCAGGATCCGTTGTCTTCATACATTATTATGCCTGCTCTGGTTTTAACTATGGTTTCCGCGGCGACACCCGATATTTTCAGTTCGAAGGAACAGAATTGATGGTCGGTCGAATTTCTAACCAACTGAATGTTTCCAGAGAATGAAATTATTCGAGAGATAATTAAAGTGAGGATATTGGAAATAATCAGATTCAATTGCAATGAATGGTTCCAATTATGATTATTATAATTATTACACTGGTACTATAACTAATGATAAGTGATGGTTACAAAGAAAAGCTATTAGTTTATGGACGCATAAGTGCAAATCATAGGAATTTTAAGAAATATATTCGAAAGTTGATTTATCGCAGCTTTTAATAACATTAAATTGTGTCAATTTCGCTTACAAGTCTTGCTGGCCATCTCTAATGCATGAGTGTCAATAATTTTATGCATGGCCCCTTGACCTTTGTGACCCGTGACCTTCATGAGCAGAGGATGAATTTCTGAAGTCTGTGTAATTCTAACTGTCAGATGTTATGTCATATCAGTGATCAGGATGCTGCAACTTTTGACCTTTGAATCTTCTCTTAATGAA
This sequence comes from Capitella teleta, assembly GCA_000328365.1. Lineage (NCBI taxonomy): Eukaryota > Metazoa > Annelida > Polychaeta > Capitellidae > Capitella > Capitella teleta. The sequence goes on from KB302105.1 coordinate 203,423, forward strand.
ACATCATGAATTCGGAAATTAAACCTGCGACATTAATTTCCGCTTTATTTATGGTTACATAACTCAGTTTGCGCCTATACTGAATGCCAAACGGAAGTCGCCTATTTATGAAGTGTGTTTCCATAGACGCCTGGTGGGTGGCTGGGTTTATATAGGTCAATCCGGCATTAGTAGTGGTATATTATACACTGGTCGTATAATACCAGCGTTGTTTTCTCAGCATATGTACTGGCAATTGGCCGCATATCTGAAGATTGCTTTGCAAGCGTCCGATGTCGACAGAACACCCGACAACGACGCCGGCTGATGACATGGACAAACACTGAGGCAGCGATTGACCGTCGTCCGCTGAGGAAACATGCAATTGACGAAATTGTCTTTCGCTGGCGGTCAGGTCTGGCCGCTGATCGAAATGCACCCTTTATTGAAACGAAGCTTTTCATATTGCTGTCTGTCCAAAGAACGCTTGCTTTGTGGTGTCAATCAACGTCCAGGGACAGCTAAGGAAATGACCGCGGAGTGCCGCATATCCGACTGCAATCTTCTTATGCTGACCACTATGCCGGGTGACCATTTCGAGGCGCTTGTTGATCGATGATGACGTGCTTCCTGTCGTCAAGATCAGCGGAGAAATCTGGTCGCGTGAGAGGCTCCGCCAATTAGGCTCATCCGCAATCAACATGATCTGATGTGCATGCATTCTGCGATTGCATTGTCCGAGTGATGCGATCTAATTGCCCCCGCGGCGCACGAAGCGTTTGCAGTTCATATTCGAGATCGACGTCATGGGTTATATGCACCGAGCCCAAGTAACAAGCGTCGAAAACGACTCTGCCAATGCTTTCAATATTACCCATGTCATCATCGTTCGGGATATCAACATCTGACCTGTTGAGCTGACATTGACAAAATTCGAAGGACATCTACGAACGACCTTGACCTATTTACGAGCTAGGTACGCTCGGACGCCTCTGAACAGCGGGTGTACACGATCCAGCCATTAAGCGTCACGGCACTTGTTAAGTCGACCTCCGCCAAACAAACTGTTGACATTGACTCATGATGGCCAGTATGGATATCAATCAATCAGACGATCGATTCGGATTAGAGGCCGCTTGCCCTTTTGTGCTGCCTCCTGGCCCCCGGTGACAATTATTCACTTCCATAATCCCCCCTCCCCCCCCCCCCTCCTCCTTCTCGACCAACCCTCGTCAACACACCAAGACACAGTGTGTGAGGGTGTGTGCGTCGTGTGCCCCCTGCACACACCAACCGAATTCTTGAATACCTCATGGATTATACCACGAAAGAAGAAATTCCAAATTGTCTACAGCTGTTGAAGAAAGCAAGCCATCGTTAAGTAGCCCACTGAGGTTACAGCGCAGTCCTACATTGATGCCAGTCGCAGTGTAAACGAAGCCCCATTTGTGGCCATACTGACAATATCGTCACCAGCGTAGGAGGAGGAGGAGAAGGAGGAGGAAGAGGAGGAGGACCTCGTCTTACAAGCACCGCAAAGCGATCACTGAGCCAGCCATTAAGAATCAGATGCGTACACGCCACGCTCAATTTCTCGCAGGTCTTCTCTCGCCACACCCATGACCTTTGCGCTTAAGTGCCCAGCAAAAAAAAAAAAAAAAAAAAAGGGCAATCGTCGAGACCGCAGTCGCCTGCTGCCGTAATGGACAAGCCACAACAGGCAACGCGAAAGAAGGCAGGCATTGTTTCGCTGCAAGTTGCATCATCGTATGCGAATAAACTGATATTATAATATACATATATTCATAGGTTTCTTGCGTCGTGCATGCAATTTCTGGTGATGGTGCTTTCCGTGATTGTACCTGCAGTAATGAGGCAAAGCACTTGCCTCCTGTCGGATTCAAGCAAGCAGGTGTTCTGACTATGATAATGAGCACACGAGTACCAGGTATATGTACATCACACTGCTATTACGGCACTGCAGATTTATATTTATTAGGTTTTTTTATAGTTTTTTTTTCAACTTTTGACAAAAAAAAGTAACCCCTAATTTCAACAACAACATCAGCAACGGTCTATTGGTTTGCGGGTATAATCAACAACCTTACATTTTAGTAGTTTGAGTGTCAATGGTACTGTACTGGGCGCCGTTGTTCGCTTTGCGGATGTCTCCGAGGCAGGGCGTGAAGAAGATGTGTCTAAAGGTGTCTCTGAAGTGTTTCGACATGATGCAGTAGAGGATGAAGTTAACGGCGCTGTTCACCAAGACAATGATATCCCACACGTCACCCAGGGGGACGTAAACGTGCATGAAAATGTTACTGTCGACGCCGCTGAGGAAGGCGAGGATGCCTTGTGGTAGTTCAGCGATGACGAAGCAAAGGACAACCGCCACCAACATCGCTGTGGTTCGGTTATGCTCGCTTGCTCGCTCAGATTCTGCTCGTTTACCTTGTGACTTGAGTCTCTTACGCTTCTGGTCGGCGATATGCATGGCACGAATGAGGAGACTGCTTAGCACCGCCAGCAGCACACACGGCGCCACCTTCAGGACGACGCCAAACAACCAGTAGTTGAAGACTTTGAGGAAGGGCGTGACGAAGGCGTTATCCTCAAACCAATAGCCGCCGGTCTTGAGTGCGGTCGGGCGATACATGACATAGTTGGGCACACAGAACACCAGCGTCATTAGAAACACAGCGTTGATGGTGATTTTGGCTCTGCGCAGATTGCACAACCGCGGGCCGAGCGTATGGTGGCACACGACAATGTATCGGAACACCGCCAGGGCCACTGTCAACCACATTGCCACCGTATGACAGGTGATGATGAAGTTTGTATTGAAGATCAAGTACACGACCCAGCCGTAAGGATGGTTGTAGCGCCAGTCTGGGACAGCAATGCAATAGAAGTATGTCGCGTATGGCAGGTAAGATGCCATTGTCGCCATGTCAGCAATGGCAAGCGCAGTCAGCAAGTAGTTGGTCGGCGTGATCATGCACTTCTGAGTGAGAACCATGATGTTCATAATGTTCGACACGATCCCGAAGACTGACACGACGATGCTGACGTAGCCGTGTACTCCTTGGTACCACTCGCTGAACCTCTTTAGCGGTGTCTCCTCTTCCATGTACAGGGCGTCATACACCTCCGTCGGGGACACCGTCCAGTTCATTGCCGCTTCCATGCCGCTGACTATGGCATCGCTCTCCTCCGCTTCCCTATTGCCAACACCAGTCCCTCGGCGTCGTCTCTTAAAGCCGCTGCTCAAGCGACGGTGGGATGCGGAGGCTGCAGCAGTGGAGCTACGAGGAAGAGTTACGCAATCGACTCCTTCGTCATCTGCAAGAAACACACACACACACGTATATAGATCAATGTTTCATTCCGTTTCTGCTGCTGCATTTTGCGCTTCTTGGCCGTTGCTTTTGCACTGAGGCCGTAATTGAGGGTTGCCTCGCAGACAATGCTGCTCAATCGCCGCCCACGTGATAGCAACCGAACGAGAAACACGTGTGGCGCAGACGAGAAACATCAGCGAGCAACGAGATTATATATCAGCCGATGTTAAACTGCAGCGGCGTGGCTGACTCAGATAGAAGTTTTAGTTTGAATGATTAAGCAATTCTGATTACTTCTGATTGACTTCATTAATATTCCACTGCATGCAATCAATCCATATCAGGTCTCTACCTCATCAATATACACGCAATCAGGGAGGCCCTCACCGCATTCACTAAGCACGTCCTGCTGCTGGCCTACATCAAGCATTATGTCATTGCGATAGCACCCTTCTCTATGCATCTTGCAGTGTAATCCTTACAGAACTAATAAACAACTGCGTCAATTCTACCTCTGTAGGATGCTATGTATTGCCGAATGGGGTTTTAACTGATGCTGTGGACGCCAACAATTTGATTAGCGTTGTTACAAACCACGAATAAAAACCCGCTTGTTCACAATGCAACGCTGTTTTATATGTGTATATACACATATGTTTTATATATGTATACACGGAGGAACTCTAACAATATGTTATTCAAACTTTTTCTTTTCATGTTTTTTTTTTTTGTTCTCTCTGGCTGTGCATTGATGCCGCTTTTATGCGGTTCACGCAATTTCCCTGGTTATAGGACCCCCCCCGCCCGCCTTTCGCCCCCTCACAGTACTGCGACTCATACGATGCCATCTCGTCCAACCAGGTGCCACGATTTCACACTGTGTCGTGCTATCGTGAGCAGTGCGATACCAATGTGTGTAATCGCAACGTGTAGTTTGAATCGTGTGTATTAATTACACGTTTTAATTATGTCGTTTAGTTAACTTTAAATTAAGTCGTGTACAACACCAACGATAATAATAAGCAAACCAGTATGCACACAGGGCAACTGAGAAAAACCGCCTCATATTCTCATGACAATTCTGAGTGAAGATGATTCGCCAGCCAGATGGTATTGCACGGACCCAGCGAATGGGTCGTATCTGCAAATGACAAGCGAAAAATGCCTTCAATCTGTACTGCGGCAGCTGGCTTCCGTATATTGTTTTACAGGAGACAGCTTCATCAACTGGCAGCAAGAACTATAATGCTGATCTGGAGTAAACAGTGCTAATACCTCTGGTAAATATCGCACCTTTCTGCTAACGGTGGTGTGTGGCTTATTCAACGTTGTCCATTATAAATCACCATACAGCCGCCTCGTTTTATGTGATTCTCGAATCCAGACTTTGTGCCTGTGTTGCATGGACCCCGCTGTACGCGATGAGACCAATACTATATTGTAGTACTAAGAAAGTGCTCCTCATTTCCTGCTCCCCTTTCACTGGGAGAGCAGCTTGGATCACTTCAGCACCTGCCTCGAGTGGCTATAACATAGCATAGCAGGATGCAGGCAACACTAGTGCCATGCCCGCTGATCGATTGGGAGTTCAATTTAATCCAAACCGAATCAAATGCATTCAGTTGAAGCATCGTTAACAAGAGTCAAGTTGTGCGCACCTGGAGCTGCGATGGGAAGAGTGTAATCTACGCTCAAGTGAATAATATCGCATGGATTATCTGCTGATTGCATAGATTACCGCCACATTTATCCCCCACCCCTCTCCCCTTCTACCGCCGTTTCCTCGTATCACCCGTAAACATCAGAAGCTGGAGCTAATTATTATAGACATTAGCCGCCGTATATATTATTACGCTGTACGAATTAATAGTGCTTCGCGTACTAAATAGTGCCAATTAGTAAAGCCATGCATAAATCATTGAGCAGCCAGCATACCTGTGTCGTCGTGTGCGTGTATTTCCAATACAGGGTGCTCCGTCTCTGTGTGCCCGATCGCGACTGAGGCGGCTTCTGTGCCCCTGGCTTTTATATAGGAATGAGGTGGCCCCACAGAGCTTCCTCTCTCTCAGCCCGAAGCGCTTCCCCTCTCGTCATCTAAGCTATCCTCTGTTCCAATTGTTATGAGTTACCTTTTTGCGTAACACTCGCACTGCCGAACACACCAGCTGTTGCTCCGCTCAAGTTGTTGTCTTAACCGGCTTAGAGCTGCAAGTTTCGTGTTGTGTATTGCAATGTTTCGTTTGTTGTAAAACACACTCACTCTAGTGTGAATATCGGAGGTTTGTGTCTCATTTGAGTCCTTGCCCATTGAGATTAAATGGTTCGCATTGGGTCATAATTTTACGGTCTCTGAGATATTTCCAATAGTTGGGCATTAAACCACATGCTATTGAATATCTGTCATTCGCCACTCTTCTTTTTTTCTTCTTTTTAATTTCAATTACGACCTCATCATGACTGTTTATTCGGAAGTGAACGTATGATATGTGTAAATGATATTAAAATATTGACTTTGTTAAGTTAGTATTGACTCATAATTATATGCACTATATAAGTGCATAGTCGTATCTGTGGCGTGGTCTCCCATCGTAGTGCTCCTAAACAAAATGAAACATACTTTCTAACTTTCCTAATTACATCCGATTATGTTAATTAACCGATAAAACACTCAGAACAAACGAATGCCATGAATGATAGCATAGTTACAGCAGCTAGAACTCTATCTATTTTTGTAATCCATAATGATATGTGTAGAATGCGATGTGAGACTCTTTGAGGCAAAGGGCTGCACCCACTATATCCATGAGCGCTAGAAGAACCCTTGTTGCTTCGCGAGGCTCCATTGAATTACGGCGCTGCAATGAGGAAAAGAAACCAAGTCATCTGCATACGCAATGCACTCATTCATCTCCACTCAACGGACACCGCTTGCATCCGATGTATAAGTTATACGGGTAACTGTTGCTGTCGGAGCTGCATGCACTGAGTATCGGCCGTAATTAATCTGTAGATATAGGCATCATGTTGGATGATGGATGCGGAATTTAGCCAAGGACGCCGGAATTGAGGCAGCGCAGGAGAGACATGACGGAGGTCATTGGCTTCCTTTCCGAATGCACCCCATTGTCATAATTTGCTGGCGTCAAGACAAGATTCGTATTAGTTGCTTTAGTTGCAGTTCCAGATTAGTACGTGAGTGCAGTTTAGTTGTCATTTGGCCGATGGTCCGAAATTCCGTAGAAATGTGCGTCATTTGAAGCGTAAACCAATTGTTATAACCAAGAACTAATGGGCGGTACTCGTAACACATGCATTTGTGAGTTATGGTTCTCACTGACACCCTAATACCATTGATAGCGAATGGTATTCAGCACCACCTTGGTATATCATCGCGTGAAATGCGTAGTCTAAGTCGATCTAGCGCACTCGTTTACTTGTGATTGTATCTGATGATATTTCCTATTAGTTTTGCGCGCTTTATACAAGGTAGTGCTAAAGACCATTCGGAACCAATGGTATTGGAGTGATACTAAAGAACATCACGAACACCAGCGGGGCCTATTATGCTCTACGTCATCAGCACCAGGCGACGGGTGACGTCGAGGACACTGCATCAAATGGAGATAAGGAAGCCCTTCAGGGACCAACTAAGGCATGAGAAATTCGAATTTCCCCGCGGGTCATAGCTGGTTATTAGAACGCCTTATGATTTAATGATGGACGCTGGGTTATTGCGGCAACCAAAGAAATGCTCGCGAATGGTCGTTAGTCTCACAGAAGGGTCCACGTGCGGGAATATAGCGAATATTGTGCATCAATTGTCATAGGTACTTTTTAATTCCGTGTTGTGCGATTAATCACAGCTGTCGTGGGTTTCTGTGTTTGGAAATAGATTAGCGGGCCTCGTTTTTGGTCTCATCGATTTCCATATTGAATTTTGACTTCCATACTTCAAATACTTGAATAATTGGAGTTCTGTTATTGGTCGGAAACGGTGCATTTCATTCTGAAAAGATTTGCCTTATCTGGATTTAGAAGACGTGGATTCCTTCACTGAGGATGCTTTGTGCAAAGCAGTTTTTACGTCATGTTATTCATGCACTTATTCCATCCTCAAATTTCTCAAGAGGCCCCATGTTAGAATCGGAGCTCCAGCTATCGCTGGTTTCTGCCGAATAAGAAATACAGGTAGTAGATTTTCATAGGTTCGACAATGATTACTTTTTTTGGGTGAAAAATGAGGGTTTTGGAAGTTCAACAGAAGAAGCAGAGAACACTGATGGTTAGTTAACACATTGAACGCGAGGAAGGTGCTAGCGAGAGTCAGGTGCATTAATTATGTGCCACATGTCATCCCTCGTGACAACTAGGTGAGTGAGAAGCCAGGCAGACTCGAATTTCAAATTGTTGGTTTTCTTATGATTTTCCTGGGAGAAACAGAAATAAACATTAAGGGGAGATCTTCCAATGTAAGGACTCTTGGATCCAACTAACAGTTCATTCGCCGTATCATCTCCACATTCAAGAGAGACGCTAACCAAGTCGACACTTTTATCCTCGCAACCCATGATTATTTCCTTGCCCCGTATAGAGCGGCAGCCTGGTGTGGCTTCCTTTTGACAGTATGGCCTCTTGTCAACCGTCAAGTGCGGTGAGCAGGTGCCGAATTGCTTGTTAGCCTCAGATAGCAGACCTTGACTGCTCCTGGGAGACCCACGCATTCATTACGCTGTCACTTAGCAACAGTTTCTAAGCAACTCTGCAGAGACCCTACATCCGGGTGAATCGCACTGTCCTCAGTGAACTCTAACTACTGGCGTTTTCACTATCAATCACAATTAAATTTTTTGGTGTGGAATTGTCAAGAGGGTTGCCCATCTGTGTTGGGAAGGGAATTTGTGGTTCAAATTGAGCAAGAGATGAGGCTCTGCTTCGTATCAGTCTAAGCAGACTTCGTGGGTAATTCCACGGGCTTTAAAAGCACTTCTTTGCCCACCAAAAACACCCCAAAAGAACTTTCTACATTCAGAGCTTGGATTCAGGGAGAAATTGGTTTGGCCTCCGTTCGCTTGTCGGTTAAAGAAAAAAGTGATCAATTTCCGTGCCCGTGGGAATTGATTCAGTGATTGCTAATTGCTCCTTCTCACACCTTGTGTGCGATTAAATATTTCGTCACCTTCATTAATACTCACTCGGAGCGAGGTATAACATATCAACCAGTACACTAGATAATGGCTGTTGATAATTGGCTTGTCACACCTTGACTTGTGTGTGATTAACTAGTTATATGACTCGCCCTGAGCAAGAGCGGTCAGATATACATACCAGTGCCATGGCTGTTGAGTATTGGCAGTTATATGTTCCTGTTGTGAACGATAAAATTACTTCAATTTCAACACCTTATTGGCGTTACTTTGTGCTGCGGTATATCATTCTGTGTGACGTGACATCGCAGCGCACTGAATGCCTGGCTTTGGCTGAATGCAGAGGACCTTGATCCCTTGTATCCTAGAGATTTCACCCTTCCTCCAACCCCCGTAGTAAATCCCTCAAAATACCCATCGTTCATGCTACGCTTATTAAACACTGACGCTACTGGGTCATGTTCCTCCTGCTCAGTTGCAATATCCTTCGTTTTTTGGTTGATTGGCTTATAATTTTGGTGGCAGTGTCCGTAGAACATACACTTAATTTGATTACTCAAGGGCGTGCTAATAATCTATTAACTCTTGGTTGTAGGTTTTAAAAGACAATGTTTTATTTAGCTCTCGATCTAGGGCCAATGGTTCTTTCTGAAGGGCTTGTTACGAGGGCACCCTGCGTGACAGCCGTGACTGTTGTTGCCGCTGTCTGTGTTTCGAGCGCTTCAAAGAGTCGCCGTCGGGCCTATTCCATCGGTCGCCAAGGATACTCACCTTTGAACATCATTTCTGGATTAGTTTTATCAGCGCACCAGTTACGTCGCTTCCTCTCCAGCTCCAAGGCTGCCCTGTCACGCTAGCATCTTGTATCCGTTGACTGAACTTCCGTCTTCGTACCTCAGCTCACTGCCATTCGAAGACCAATTTCTTGAGTTTGCGACTCACGGAAAAATGTCATTTTATTTTGGCGTTGTCGACTCTCTTTCTAGTACTACTTCACAACCCTTGAGTGCCTCGTGCTCTTCTCAAACTGTCCAATTAGAGGGAGGTTCTAGTACTCTCTTGAAGGGCTTGACTGCTGCAACTTGAGGAGTTGTACTTCTGAGGCTCAGCCTGGATGAACTTTGACCTGGAATCTATAAATGCCTTGAGCCAATGATCCTATAAACGGAAGAACGGCATTCTTCATCATTATACCTCGTCATCCTCGGAGAAAGAAGAAAAAAAAGAATTATAGAGAAAATCATCTCTCCAGGCATCAATTCCAATCTGAGGAATATAATGGCAGTGGATCCCCTGTGGATACGCAATCCGCTGAACATTACCGATTTCATTCGTCTCTATCTGGTCGCCTCTGACCCTCTCCGGCTGCTTTGTGCTGTGATATCATCCACTGATGAATACCGATGAGGTGCATGTCCGCGTCATTACTCTCCACTCATCATTCCTGCTTCTCCTCGCTTCCACAGATGACCGATTTCTCGTTTGAGCAGGGTAGGAATAGATGCGTGGAATCCTGAAAGCATCCAGTATCGGCGTCAAAGCGTGACGATGAAACTACTTGACGTATTCCCTTGAGGCAGGAAAAGAGTACACAGGCTGTTCAAGGCAAAGAGTTAACCTGCTCAGATAACACACCTTCTTCATTGGTCGCACTTTTGTTCGTGTTTATATGTTAATTTATTCTAATTTATTATTGTCGAGTTGCATTGTTGAGTTTGTGTCTCTCTTGTTAGCTGTTACAGCCTTATTTTACGAGATGCTTTTATCTTGACTCCTTGATGTCAATTTTTACGTTGCTGTTTAACCGTTGGAGGCGCGAATATGACACTATAAGTGTTAAAGTGCCGTTAAGCACCATCCATTCATTCATTCAGTCATTCACCCACCCTGCTCAAACGAGAATTCAGCCAAGTGTGTTGAAACAATATTTTAGAATTTCAAGGAATTGCGCAATATCGGTTTATCATTGATTCGATTGAATCATCTCGTAGATTGATGCTGTTGTTATTGCTTATGTTTTGTTTCTATATTTTCAGGTGAGTGTTGGATTTTCCACTAAGCATGAATATCCTGGGCGGCCAATTAATTAAGCCGCCCCGAAGCCAACTGCCTGAATATTACGTAGAAGGAAATAGTCGCGCCACAGATACCATTCGCTATTCGGTGGTGCAATTGAGGGCATTCGCAGTGGATCCGGAATGCGGTGGCCGAGAAAATAGCGCACCGTTGCCAACCTCGTTTTGACCTGATTACTGGTAACCTGAAGTTAACTAGGTCACAAGGGACGATCCACGCGATGGGTTAATTGGTCCCTGGATATCTTCCCATTGAATGGTCTGGATTTAATTGAATCGGACGTCATAATCTTAATTGTTGTTGAGAGCACACAATACCCTCATTCATGCTATGTGTAGCTAATGATTTTAAATGAAATTAGCCAAGCAGTCTGTCCCGTGAGAACGCGCTTATTCATAAAATGACAATTGAACATGGTTTATGATGCATAGGACTTCACTCTCTGGTTATCATCCTTCCCGCGCACCTTGAATATCTGATTGACGGGTCTCGGATTAAGGTGATTAAGGCGGATTGAAGTGAATCATTGTATCACATCACTGATGAGATCTATGGCATCCTTCATTATGAATGATTCGGTTCTGGTTTGATTATCAGGAGGTTGATTTGTGGATTAGTAATTATAGACCACAAATATTGTGTAATCTGATCAGAATATTTAATCAGATAATAAATAATCTATGCTTAACCCGATTACAAGCTATACTTCTGAAGTTCTTTAATATATAGTTATATATTAAAGAAGTCCAGGACTAATATACAGGGTGATTCATAAGTCTATTTTCAGTATATGGGAAATTTTCAAAGTTACGTTAAGTGTTACAACGAAGGCTCTTCTATGAAACACAAATGTCCACGCATGCATCTCCTCGCTTCAGATGTGTAGATTTTATCAGTTTGAACAATAATAATAATAATGCTGAAACATGATAAGAGGCATATATCGCGAGCCAGCAAATATATCCGTCCGCAATCATGCAAATTTTTTATAATTAGTAAGCTATTCCAGCGAAATTACGTAATTGATAAATAGCGCTCTAAGATCAGTTGTAGGCGAGAGGTTTCGATGATTAGGAAAGAACATTGAGCACGTGACAACACAGTGTAGTTCATCCTAGTTATAAGATTATTTTGAAAAGAAAGCTTAAACAAAAGACATAGTAGCCTATAATTAATTATTAATTAATATTAATAATATATTAATTAATATTATTATATATTAATTATTAATTGATTATTAATATGTTTAAGAGACTATTGCAACTATAAATGAAAATTATTATTTAGCGCGGTTTCAGAGATAACAGCTATTTTGTAACCCTTTAAGCCGCATTAAATAATCCCCATGTAATTATACTGTGAATAGACTTACGAATCACCCTGTATTTTAAGAAGTTCAGAATAATGTTTACAATTAGTAATTATTAATAATTATGTGAGAAACAAATGGTTGCTAACTTCGCCTCTTGAGAAGTGGGTGGGGGAATGAAAAAAAAAAAATGATGTGTTTGCGATTTTCCATTGCGAGTTAATCTTTACTCCGAAAACTCGAAATGTAATTAGTTTGCAGTCGTCTCACCGCTGATTGGATGTGTAAGCCATTGCGGTGTCTTTGGGTGCACAGAAGAATTCCGATTAAATGAAAATTCAGCTTTTTTCCTAAACAAATTTCAAATGATCTAAATTCTAAGTGAAACCTGCGTTCTCTTTGCACCGAGTGAACCCCTAAACTGAGGCCCCAAAGAAGCTGTTCAATTTGTGATGTCTGCTTACCTTTCAGCATATCCAAGAAGATCTTAAGAACTGTTAGTTAGAGTGATCAGGTGAAAAGGCATCCGTGGCCTCATGAAGAAGCAGAATTGGTCGGTTTTGAGATTGATTCGCAGAAAACTAATCAGCCAGCAGTAAAAACATTCTAAGGGTCTCTCGTCATCTTCAAACACAAAAGCGTTCATCTACAGCAGATGGGGTCAAAATGCTTGATGAATATTTGATGCTAAAGAAGTCTCTTGTCAATGTGTCTTGGCGAAATTGATTTCTTTTCGATGCGAAGGTCGCTGAGTGGGTTAATGAATATGTAATAGAAATATCTTTTCCAGGTAATGGGCCACGGATGCAATTCTCCATAGGGATTTCTATTTACTCGAAGGTTGTCTAAATTGGAATTGGATGTTGTAGATGCTCGAAACAGAGCCAATCTGGTGCACGCTACTATAAGTGCATGGGTAATGATTGCTCGGTAACTGTAGATTATCTTGGAGGCTAAAACCCATTTTCTCGCCCTATAGCAAGGGCCCTTCCTTCAAACAGAAACGGTAACATTGCTTTTTTAAATATTTAGGCACGTCGTATAGGGAGCCTGCCTGAGAGCGCAGTTAAACTCCTATATTTTCCCCAAGCGTGCTCACTGCACTGGTGGCTATCTGTGAGCTCCCTCTGCGACACTGGCTTTGTCGCGATGCTTCTCTGGTTGATGGATGACTCGTCTGATTGATCTTATTAGGTTCAGACCCGCTCATTCTTGTCTCCAGTTAAAGAAATCTTACTGTCGAATCTGCTTACTTCATCCCAATGCTCTGCCCCAGTATAGATAGTGATAGAGCTTATATTCCTGTGTGTTTTAATCCAGTTTTTTTTTTTTTGGTGGGGGGGGGGGTGCTGTGTTTTACTCCTTGCCATACGGAGACGATTGATAGAGGGATTAAGCACGTGCGATTGTTACCTTCGAGAGTGGTTATTGGAGGTGCATTCGTGCGGCATATAGTTTGATCATTCCAATGTTATGATTATTTTAGCAGGGTGAAGAGGTGCGTATTTTACAGGCCTTCAATTAAGCACGGCACTTCCTCGCTTATGCTGGAGACGTGGGGTGCTACGGGTTATGAACCCCTTTTAGGGCACCATCCATGCGAGTGGATATGAAATTGTTAGTGATATCATGGAAAAGGGGTACATGCTTCAGGGTACCACAAGCATAATTCTAATATTCCAATAAAAATCGGAACCTTTCCATGTTTAACCGAATATTGCGTGTGCATTCGTGCTATTAAGAATTCGGACACTAGAGTGCCTTGCTTGATTAAGACCTGGATCTTTAGGACCTGAACCGGCTATGCTTAAAGACTATCACTGTATTGAAGATTTATCATTAGCAAACGTTGGTACATCCTCGGCCAGCATATTTGTGGCTCAGCGGAACGTTCTGGGCATTGATGACATTGACATAGGAAGCCATTGAAGACCCGCCCAACGCACCAAACATCTTTACAAACTGCAACATCAGTACATGTTCCTCATGTGTTGATCAATACTCGTATAATAAAGCGACTATTCATCCAGCAGCCCGGTGATTAAGCATCGTACATTCACTTTCTTCATCTGTACTATGGACTGAACTAAAGAAGCTCGAGAAAAAACAGAACGCGAAGAAAAGTCCCATATGGCGGTTTATGTTGTGGAGGGCTCTCTGCTAAAGACTCCCATGAAAACAAAATATCAGGAAAGCTAGTCTCGGGTTGCAACCAATTCCTTGTATTACCAGCTTTATCACTTCATTCTGCAGATACTAGGAATCAAAGTAAATGCATTTATTACTCAGATATCCATTCAACTCCCGAGAATAACGAGAGGTGGGGGGAGGGTGTACAACGTGCACGGCGATCAATGGAGACTTACTTCTCTTCCTTGTGTCTGTGTAAGCAAGTGTCGCCGTGATGTCGTGAAAGGTGCTGTATCGTTTCTTTGAGCGTCATTGTTTACTGAGGCTTCTGTGTACATATAATTTAATGATCTGCGAAGACTTTTTTTTGCGATTCAACTAGCAGGTTAGTCGCCAAGGGCAACGCCTCTGGTGCGCGTTCGATCTAAAATGGTGCCGTTTGGGAATTTATAGGTTAAGTTATTTAGTTGTTTCGGAATGCAATCACTCCGTGTAGCGAATTTATCGTATGCAACGTATGAGAATGTGAGTTAAGTTCATAGACGTCACTTGGAAATCAGACCTGCTGCTGTACTCCGATTGGCATTGTCCCCTCCTATGTTGACCAGTGATTAGCCTAAGGACCCGGTATGTACACTGCTCATTTACTGGTCAATTAGGGTCATCGGCATCGAGATGCTGACACGAAATCCCTCGTATGCCCCGCAGCTTCGGAAATAAAACGAGTGCTGTCCCTCTGTGCTGCTGCTGGGAGGGAATTCTGGTCAATTGTGTCTCTGTATAGCTACCTGTAATAATGACTTCTCTAATTGTTGGCCCTATCGGCGATATGTTTAATGAGGTGCGGAAACGAAGAAATGCTAACTTTCTTGAGCAGATTTTCATTTCTCACGATTTCAACCTGCAATCTGAAGGCCCCATATTTACATTGTGGGAAATATTATTATTTTCTTCATTCAATGATACAAGAAACGTTGTGCTGAGTGGTCTAAATCCGGAGCACCGTCCACTTTTGGATTTCGTCCAGGAAGCCAATGGGAGGGACTGTTATGTAATCGAGGATTCAGGATGATCGTCGGTTACATTTTGTTGAACTAGATGTAGGTCAGCCTACATTGGATAATATGCGTGTCAACTGAGTATTGCGTTCTCTTGTATTGCGATACATCTCTACGCCTATAGGACATTTCTATGCAATTTAAATGTGTTTATTTATATTATCCGAATCCAGGATACAACAGAAAAATGTATCGCATCATTCATTCGGGAATTCAATGTTTACTTTCATTGAAATAGACTCAGAGGCACTAGCCAATAATTGCATAACTGATCCCAGCCACGTGATCGCAGATCTGCTCAAACACAGAGCGTGATATTCTTTACCGAAATGTTGTCATTGGCGTCCACGAGATGCATGTTAATTGGCAATTCATAAGAGCAATCCATCTATTTATGCTATTGGTAGCATTCCGATGCAGCCGCTCTCTGCCCTGTGAGAGTAATCCGGACGAACCACTACGGATTCTTCCCACGCAGTTATATTGTATTGTGTTGTAAAGCTGTGAAACCCTCTAATAGAAACATATCAAGTCATATCACCCAACTGAGTACTACCCCAGGTGTCACATGGGCTTACTTTATGGGAGGTTTATTGTATAATAACGTAGCATATCCAAGGCCGTACTTGTTCATCTTCATTTCAACCGCACTCTTCACCCTTTCGGTTGAGTACACACGCTGTGTAGTGTAGCTTATACTGCTGGCTATATCACCTCTGCCACGAATGATCTATTTTCATGCGTTCGGTGTGGAACCTTTTGATTTAGGCTATCGATTCCGTATATTGTATCAACTCCTTGTGTGCGTCACACTCAACGATTTCTAAAGCGCCTATGAAACCTGAGATAGAACACAATCTTCACGCTCTTATGTTCACTTTGTTGGGTACAAAGCTGTGAGCGAAATGCCTTGATCCTTAAAGCAGACTTGTGTTAGCGAAAGCCTTTCAAAAACAATACGCTCGCTTTGTGTATGATCAACCACATTAATCACAGTATATCGAATATTGCAATCTTACTCGTAAAATGAAGTCATAGAGATCGCTATAAGATGTAATGATTGATAACCATTCTCATCAGTCTTTTACGACTCAAAGGGACCCAAACTCGCACCTCCGCCTCACGCTTCGCTCGTGGCAGAGCAGCAGCTATGACGTGTGAGTGTTATTCCGGTGGACTTCAACACATTCCCTGATAAGGACAGGCTATCTGTCGTGATGAATCTCCCCTCCGTGATGCGCCTACGAGATACCAGGCGTTGTTTCGCTTATTTATATGCGAGATCGCATCTTGGTGTGTCCAAGTTGTTCCTCGTTATTGGTCCACGTGTGATATCCCAGAATACAACGGGGGTCAGGGGTCACCGTGTGCATGTTGGTCATTGACCTCTTGAACTCCCCCTCTGTTAAAGGGTTGCGTAGGCGACTGATTGCAATGGGTATAAAAGGTGACGTCGTCTGTATTGTGTTTGATCAGTTCTGATTGGTCATGCGGTGTTTCATGGAAGTCGGCCTTTGATGTGGCAGGTGCGTTGATGCGGCTTATTCTCGATGATGTTCAATGTCATGTGCCTCGTCAGGCGGCGACGTGGATGCTTCTCGCACACGTGTGCTGTAAGAAAGGTCGATGCACACGACACACAAGTTTTATCTCCGGAATTGAGATTCACATACGCCCAGAGGCGACCGATGCTTCATACCAGCTTCGCATGGGTTGACCTTTGAACCCAGCCTTACAACCCGAGTTCGGTACGCACAATTGTATCACGTGACTCCGGGCCCAACGTCTACCCTCTAATTAGTAAACCACACACGTTGGATGATTGCAACGTTTGCTAACCTATTTCAGTCTTGTCAGCAATTCCCAGGAGTCATCTTGCATATTAAACTAATGATTATGACGGCGCGTCTGAGTGCGATCCGGCACCGTGCAGCAGACGTGTAAGGATTTGGAATAATTATTCGTTATGTCGGAGATTGTTACTTCATAATGCGTAACCATGCACGTGCTGCAAAGACTGTCAATTTCGCGTAAACAAACGTAGTAGATTTTCTTTAGCAGAATCAGAGAAATCCGGCTTATGTGTCTGCAAAACCCAGCATGTTGACATCGCATTTTGAGGATTCTGAATATTGCTTGGCTCTTAATAATACTAGAGTCTATGTATTCGAGGCAGCCCAGCGTCAACATATTGCATCAAGTCTTCTAGGCTGGTTGAACGAACCTCGCTGGAAGCACCACCCAATCCACAATAAATTCACTCCTGCGAGTGATCGTAAGATCCCATTCGCACCTCTTCCCTGGCAATTCATTAGGAGTGTTCGTTTCGCTGAGTGCTTTGGGAGAGGTGCTCATGCTTCTCTTATCCGTTGTCAATCTGAGTATTGATAGCGCCATGTTTTAGGCAAGGTGTGCAATTTGATTAATGGGTCGACCTGTCCTAGCGCATCTGTCGAATTTTGCTTTATACGTAGAAGCAACAATAATGATGAAATATCTGTTTTAGTTGGGTAAAAGGATAAAAGATGTCGAGCCTGGAAGATGCAATGCGGTATTGAAAAACATCGCTCGCTGTATATTAGAGAAAAAAAAATGAGCAGAACAATAACCCTCAACAATTATGTCTTATGATGTTCGGATGTAAATTGTTGCAGGAACTCCGATCCCGGTTTCCCCGTCACCTTTTAGGTTGGGGGAAGCCATCATTCCATGAGACGATTTCTGCTTAGCCCGTATGGACAACGGGCTCACTAAAGGACCGTGGTTCAGCCCTTGAAATTCCACAAGTAATGGCTCGGTATTCTCTCTGTTGAAGGCAAAGTCATTACTCATTTTCTTGTCAATTTTTAGTGGGCTAAGGTTGGATTTATGGATGTTCGAGCCTGCGGTTCATGTTTTATTACGTCATGCTGTTGGCTTCATTGCCCAAACAGCTGATTCCGCTTTCCATCGTCAAGATTTTGACAGCGTATTGTTAGGACGGAATTATTTGGCTGTCGCGGTTTAATCCGTAAAGGTGGTGTTTGATTCAGTCATGTAACTACAGGTACCGTATATATAATAGCTAGTATCCTTATTAAACCATGATTATAACACCTTATGATTTTCATGTTCATGTAAATGCATACATTTAATGGTGTCAGCATATATCATCAGCAGTCGGAAAATCTTCGGAATACAGGTCGGAAAATCTTCGAAATTTGAAAGTCGGAAAATTTCGTGTTTCCTTGAAAATTCACTAATGTGGCCACTGAAGAAATTGGATAGTCTGTAAAAGAACATATTCAGCACGCTTATGTCTTTTTGGTGCAGCTCGGTCACTTCAGCAGGAATCATGCACTGTCACGATTCTGATTTCGTATTCAGAATATCCCACATTTTAGGGACTCGATCCGCGTCCCCGCACACCGATAAATACGTATGTTCCTTGCACCCGTGGACGCTATTGTAGGGGGGAGGGGTGTAATTAATTGGCGTTATTCAATGACGAATCAGTCAGTCACGATAGTAGTTCGTTCGAGGCCATTTTATACAATGCGTATCACTTGTGGCCATGATTAATTATATTGGTTTTGCGCTGATTAAACTGAGATCCATGGTTTATGTCAACAATCATAATTAGCTGGACACATTTTAAGCCGATTCCACGATCAATGAAGTAATGCTTACACTGATTGTATTGCAATAGCATTTAGTAGAAGTCGTATAATTGTTCTTACTATGAAAAGGTGCCCTGCTGACCTACCATTGCCATTAGGGAGGGGGGGGGGGTCAATTGAATAAGAGGAGTTCATCTGGTGAGGGTCACACTGTCACAACACCACCTTCATCTCTGGAAGGTGCGGTTTTTTTTTTTTTTTTTTTGGTGTTACACAGCTGAACGAAATAATTATTAATGCCATTATTAGTGTTTTTTAGGAAGTGTTTTATTCAATCATAACATAAAAGGTGCGAAAATAACGTAGTGGCAGAAGCATGATCGCTTTTGCGCCACATGAAAAGTACAATTATAATGAGTCTTGCACAACGAGAGAGTGACAAAAAATAAACAAAAATAAACAAAAATAAACAAATAAACAAATAAACAGATATATAAATGTACATACATATACACATACACATACATACATACATATACACATATACATAATGTATATAAATTAACCACAGCTAATGCCATCCATGTCATGTCGGTACACGTCTAATCAGGCTGGCATGGCTAAGCATTGTGCCACAGGCATAGAGTGCTAGTCTACAACATTTCCCTGTGGAATCTTCCCATAGAACTTCAGCCTCGAATGTTTGTTTGATATACAATGACTCCGGGGAGTTCGGCGTCGGCTTCCCCACATTGTCATGGGAACTCTCCGCGTGGCTTACTGTAACACGAGGGTTCGAATTGTATGGTTGATCGGAATATGTAGCCGAGGTCTAGCTCAATCCTCAGCTGTACCTGCAGGCATATTGGCCCCTTTGGCAATAATTTATGACTTAGTATTTCCCAATGATCATAGTGCAGAATAAAAGCTATTGCAGCCCCTCGGTGTACGATACTGTAGGTATGTAGGTTCCGAATAGCTCAGTGGGTTAAACTGACTGACTGTAATCCAATGCGACCGTGGGGGTCGAGGTCCCGGGGTTCGAGACCTGATCAGGCCACAGGCGTTATGATTGAACTTCACTGGTTTCCTGGTCATATATACAATTACACAGGTACACACCGATGATAGGTGGTATCTCATTGGCTGCTATTTATAGTAACATTTAGTCAACTGGTCGTATTCAGCAAATACTGTGAATTCATTTTCACTCGCTTTGCCTTGTGAGCCATCTTGGGAATTCCGAGTGACGTCATATGAAAGCTTCTGGAGACCAGTGAAACCAATGAACAAGTCCCTGCGTTTCATGTTTTAAAGTTTGTTTTTTTATATAAAATATACTCCATTTAGGACACTCTGGGGCTCATCTTACTGAGATCTTTACATTTTGGGTATTCGATTTGTAATGCACGAAATTAACACAGAAAACACAAATTTCGCAAATCGAAGCCGAAATATGCGATGAATCTCAATCGCCATTTTATGCACTCAGCGAGGCTAAAAACAATAGCAAAACTTTAATAATTAAGTTATTCTACTCTTAGAGCACAATACTTTGTTTAGACATCTTTGGATCTGCAGTGGGTAGTATATTTGTGGAATTAGACATGCAATTCCGTTCAGACCATTCTCTGAAACCATTTACAAATGTATTTGGCGGGAGGGTCGCCATAACGCACCGGAAATCATAACGCAAAGTTTATTTTGCACACGGCACTAACGAAACATTGGCGGTTTTGGCGAAGACGCGTATCCACCTAAATGGAGTATCTTTGGTTTTTATTCTTCTTTGTGACTCGCCATTACAGATACACGAATTCTCTTTCCTTTTTGCTTTCTCGTTTTGTGGTTTTTGTTTCAATCTTGGCTATTACAAAAGCTGGCTGAAAAATAACACTGAAGACGTGCGCGGGTCATTACGGAAATGCAAGTTTTAATCAGAGATCTTCGGCTCGAGTTCCTCTTCGTCTCTGCCATCGTGAGGCTTGTGTTAGGCGTCGTGTGGAGACTTTCAACACCCAATCCCGTTACCCAATGTGTTATCTCTATTACGATTCATGCCACCGAATGCTCATTATGGTGGTTATTTATTCACTTATGCAAATTAGGGTTTTTAGCTTTCGTAGAAGTGAAAGTGACAGGCGTTCGTATTGGCTTAATGAACTATTCTGTCATCCATATATAGTTTCTACATCCTGAGTGGTAAAACTTTCAACTCGGTCATCATAACCTCAGGTTGACAACCTCTTTATACTGAGGCGGCTGTTATTTTTGCATTGCAAAAAATGCGACCAGGGTGCAAACCCCGTATAAGTCGCTCAGGTCTTTGGCATTGGTAGGGGGGGGGGGGGTCTCAGGAGCGAGTATTTCTTGTGAAATATTATTGTTTAAGGTAGCAAGTGTTTGGGTAGAAGCGTTCCAGGTGTATATCAAGAGTGATAAGCTAAGATGTTGCGAGTTTGTTGTTTGTGTGATTTAAGTATGATAATGTGGCGTCACTAGACTTATAGGGCAAGTGGACCGTCGTCCTCTTTGGGATGTGCGCCTCAGACGCCATCCGTCTTCGGTCAGAATCGACCGTTGCCTCAATTCGACCTCGTAATGGCCGCTCACAAATCCCAGCGTCGCATGAAAGCTCAAGGAATTGATTCCATTTGAGGGATAATAGCCCGCCTATTCTTCATTCATCGGCTTGCGGGCGGAGACTCGTGTGCTGAATGCATCAACTCAAGACGTGACAACTGACCACAATTACATGTTGACCCTCTGAACAATGACTGACAGGTTGGTCTGGAATGCTCCACGCAGCTCCATGGCTGAAATAGCATTGCACTCGCTGTATTAGGAATTGATAGACGTGTTTTGGATATCAATAAATGGACCGATGAATGTCATATTGAGGGCTAGAATATGTGTCAGGTGCATTCTTAGCACCATTCTATTGAATTGTTTGCTGTGGATATGATTATATATCGAGTTATAGTTGCCATCGACACCATAGACACCGCTGCATAGCACCCTGCTTGTATATGTGGTCAATTTGTACAAGGATCTTCGGAGGACGAGTATAAACATGTTAAACCTTGGTTACATTCAAGAATGAGTATATACATGTAAAGTATTGCTTTTCCTGGAGGATGAGTTTTTACAGGTTAATTATTACAGGCAACTCTATGGTAAGTATACAAACATTAGTCATGACTTTTGAGACCAAATATGGCGTGAATTTAAATAATATTAACCATAATGATGCCCTTGACACGTGGCACCATTGATATCCATGCTGTTACGTTCAGTGTTTACTGCCAGGGTATCCATTCCTAAATAAACAGACATTGCGTTGTTAAGTGCGGTGAGGAAAATGTGGAGACACGAATTCTGCCAAAGGACGAGACCTTGAGCAGATGAAAGTCTACTCCTTCCACTGATGACTCGACAAATAGAAAAAAAAAAAGAGTTTGAATTCTTCGGAAGAAGCATTGATTTGGCTGTGATGGGTTAAATATCCACTTATAAACTCGAGTATGCGTGTGTTTATATGCAGCTGTTGGAGCTTAGCAAGAATAATTGTTGTAAGTACAGTAATTATTCTAGCGTCTGTAAAGGGTTTTAGGGTGGCTCTGAAGGAGCACAAGAGAAAGCCCTTCATCTTTCTCGACATGTCCCAGACTCAAGGTGGGGGAATATTAAAGGCAGGGGACAATCCAATATACCAGGGAGAAAGGGACTCGTATGGAGACCGCACTCCTCCATCTCCTGCCTCAATCCATCAACATTCTGCTCAGACATCAGGAGTTTTTGTTGAAATCCTGATTACAAAACCTCCTGATTATGCCCAGTGAAGGATTGTGTTTTATTTTGTGCTAAGCTCTTTTAAGAGCTTGCACAATCAGATATCAGCCACCTCTCCTTTGGGCTGCAATAAAGCTCACATTTCGTTTATTTGTTGCCTAAGTTCCTCCTGAAGGTTCGAATTGATGTGTTTGGAGGTCAGCATCATTTGACTGTTTCTTCATAGGTAATAGCACAAATGGCGGTTATAACCCAATAGTAATCATTTTTATCATGCATATATACATCTAATATACTCTTGAGGAACCACGATAGAATGTTATTGTGGGATAAATCTTAAGATTATTTACCAACATGTGATTTCACAAATTACAGCAGTTAGCGGTTAGAATAAAGCAAAATATCCTGTCGGAATATAGACCTAGTTTACACGCAATTTTCCGTTAAATGTTCTACCTTATGTGGGTGCTATGACTGCTGTTCTCGAGAGGTTTCAAGGTTAGTGCTCCCTCAGAATGCCTTTCCATAGGGCGATGTTGCTTGACCGCGGTGCTCTTAGACTTGCTCTTCCATCAAGTCGTCTTGTTTGTAAGTTGTGGCTTTTTCAGATCGTGTGATCCAAGCAGAGGTGGTTAAAATGTTTGTTTGTTTTGGTTTTTTTTTTTGGGGGGGGGGGGGGAGGGGGGTGTCTTTTTTGGTCTCCAATGCACTTAGGGCATAAATATAATATTTAGTCGTGTTTTGGGGTTATATATTAACATATTATGTTTTATTTTAAATCTTCTTTTTTTTTTCATGAAATATATTGCTGATTTCAGGAGTTTCTCTGATATTCATTAGCAACCATGCACTTATAATTAATCTCACAAGATATATCTACCTTTGGAAGGGGGTGTATGATTGAATTTATGTCTCCCCCTTTTAGTTGTTGAAGACGCTAACATTACACCTGTCAAGAGGGCCATATAATATCACGTATGCATTACGCTAGTAGAATACATATTGGTTATGCTGATTATGGAGGGAAATAATTAGATGACTGACTGTGTTAGGGGACATTAATCTATCCATAATCATTCGCCTTCTGATTAAATGATGGATATACACGACGCTAGGAAGAGACAAGGCATTGTGATGCAATGTCAAACTAGCGTCCTAGCAGTCGAAGGCAGTGTTTGAGTTGAACGGTGAACCAAGACACAGATATGATCAGAACATGAATGCATTGCATTGTGCATTGGCTGCAATTGTGGATAAAATGTTGAATTTAAAATTGGCATAAAATGTTGAATTTACAATGTGGATAAAATGTTGAATTTACAATTGGCATAAGAGCAATTGTGGATAAACTGTTGCATTTACATTGGCATCAGAGCAATTGATAGAATAATGCGAACATCTTTGAGTCGGAACCATAGGCATACCTGTGAGTGGGAGGTGAGGTACTTATGTTAGGAAACGGAGCCAGTATGACCGGTGATCACAAGCGGTGTGCATTACATAATTGGATCCTGAAATAACTAAGTTGATCAGAATTAACTGGCTGCGCCCCAGGGTTCTGCTAGCTAATATGATACGTCTTGATATTATGTAACCACAGAAAACCTGTGCTACGGAAGCAAGGTCATATAATTACTGTTTCATGTATTAATGAACGCAACTTATTATGTTTCTAATTCTGCATTGTGCGACAAGTATACTCTGATATGAAATCTCCTAGACGTGGCATGACACTGATTTTTGAGCCAATGTGATTGATGCTAAGATACCCTCTGACGCTTCCCCCTCTAAATCTGGGTTCATAGTTGTCTTTGAAATCTTCACTATTGTCGCAGCATAACAGTCTAGACGCTGAGAATGGTAGCACTTAGCATACATGACTCCTTTACATAAGCATCTACGGCAATAGGGAATTGTCTGGTGTACATCAACGATGGAAGCAATAGTCCTATAATTCAGCAATCATTGTATGCAAAACTTGGCGTGATTATACACAGGCGTGACCGCCGTATACACTATACAGTATCCGGTTTCCATAAATATTTACCCTCTGCTCGTTGTGAGGTGCTGGGTACAGACCTACATGGCGTTGTAGAGGGCCCTACAAGCACACTGTAGCTCTCTCTTTCTCTCTCTCTCTTTCTCTCTCACTTGCATACTTGAGCCAGTTTTATGCGTCTGTGAATGAGATTCGGAATCTCTGATGTTTTTCTCTTAGCCAAAAGTTATTCGTTCTCGCCCCGATTGGATTACGCGGCGAATGGGGAGCGAACGACCCGCCCTGCATGGCAAGACGCCCTGATGGTCGGGGGCCATTATCTCATTACTCGGCTAGCTGCTATTCTGCTTTTGCTACAGAACACAGGTCTCTGACTTTCATAAAATAAGTCCCTTCCAGATGACGGGCACCAAATGTAGCTGCCCGGAGTTAGGGCCAATCACTTTCTAGACTCTGCTTTATCTGTAGAATTAAGGACGAAGAATCGTTTAGGTATTCTGAGAAGCAATTCCATTGGCTTAACGGTCTACTTACCATCCCTCAGTGTGCCCCGCACTTTTTCTCGTCTTATTTCTCAGGAGATGTGTACTTACCGTTGTATGTTGTTGAGCTGCTTTCGCAAGGAGGATTTTTGGCCATGGATGACATTTTTCCGGATCCTCGTTCATCGAGGGACAATCAGCCTCATTCTGTTAATATTACGACACATTGTTTGGCCGTAATACTACTACACATGGACATCCGGATCAATCGCTATATGATTATATTATCCCTGGTTGTTCCGCCCAGGATTCCTGTATAGACTACCCTTCCCCGCCTCCTGCCTCCCTTTCATCCTGCCGTCTGCGGTTATTATTTAGAAATAGCGAAATATATCACTTTATTTATACATGTTGTCAGCCCCAAATTTCTATGAAATGGGCCGATCCAAATATCCTTCTTGTTTTTTCACATACAGTTAAAATATATTTTAAATAATATGTTCATACAATGTCATGCCCCATTTCATGTAATACGTAACTGCAAAGTAAACGCGCCGATCTACAGATGCCCTGACAATTAGGTTAAATCCTGTTTTGGGCTTCTAGGGTATCCAATATGGTGCTCATGTCTGAAGTCATCAATTTTGAACCGTTCCGAGATCTGACGTATGACGAATGACGTATATATTCATTTGGGTACTAGCATCGCATGATGAGGTTAATAGCTGATAAAACTGACTGGCATCATACTCTTAAGCGAACATTCAGATTTTATAACAGCATTGTACTGTGAGATGCTTGATGGTTTCCTGAAGTAAAATATAGAGAAGTCTTTTGGAGAGTGGAGTTGATCTAAGCGCCACCAGCCGCCGGAATCATTGGACCAATCCCTAGAGGGGAACCTCTTCCATCAGAAGATACCAGGACGTCCGTGGATCGACTCCGTTCTGGATTCCGTGGAGTGACAGCAACTGACAAATCCAAGACTGGCTTAAGACTACCATCCGGACATATGCGACTGTGGATGAATGCGACCCATCAATATCTGCATCGGCCCAGACTGGAAATGCTCATTGTCCCCTAGAAAACCAGATTCCGGAACATCCGCAAATTCGATTGTTTCAGAAGGATAATGCTTAATTATAATTTATGATAATGGGGTCATTTTATGCTAATTTATGCTAGGGGTCACATGCACGGGCTTTTTGCGAAAAATAATAAACTCAAGGCGTTGCCGTTGTCAGCGCAATCTCCAGATTTCATTGCGTTCTTGTGTTAAACTGAAGTCGGCAATCTCCGCACTGTCGCTGTTAATTTCACGGGGCGGGGCCAATAGCCCCAAGAGAGAACGCCGAATGTCATTGGCGTGTGCTCTGGACATATTCGAACACCAATTATGGACTTTTCAATTTTGACTCCAGACTTCCCGCTTTTCCTCCGATCAAACCACCTGAGAGTACGTTTTAGTTTTCTTATATATTATATATTTATTTCGCGTTTATGTGCGCAACTTTTATCACCCGAAAGGTCACATGTAGTGTAACATAGAAATGTCACAACGCCTGTTGTTTGCCTAACGAATCTCGCTGTGTGTTTGGTGGCAAACAGTTAGTCCCC
The DNA here is from genome assembly GCA_000328365.1 of Capitella teleta. Taxonomy (NCBI): domain Eukaryota; kingdom Metazoa; phylum Annelida; class Polychaeta; family Capitellidae; genus Capitella; species Capitella teleta. Next base: position 229,949 of record KB302105.1, read on the forward strand.
GGATGACCAATTCGACTCACGCAAATCCTAAACGGCTTCCTGTTTCTTGCGACGTGCGATTCCGTCCTCGGGGATTTGTCCTCGCTTTCCCCAGCTGCTGCGATTACCTTCACTGCCTAATTGACATTGTGCATCTCTCGAGACGTTGACATGGACACTGGATAAATAGGATCAATTGGTCTGACCCACTAATGAGCAAATACTGAGCACAATACTCATTTATTTCTCAAGTCGAGTGGGCGATGTCAATTTACCTTTTAGGGCGATTGAAGTGTTGATTTCGTCGAACTGATTGGCAGAATACAAATATTGCCACACTCAGAGCAGAGGGCATTCGTTGGAGGGCGCTGCTTTATCGCAAGAGTTCGGTGATACACCGTAACGACCACCAAAGTCCAGCGAATGCTGAGATATTAAGCAACGCCATGCTTCCATTACATCTCTCATCAACATGATGACGTCAGACTACTCAGCGACTTCATTTTTTGCTACTAATAAAGAATTGTGTCAAAATCCATCGGTCTGGAAAAAAATGAAAAAGCTGATGATATCGAAGCCGATCAATCTCAGCGTGTTGACAAGCGAAGACGCATCATCCATCACCGACAAAGACGCTCTCGATTATGAGCAGTTACGTAACACTCCCTAGCCGGCTGATATCGCGTCACACTTCTGATCACTGGGGTCAATGCACTGACCTCAGCCGCCGACGTCCTGACGCCAGGAGTCGCACGGGTCGCGTCTGTGTAGCCGGACGCAGGCCTAATTGAGCAGCATACTCTGAGGTCGCCTCTCCCTTAATAAGCATACAGCATGTCCATTCTATTTCCCTTGCCAAACTGTACTCTTGTCTGCTATTTCTGTGACTTGCGCCTTCAAAGAACGCCGGTTGCGAAGGACCTCTTTTGCACCTAAATCAAGCGTGGTCTTTATAAGCCTCACGTCCGTACATGCGGCTGTGTATGCTTTTTTTGCTCTTTCATTAGGAGGTAATCTTGGTGACATATGTGCGCATTGCAAACTGGTCGACCGTACTGCATGTTTGTTTATTCTATGGTTGCCATAGTTACGTGTTTATCAGATTTCTCACTTTAGCGTCGGTCACTGCATGACTCAGTGGTATGACTCAGTCTTTGGTATGACTCTACCTTATAATTACGTCTGATCTGGAGACAATTAATGCCACAAGGACGCTCCAGACAAATCAATTTTGTTGGCCCTTCATCGATTAATAAAAGACATGTCATTATAACTCCATGTTTCTGATCGGAATTGCACGCAAAGTCATTTTATTCCACAAAGAAACCTCTTTGAACGCAGCTCATGAAAGGGGATTACGGTGATCGATAATCCTCCGGAACAAAACGTCTCCCTCTGCCTCTTTCTCCCTGTTGGGATTTCTGAACTCAGTGCAGGAGAGACGCGCTGTCTAGGATGGGTTGGGGGGGGGGGGTCTTGTGTTCGTACTCAGGCATGATCTGCAATAAATATATATAATTATAATACGATAATTGAAATTTCAGATTTATTTTGAGACCAAATCTGTGAAGCAAAAAAAAAAAAAAAAAAAAGAGAATAATAGTTATATGGAAATAAAAATTTTGAAAAAAAAAAGAGGCTTTTCTATACGAGGTCTGTTACAGGGTCGCTGCGGTGTTTGCAAGGCTCCTCATAATATCTCATTGATATTATAATTTTAATTTCTTATGCTTATAATGGTTCGGTGACGGCAGTGATGCCCAACTGAGTAACTTGAGTGCTGTGTACTACTGTCTATGGTGGCATGCAGAATAAAGAGCGCTTGAGATTTATCAAAAGGAGTAGGGCGCCCCGGTCCTGGGCCTTCTGTTCTGGCGCCCGTATCAATGGATCGGGTGGAACCGTAAAACCCCATCATGCCCAAGTTTCCATGGCAACAGGGTGTGTTGCTTACGAAAGTTATAATAGTGTTACGTGTATATCCCTAACTATGACACGTGACGTCTGTGTGAAAATGACTCTTAAAAGAACAAAACAACATTTCAATTAATACTTACAATTAATGCTAAACAAACGCCTAAAGCGAAATTTTGTACCACCTGGCGTTTCAGTGCGGAAATGGAATTGAAGGATGAACCGAATAAATCTTTAGCTCGAGGGGGGAGGGGGGTGGCACCCAAATAAGGCAGCTTGAAGAATTTTGATGACTCAACTGAATGTGTTTTGCAAATGCCAAGATAAATGCCAGCATTGAAAGCCGACTTTGAATCGGAATCCCAAATGGCTTCAACATGTTGCCAACAAGTAGACCATCCATTAAAAGCAATGTGTTCCAGCGAATCAATGTTCCTTTCGCTCCTGACTTTCTCGTTAGGCTTTTATTTACTCATGCAGTCGGTGTTTTAATGCAAGTGTTGCTTGATATGTTGTTTCCATGTGGAATGTTTCCATACAGAATATATTACATAAATACGAAGGCATATTCGTAATTTCGTAGTAGCAAATATAAATCGTTTTGTATATTTCTAGATTTCGGGTAAACTTTTTTTTTTTTTTTTTTTTTTTTTTTTTAACCGTGACCGCATTTTCATTTATAACCCGAGTGTGAGTGACCGCCGGTAGGACTCATCCTTTCCTTGCCCTTAGCCTCGAGGCTATTTGTAATTCGTAGAAATTGGTCGGATAAGCTTTATTTCGAACTTCTTTAGAAACCAATTGTATACATCCTCCGATTTCTGGTCACCTGGTTAAACTAAATCTGATGAAATTCTTCCGGGTCGCTCCACATTGACTTCCGGTGTCGGACTTGATCACTTCCGGTGGTCTAATCAATGACAAATCTTTACTATTAAAAATAGCGTCGATTTCCCTGAGGAAACACGCACCTGTCTTGGACTCTGACATCGATGTCTTACGAATGTCTTACGATTCCTAGAAATTTACCTAACTAGATTCAAAGAAAACTGGTTGAGTTATTAGACACCTGAGGTTGTTGATCACCTGCGATGGATCAGCCAACATTAATGGCCTTTTGTTCTGCACCTGATCATTTATATTCATTTGGTGATTTTTATATTTCGGGTTGGAAATGAGACAGTGTTGTTATTGTGCCCTTCCTCACTTCCACAGTGAACCACACTGTTGTGATGTTGGATCAGAATGATGCTTGGCGTTGCACGTCTTCAGTGATGGATATCTGCAGAGAGAACTAATCCTCTTTCTGTCAATAGTTTATTGGCGACTGATTACGCTGCATATCTATGAGTTGTTGTGTGAGCACTGTAATCCGATGTTGGCATAATGTGCTTCTTGATTTATTCTCTGCCGATCGACGCAGCATGATTCGAACGAGATCTGTCTCTGATTTCGGCTACGATGGCCTATTTCAACGCTGACCTCTGTGCACTGGCTTCAGGGCAATTCGTCTAATCACATAATAATACATATTGGTCAATGGTGCTTTATTTATGCATGTGACCATTAGTAATGAGCTATGTGTTCTAACTGCATTCTACGTATCGGGGCACGCAAACCAAATTGGGCAGGAATTACTAGAGTGCGGTTGGCGAGGCACTACTAGTATACCCATAGATATGGACTTCAATGGCCTGCCAGATGAGAGCAGAACTACAAAGACCAACTGGGAGATAAGGTGATGAGAATCGCAACTTGAAACCCAAACTACATTCTAGAATATAAAAATACAATTATATTTATGTGAAATCCCGTAAATAGTAAACACGGCGACGAAATCACACATCTGACAAGAACCGCTCTTTGCACAGATCGCATTTCCGTTTCGATATCTCTTCAACGGAGGCGGCATTTCTTCCGTTTCCGCTCCGAAAAAAAAAAAATCAGAAGCGAAATCGCTGAGTGCTTTTTACCGATGGAGTGCATTAAAGTATACGCGGGTGTTCATTTCGTTAATAGCGCGAGGGGGTAATTCGTCATTGGCCATTTATGCCAAATGTAATTCAGAATTCCTACGAGAATAAAATGTCTTCGTTTCTTTATGCTGGGTATGACGGTAGACTGTGATTGGGTTGCCATGTTCCTTGCAAATTGCCAATTCTTAGGGGAGCACGATGCGAAGCTGAGAGAAAAAAGTTTGAATGTCTTTTTCTCTGTGCCTTCGGGCCTCCGTTCCTATGATGAGAACGTGAATAGGATCGCAATCAGCGCCCTTCTACCTGCGGGCGGACATCGTGTTGCCCCGGCGCTAATCATGCCGGTTGGGGCTTTTTTCTTGTGGGAAATCACGGTAAAAATGTATTTCTCGGGTCGACCGGAGGGCTGTGTTAGTTAGTAATTTGTGTTTAGTTAGTTGCACTGCTTTGGTCGTGTATTTCGTAGCATACACAGAAACAGGTGTTGGCAAGTGCCACCTGTTAAAGTAGATATAAGAGGTAGACTGAATTCTAATAACAGAAAACTGGTTTTATAAAGCAAACAGATGAAGTAAACAGGTTACATAATCACAGGATGAACGAATCACTCTAATCAACTAAACGAAGAAGCCAATTTACTTGTGACACAACCGATGGATGTCTGGGTGTTTATACATAAATTGCCGAATTCTCATGAAACATGACACTGAAATTACAAGGCTACTTTTCTTCAACCTCAACACCGTTACTCAATGCTTGTCATTTCATCGTCATGCTTTAACGCCGAAGATGCTTCCAGGTAACCCTCGCCTTCCCTTCTTATAACGAGGATTCTGCCATGAAAAAGTTAACATTGGTGACAATACTGACTGGATCCGAATTTCAGAACACACCTCAATGATCAGTTTGTTGCAAGTGAACTGGGCTTCTTGTCACACGTGTGCCCTGTCTGCAAGATGGGCGCCTTCTGTTCTATTTTCTCGCGTTGATTCGTCGTCCAGTGGTCATTCCTCGTGAGATTTAACCGCGACAAAACCTCTCATGAAGTCCTCAAAACCCGAGACTGCTTTCTGCTGTCGCCATTACGGGTGTCAGCCGCGATTAGACTCAGTGTTAAAAGCATAAGATGTCGCCTTCTGGGGCCTCTCTAATGAGATAATGGCGCACGAAAGACGACGCGGGCAGTATCGCCCTTTCTCCTTCTGACCCCCCTTTGAAAGGTCTCTTCTTCAACTGCAAATACAATGTATGCGTCTTGTGTGTGTGTTTGAATCTCTGTTATGAGCATTGGAATCTTGCGAGAGGGTTACCCTTGTTGCCTCTGCCGCTGAGTTCTGTCCGCTGGACTGGATTCTGACGTCATCAGCGGTAGAATTGCCCCGAGGGATAATTGGTGAGGTGTTATCCAGGGGTAGAGTAAAGACCCTGGATGCAATACTAATGGATGGCCAATTACATATGTCTTGACCTGGTAAATATTATGTTATTTCAGCTCACGTACAAAATCATTTGCGCCTTTGGTTGTTTTGTAACAGGCAGCTTGACCACAGAGTCGTATTGAAGTTAAAACAGGCCAAAAATGATGCCATTGTCTGTGGATCGCTATTTAGGGTTATTGAGACAATATTGATGAGTCATAACTTGGGCACAGAGACCGTATTGTACATCGATTACTTTGTGATAAATTTAATCTCAATAATAACACAAAGGGGCTGCGTTGTTTTCTTTTTTCCCCTCTCCGATGTGTGAAGACCACAGAAAGCTATCGTCAATTACAAGCAAGAGAAGCCAGCTTATTTGAAGTCCACTTCACGTCTGCAACACAGCGGAGGCTATTGGAAGTCTCACTCGGCTCTTTGGCTTTCGTAAAAAAGGGTTTTAGGAGCAGAGAGCTAATGGCGATCAGGGGTACAGGGCGATGCTGTAACCATGCATGCGGCAACAATGAGAGTTAGGCAGCTATCGGTCGCATTATTGGCATTGATGACATGATTCCTATCAGGACTTTGGTCTTTGACACATCGGAACTCTGTCGCTTTGACCCCGATGTACTGGGAACAGCAGCTCACCCAGATGAAGGTTTTCATCGTTATGGGTTGAATCACTCGGTGGTGCTTAGTCGAAATGGCAATAGACTCGCCGATCTGCTCAACGCCCTTCCGCTCAGCGTTTGCATGTGTATTGCGGTTTTAAGCGGTGAGTTCATTCTCGAGAGTCGAGAGCCCTCTCTTCAATGGCTACCGCCGTACAGCTTTACGATCTTAATAAAGCGCCCAGTGCTCCATTGGTTGTCATGGTTATCCAACAATTTCTTGGAAAATTGTTGGCATGTTCCGATTGTAAATTAGGTCATTCCGTGGAATGTGATTAGGCCCTCGCTATTCCTTATCTGTGAATGACGTTTAAAATTGTCTTGCGTGCATGCACGCGCTGAATGCTCAATAATGGCCAGAAGACAAAGCAGAACAACTGCTATATTAGTGTTGTCTCTTCCTCTAGACGTTCTTTAATTGACTTGTTAATTGTTTACATTGGAACACAAACTAATTTACATATTGTTTATCAC
>KB302105.1:242697-258539 GCA_000328365.1 Capitella teleta
CGCGTGATTGGCTATTCCGTCGCGTCTTCTCGACGCCTTCGGAAAAACAGAAAAATCATTTTCTTAGCAATTTATTGGAGAGAAAAAAATCCCACAGCAATCTATTAATTTTGTGCTCTTGTTGTGAGCAGATTTACGCCTCATAGAAACAACTTGTGTGTCATGATTTAGGGCTAATTTTTCTTAATTTTGTTTCTTCCCCTTTGAATAACTAAATATATTTCAGGAGCGGGTTACCATGTGCTCTGTTCTGGTATTTCACCAATTCCTACCGCATATAAACGTGAACAGAGATAAAGCAGCCTCTGTTATCTGTGACGTAGGAGGCCGGGTAGCTGTGGTCAGTTAAAGCACGCTGAAGTCACAACTGACCATGACGTCATTCTCATTAAACACGTCGCGAGAGGGCGCCACGTGTCTTAATTGTCATAATGAGCATATATTTAACTATTCTTCCGTCGCCGCAAGCGATGTGACGCCGCATAAAGGCAGCTCCATTCTTGTCTTGTAATCAGGAGGTCCGCCGCAATCCAAGATATACCCCTTTGTGTTCGTTTGTGAGTTGTGACTAAGGTTGCCTTAGTCGGCTGTTGGGAATCCTTCAGTCTGAGTGGAAATTGTTCAAAATTGATTCATCATGAATCGCTGCGGATTGCAAACTTTGACCTCCCTTTTGCTTTGATAAAAAGAGTAAATATAATAACATTAAATAATATTTTGCTTCACAAGATTTCGTTTCGCTGATAAATATAATTTATATATAATATTATATGACCACCAATGAAAAAAAGTTTCGTGAGATTTTCCTGCCGTATACTGATCATGTATGTATATTATTAGTGCGTGTGTATTATCTTTGCTATGTCCCATCGGTCACGCTCTCCGGGATATTCCATGTATTGTAAATTGGTAATGGAATCTTGGCTTCTATGGCAACCTCGGGCAGAGATAGAAATGCAATAATTAAATACACGCCAATGGGGTCAGACTCAATCGCTTCACAACCCGTTTGTTACGTGAAATTATGACACTGTGTGTTAAATTGCCGTTAAACATTCATTCATTGTTACGTGAATTTACTTGTACAACCTCAAAAGAGAGCGAACCGGACGAATCATTTACCATTTAGAAATACACTCATTGCAACATGTGTTTATCGCGCCTCCCTTACATTCAATGCTTTTCTAGGAATAGTATGCAGAGTGCATGTTTTCTTACATACTTCGTCAGATATGTGTCGCGCAAGTAATAACTTGATCAACAATTCAGCCGAAGAACTGCAACTTGGTCCACAAGCTGACTTCCGGTTGTGCAGCAGTTCTCACGGCAGCAGCAGCAGCACTGTTCGATTCCCATGGGTGCAAAGCATCGCCAACCCAATCTTACCTGTCCCTCAGTAATCCAAACATGCTGCACATCGGGAGACGTAAAAATAGAAAAAAAAAAAAAAAAAAAAAAAAAAAAAAAATTATAATAATAATAATAATAATAATGCGGTTCCCTTCGATTAATTCACGCAGGACTATTGCCCGTTTTAGTGACAATTGCTTTTGGTTGAAGTGACTTTGATTAATCTTGTGGCCTTTTAGGACATGCTTTAATTAAAGGGATGGGGAACTCAGTTTTAAGTGATGTTCTATTGACTCATACAATGTAGCACCAATTGATAGCATTCCGTGTGAAGAACACCATGCCTGGATGCAAGGTGTTTCATCACAGCTCCTGACGTCACGCCTAGTTAGCAATATATCTCCCGCGAAATCGTTAGCGATGATATTCCTTGTGTGGGCCAGGCATAGGAATCATTTTTAGTGCATCAAATAACGACTCAAAGTCCATTTTTAACCAGTTCTCCCTCCCTTTAATGGATGTGTGATAATGTATTGATTTGTCATCATTTTCTGATTCTCTTTCTCAGGTATGCCAGCATCCTCACCAAGGCATGAGGTCATGGGGTGCTGAGGCCGTGACGTCGTTGACAAAAGCCGCTCTCTGCCACCAGTATGACACGCCCCTCCACCAACAACTCGTATGTTTCAAATTGAGTCCAAGCTTTAAATTATTTTATTTCATTCAGAAACTGCAGCATTTGCTGCTGGGCCCACTGCAGGAATTGTCGTCGATTTTGCATCCTGATATCCGTCAGAAGCAGCTGGAGTGCATATTAACCATCCTGCACTCAATAGGAGACGTCTTGCACCAAGGCTGGCCGACTGTCTTGTCGGTCATTGGAGCGGTCACCAATGATCAGGGGTCGGTCACTGTATTTATTTGACTGGATTTGAGATTTTTCTTCTTCTTCAGGGAGTCGCTTGTCCGCATCGCTTTCCAGAGTTTGCAGCTGGTCGTCAGTGACTTCCTTCCCATAATGCCATGTTCCTGTCTGCAAGTCTGCGTTGAAGTCGCCGCAAGATTCGGTTCCCAGAACCAGGAGTTGAATATCAGCTTAACAGCAATCGGACTTCTGGTATAAATCAAGAGAATAAAAGTCAATTTATTTCTATTTTTTCTCTATCAACAGTGGAATATTTCCGATTATTTCTCACAAAATCGAACTTCCATCACGGAAAACTTAGTCAAGGAGTCAGAAGGTTCAATGGCCGCCCTAAAGAAATGCGGAGAGCACACCCTGCCCCCTTTTGACTCCCTGTGGATGGTGCTACACACAGAACTAGGCAATCTCTGCGTTGACCCTCGTCCAGCGGTCAGAAAGAGCGCCGGTCAAACGCTCTTCACGACAATCTCAGCACATGGCTCTCTTCTTGAACAGAATACGTGGCAGACGGTTCTATGGCAGGTAAGTCAAAAGGAATGCTCCCTCATTGCTCCTCATTGCTGCTGCTCATTGCTGCTCCTCATTGCTGCTCCAGGTCCTCTTCCCTCTGCTCGACCGAGTGAAGCAACTTTCCAGTTCGGCTTCAGGACGCAAGGATTCAAATGGAGCCAACATTCTGATGCACCACTCACGGGACACCGCAGAGAAACAGTGGGCGGAGACGCGTGTGCTGACGCTGGCTGGAGTGGCCAGGGTGTTCAACATGAAGCGCCAAGTCCTACATACACTCGGTAAGCGCGATTGCTGCTTTTGTGGCGGTGCGTTATGATTATCGGCTTCTTTGTGATTTTCGTGAAGAACGTTATGATTCTTGGTTTGATGCAGTGCGTTATGAGTTATAGTAATAGTGCGTTATGAATTTCACTTTTCGCTGTTGATCGATTTCGAACGTTATCAAAAGTGCGTTATGAACGTTGGACCGATACCTGTATTAACTATTGTGATAACTATAATTTACAGTGATAAGACGCTAAAACACTATTAATGAGGGGTTCGCTGTAGCCAGTGGGAATTCTGTTTTGGTCATATCAAATGAAAATAAAATGAAAATAAAAACATGCTAATCAATTACAAGAAATTCCGCATTCTAAGCAGACCTTAACGTTGCTCACAGGTGACTTCCCTCGTGCCTGGGCCCTCCTCCTCGAGTTCATCGAGTCCTCCGCCCTGAGTCACAGTGCTGAGGTGTCGCTCGCTGCCCTGAAGAGCTTTCAGGAAATCCTTCACATCAACAAGGAAAGCACAGAGGATCTCGACAAACTGTTTGCGAATGGAAAAGACAAGAAGCTCCAGGCTCCCTCTGAGGAGAAGATAAACCACGAAGGGGAAATTCCAGAACTGGACAATGACATGACCTTGTGGTCGAATGCGTGGCGGGTGTGGTTGAGCATTGGAACGGCAGCCACCACCCCGCCTGACAGCAGTGATTCATCTTTGTACATCCCTTCACAACCCTTCTTAACCGCCCTCATTCAGAGCTTCCCGGCTCTTTACATGCACATCAAGAGTCGGTTTGTTGCTGGAGACCTCCTGAAGCTGTCCTCCGTTCTACAGAGGGCCCTCTCTGCTCCCGTGCACGGAGATTCTTCGCCCTTCATCATGCCGGTCGGGGAAGTACTCCTAACTCCGCTGCAAGAATCCATTCTCAGTGCTGTGAAGGTTCTCCAACAGGTTGGTGGTTCATACTTGATAACAAAATAATGATGTAACTTTTCTTCCAGGAGGTCATGGCAGGGTCAGAGAACCTTCCCAGCATGTATCCTGATGTGTTTGACCAGCTCCTCAACTTTGTTGATTTTGCGGTTCGGCCTCCAAAATTTGGAAAAGTCGAAGCAAAGTCAGTCAGTGCTCCATCAGCCAGCCAGGTGGGCACTTAATTATGCGCACAACTAATTTATTACACAGTTTAAAATATTTTCTATTTTCATGTTTTTCTTTATTTCTAGGCGGATTGGGTGGCAATGAACTATGTTCCTTTTGCTGAGAAGGTTATTGGCATGGTTGTTGACCTCTACAAGGTCACAGCTAAAAACCCTGCTGTTGTTCATGAGCACGTCCTGAAGAACATTGTTAAGGTACAGCTTATTTTATATTCTATTGCTGGCTCAGTGCTGGCTCAGTGCTGGCTCAGTGCTGGTTCAGTGCCAGCACATATGCGATGACGATTTAAAAATGTTTGTGAAATGGAAATAATTGAAATGTTTTATTGTATTGCTGAAAGATTATTTTTTTATGCTAAAATCCATCATAATTCACGCAAATCCTGTTGAAAGTTGCATAAATTCCCGGGGAAATCCTTATCAGTGACTTATGGCAATTCAACACATGCTGCCGAACTGCATAATCTGGCACTGTGAGCAGCTGTGTATAGTGAAAGATCCCTCAGGATTAATAACAGTATAGGGCCAACATAATTGTCACTTATTGATATAATCATCTAATCTCAATTCTTTAGTCATTGTTAAAGACTGCACTAATTTTACATCATAGTTATTGGTAATTATTCAGTTCTGGTCTCAATGCATAAAATACTCAATGTGGCGTCGATTGACTCAATGTGGCGTCGATTGACTCAATGTGCCGTCCAGACATTGCTGCACATGGTCCTGAGTAGACACAATATTTATTCATTGATTGTCCAAAATTTTGTCCACTATTCATGGGATGATCCGTTGTTTAGTAAATTCATTTCATTGTTTTTTTACAGCTGTACATAAATATGTTGATCAGTTTCCAATTGCATCATTCTGCTTTGGGGAATTGCGATGCAATGCGTCGTGCCAGACTCGACGTGTTGTGCAAACAATGAATTTATTAATGAAATTAACATTGTGCAATCAAGCCTAAAATTTTAGCTACGTAGATGCGAACATTACAGATCCCGCTATCGATAAATGTGTGAATTTTGTATTCAAAACACCACGAAACTCGAGGTATTTTTAATTTTTTAAATGCGTTATGATGTTCAAAGAAATCTTCCATGAGTGAATCATAACGCACTTTTCCGCGCTAACACGGCGTTCTGTGATGTCAGCTGGATGTCGCTGGGCAACCAGGTGGGTCAAAGCAGGTGTTGCGGTTCTCTTTCTCGTGTAACTGACCAGCGGTCATCTGCCCTAACTGCATTTCCCAGATGACGCAGATATTTCTCGAACGCGAATGAATTTTAAATTATGCTTTTCAAGTCAATTGAACAATAAGTCAGCATAGCGTGATAAATAGTTAATTCTGAACGCCACCTGGTGGCTGGGATGGTTATAACTATTATTAATATTCATTGCCACAACACTAAGAGCACTATCGCCTGCGTGCTTCACATTGCGTGTCTAGAATTAACCACTTAGTCTGGAAGGCTTTATTTTATTGTGAAATCATTGTTTCTGCTTACAGATCACATCAGATGACATTCGCCTCAGTTTTATTGCATAAATCGTCCGATTACTCGGTGCTTCGCGTGTGTTTCCTTCATAACATGCTTGTCGTAACAAATGCATAACATTGTCGCATGCAATTATCATAACTGGACGTTCACACACTAGACTAATCGTGGGTTCTTGACCTACTTAGCCGTCCCTATTGTCATTTGGGTCTAATTCATCGCTAATCCCAGCGTAGAACAGATCAGCTGATGAAATCTTGCAAATATTTCGCCGGTTTTTCCCCGTCGGTCGAATCTCTTTGTGTGGCGTCGAAATACCACAAAAACCGCACGTTTTGTTTTTCTTATTTCGCTGACCGTTTCGGTTTAAAATTATTTATTATAATTCGTATTAATTCTGCAAGATGCGTTCGATTCTGTTCAAGTTCGTTGATGCGTTTATCTGGTGTTTTATTAAAGCCGCCGTTGTAAACTTTTGATCTTGAAAATAATTCTTTCTTTGGTCAGAAGGCATAATATAAAACTTGTATCCCTATATCTCTAATACACACGCTATACGGTTTGAATATTGGGAGCAGCCAGCCATTTCTTCAGTATAAGCTAAGCTAACAAAAGATCGATAAGTTCTTGCTTGCGATTCAGCTTCACGATTGACCATAGCGGGGTATATAGTATTTCGCTTGTCCAGACTCGAACTGGGCGATGTATCGAACTACAGATCACCGCGTTACCATGGAAACACAAATAAATCCCCATCACCAACATTGACTTTTAATCCGATAATTCCATTTGCCAGAAATGATGAAACCTTTTATTCCGCCATTTTCTTTTCCGTGAATAGCTTGAGTACGTCTTTGTCGAATACCGGGTGTTTCGTCAACTTGTAAACCTGTTTGACCCTTGTGACCCTCGCGATTCAAAATTTCGATTCGGTCATTTTTCAATTAAGCACCCGACAGTCCCTTCTCTCGTTGCCCGCCTCCTCTACAAAGGCTGCAGGTGAAATTTCGTCAGGGTTTGAATCAATTTACGTAACAATGGCCGACAGTGCGACCCTGTTACTTGGAAATGTCGCTCGCGTTTAGATTGTGTGTTTTAACGACCGGTTTGTCATTCAAATTGGACATTTTTGCTACAAAATTGCTTTCAGAAGATAAAAGCTGCGAAAAAAAAAAATTATTTACGACATGACGATGACGATGCATATGATGAATATTCATGAAAATTCATCCCATATCTATTATTACAATGTATTCACAATAATTGATTGATGCATTATTTCCAGTCCTTTATCTCTTCTGGACATTGCTATTGGCTGAATAATGGATCTAAATTGAAATGTTCTTTGTGATTAAATATGACGTTTGATTGGCTACAATACTTGTAGACCACTCTTTCATTAAGAAACTCCTCTCAGGCAAACGAAACAACCAGTTTACCAGTATGCCCCCCGTATATCTAAAAATAGAAGAAAAACAAATTCTATAAATAGAATGCATTTATTCTCGAAACGTTCGTTTCTATGTCGAAGCATAACCCGCATCCGATGGGATGTCATGCGTCCGTGATAGCACAATGTGATTTCAACTTTCATAAAATTGACATTTAGTCTCCCACACAGTGAAGCAGGCCCGGAACGACCTCCACGTAATAAAAACAGCGAAACACGACGTGGTCAGTAATTAGATGTTTTATTGTTGAGGAGTGTAGAGGTACCAGTATCCAGAAGGGGGAGGAGGAGGGGGGGCGTCTATTTGGCAGCGCTATCACTAAACACTAAAGGGCGTTGCATACTAGTTTTCACCGAGCAGACATGCATAGAAAAGCAAAGTTGTTGTAGAAGATTGTAGATGTTCTCTGCGTGGTTTGGTAATATGTACATACACAGGGGGAGGGTGAGGGGAGGGGGTTGGTCAAATAACACATACCTGAGATCGTGTGTACTCTGGCTGCCCCGAATAACCGACGCGATTACATGATTGTCTCCGGCATATACATTAAAGTATATGAGGTAGATATACGTATTATTCATTTCATTAGTGTATGTTATGTCGTACACAGTGTGCCTCGTTCTCAACTTGTGTGGAATGTCTTGTGTACTGATAATTGTACTTGTAGTAAAAAAAAAACAATATATATTTGGGGGAGGGGGGGGATTCTAAAGAAACTATTCTCTAAATTCTAAATTCGTTTTTTGGTATTTTTATCAAGTTTTAAGCATTTTGACATACGTACATTCGGATTTGTTTTTTCTCAACAAAAAGATCAGTTTTCTTTCTGTTTCGAAGATAAAAATGACAAATTGAAGAAAGAAATATAGAGCGAAAAAAGTTCGGTATTGTTAGAATGCTTTACCCTGCCATTCCGGCTGTTTATATTTATATTTATATAATAAAAAGTGATAGAAATAAAAATAAAAATAAGAACACTTTTTAAAGAATAAAAAGTGTTCCTAAACCCTAAAAATCAGATGAAAACAAAGAGCAAAAAAATACAGTGATGAAAACAGAAAAAAAATATATATAAAAGTGTTGTGCATTTTTCAGTGAGAAGAAACGAAAGAGGGGAAAGAAATGCGAGAAATGAAAAGTTAATTTCTCTCTTAATTGTTTGTATTAACCACGGGGCTGTATTCATCAAAGGGGATTACATAATTAAAGGTTACATAATGTAGTGACCACACTCTCAACGCACATCAACACATTCATGCACTATGCACATCATTTGCTGATATGGTATTCCTAAACGCCACTAAAAACATCAAATATGAAGAAGCACACTGTCCCACGCAGGTTATGAATTATACAACATGCAACGCAGTTTTTCGATTTCACTCTTCAACAGCGAGACTTCTGTGCGAAGTTGGAGGTTTTCCTGCTCCAGATACACCACCCGCATCGCTATCTGCTCCTCCTTCATGCGCCGCGCTTCCCGGGATCGTTTCGCCGACTCGTTATTTTTCTTGCGTTTTTCCCAATAGTTTCCGTCTTTCAAATCCTCCGGCACAGAAAGCGGTCGCTTCTTTGGGGGAATTTTTGAGCTGCCACCTGAAGATGTCGTGCTGCTTGGTTGAGATAAGGGGTCAGAGCCGAGCCCCTGGTTGTCGGCCCCTGACGCCAGTGCCGCTGAAACCGACACGTTGGCGTTGGTAGAGGAAGCGTCATTGCCACCGTGCACCTTGGCGCGGTCGTTGCTAGGGTGACCGGCGTGCGGCTGCATCATGTGCGGGTGGAGGCCGGCGGCTGACAGGCCGTGCATGCCGCCCATGCCGTAGCCGCCCCCGTGCGCCGGGTGCTGCGGGGCCATCCCCGACGACGCGCACATCATTCCGTCGTGCTCGTTCTTAACGTTCACTTGTTGTTCGTGCGACAACGGAGGCATGCGACTGGCGGGCGTCGCGTCGGAAATGTCCATGAGGCCGGCGCCTCCGTCGTATCCGTGACGGAAATGCTCCATGCCGCCGCCAAACGGGTAGGAGGAGGGCGTTGAAGACGACGTGCTTAAGCCGTGAAGATCAGAGCGTCTCCTGAATGAGGAGGGCTCACCGGATGAAGGAGTGAAACGGGGGACGGGGGCTTTGACGGAGGACGACGTGGAGGAGCGGTCAGCGGCTTCCCAGGGGGGCACCCACCCTTGAATACCAAGCATCATGACTCAGCCTTAAAGACGACGACCTGAAGAGGAGACAAGAGAAATGTTTTTCAAGACGTTACGACTCAATGCGTATAGTGTTATGCTTCACGTAGAACAGCGTTAAAGCGTGACTGCGCTTTCCATTGTTGGACGACGCCTTTAAAACGTCTATGCTAACGTCTCCCTTTAAGTTGAAAAGTTTGACGTTTAATAACTGAACTTTGTTGGCTTGTGAGCAGTGTTTCTTGCTATGTTACGGAAATTCCTCCGTAAAATTGCATCGATTTGTCTCGACGAGGATTACGTCATATGGGCGAATATATGACGTCACGGTAAACACGTTGCTCAAGCGATCATCGCTAACTTACTATTATGTAACATGTCTCAAGCAATGCGGGTTCGACCTATATATTATTTAATCCCTCGACTGTCAATTTGGTCAGCACTAACAACCCCATGTGTTATTCGCGTAACGTTTTAACGTGATCCGTTCGCAAAATCGATCTATTCAGAAGAACACGAGTTATTTCCACGTATTTTCGATCGGGCAGAAACCAACGCACGCCATTTTTCTTTTTTTTTTTGCCCACACTCCGCGGGGGTCAATGCGTGCGCGTTGGCTTTGACGTTGCACGTTTCTAGGAAGTCGACTTTACGACCAACCAACGCTATCACACACATGCGCAGTGATGAGCAGAAAAGCGTGGCTTTGTCGCTTGGTGTAAGAACACAACGCCAGCATACACACCGTTGGTTTCCACCTCGCATATTTACGTGTTTACGTGGTCACGTAACATTCGAAACTCTGGTCTACGTATGAGGATTGCGTGGTGTATACTCACATGTTGAAAAGTCCGTGTTATCACAATGGTAAAACAGTCGGTGCTTGCTTCTGATTCAACGTTACGCGGCGTGGAGGCGACCCCGATAGCCTACTATCCAGTGGTCAGCTTCGTCGTATGAATTACATACATATTGCATTAGCGTTATAAGAGTGCTGCCGCTGGCCAGCGAACGAAGGGGGCGGGCTGTGTTCTGCTGTATTCATCATGGCGCGGGGTGAGGGGGTTCATTGTTGCTGGGGGCCTCTCCACTGCGTAGGGGGCGGGGCTACTGGGCTGACCAACGATAAGCCTGGACGCTGTAAGGTTGCGCAATAACTGGTAACACGCCAAGCGAGTGAGTTTCAAGCGCTGCGCTCTTTCGTTTGCGTTCTCTTCGCCGTCAAAGTCCAGCAGCTTCTACGTCCATCTGTCGATCGGGCGGCTTTTATCGAACAAGCGTCAATTGAAGCGTAATAGTTTGTTCGACTACGCAATAATAATTATGACCGTTCAGTATAAATGAGGTTAACGGATATTTCGCGACCATCGACTTTTGTCTTCCTACTAGGGTGTCGTCTTTTGTCTGATGAAAATTAATCTGCTCACATTGTTATTGAGGTTTTAATGAATTCATGTTTCAGGTGGGATTATCGATCGATTAAAAAAAAAAATGTATTAATTCCGTATTAATGCCCCGCTTCAATGAACGATAATGTATCAAAGTTGCTAATTTTATGGGCGAGGAAATTTGCATTCATAAATCAACCATCCAAATTGCGAGCAATTTAATTACTGGCTTCCTCAAAATTTATCAGTCAGTTAATTAGTTTAAACTGGGTATATTAATAATAACCTTTTAATTAACTCCAATCACAATATAACTATTACACCGGATTAGCCAACCTTATTATTTTTGAATTAATTGTTTATCAACCTTAATTTGATTAACCCTTCAAAATTATTTCAACTCATCATAGATCACTAGCCCAAATAAAAAACTGTCCATCAAAACAATCTCCAATAATCCCTCTTTAAATATTATCATTGTTAGGACTGCAACTACGTTATGACGTCATCGTTGCCATAGCAACGTGAACCCCAGAGGCCAAACGGCCGCCCTGCTGGAGAACGTCAAATTAGCTCGTCACTTCGCCACGAAACTTTTCCAATATGGCGGCTTTGTGCGGTCGAGAGCGTGTTCGCCTGGTCGCCATTGTCGTGTGCGCGTGCCGCCGGGCGGAATATTTTCTTTCAATTACAGGGTATTAGGCGACCGCGAGGAAGTTGGTCAATTTTTTCCTCTTAAATAGATCCTCTCTTTTTTTCTCTTTTTTTTTTTTTTTTTTCTTACTCTTTTTCTTCTTCTCGGCTTAAATTGTGGTTTTTGATATGACCTCTGACCTGTCGTTACCACCAACTATTAGGTCATGTCGCGATGTGACGTAACCTCGTAAAGTATGTCAATGCTTGCGTCATATTCGTTCAGGAGCTTTGGATAGCAAGCCTCTTTATGGACGTAACTCAATCATTTTTTTTTTTTTTTATTGAGTATTTTGTAAACACATTTGGGATCCTAGGATTATCCAGTTGCGCTATCATTATTGTTCCTAATAAATTGTGACTTTTCCTTTTAGGGAGTTGTTAAATTTTTCTCATTGAATGTTCTAGACGTTTCACTTATCTCAGGGGCTACGCTTCATCGTACTGATTCTCTAATCTCCGAATCGATTATCGTTCCATCATCATAATGATTACAGCGCGTGTTCCAGATATTGCCATCAACGATGTCATTACTGGCTTACCATCAAAATCGCATTTATTATGCAAATGAGCAGCTCCGCGTCTTCCTTTCAGCTCAGCTCTTTTCTCCTCATCTCACAGCAATTCAGCTGCAATAAAGTTCCGATTTTACCGGTCTATTCTTCCGCGCTTGACGCCCATCTGATCTGAACACAAAACCAAGTCTTTAGCTATCCCAATACAATAGAATACCCCACTCAGCCGCGCTTGAAGAGATATCATTAAAAATTCTTCAATTCGGTGTCACTGAGTCACAAAGCCTTCGATCGAGTCGTCGACTGCATCGAATTCATGCTACATTGTTCTGGATCGTGCGTGACAAGCTTAATTAATGTGATTGCATGTGTTGCGTCATGTTTGGGTCAATTATTCATCGCTTTCTCGATTGTTTTCCGTTGAATCATACCCCTCGTATAGTCGTATAATCATGCCTCGTATAGTGGCTGCCTCGCTTGCAATCGAGAGTCGGCGCGAAAAGCCACACGCTTCTCGTCTAAATGAGGCCACCCTATCTTTGTATACCAGCACGGCGAGATATCTATTCAATAAGAATGCAGTATTAAATTATTAATTGAATTTTAGGAATCCGGTTACCTTACGTTTTGTTTGATAAATTTCGGACGTTTCTTCGAATTCCACTGAGATACAACAAAGCATCGAAAGAGCTCTATATTAATCCTATCTTATCGTTATCTGTCGGCGTTGTACTATCGTGTTTATTTTTTTCTATCTCTATTCTAGGATATCCTTTCCTGGTTTTTTTTTTTTTTTTTTTTTTTTTTCCGGTCGCCTTCAATTAATATTTTTGTAATATTTATTATACCTTAGGGTTTTTGTCCGACTTGTTTAGATTCAATTTGTTTTGCACCTCAGGAGAGCCAACATGCGCCCACCCACTTGAATCGACATATTCTCTAAACTATAACATCATTTCGATGTTCACGGTAATACTTACCAACGATGACCATGTTCCTGTGTGTAAATATCCGAATTCGTCGTTAGATCTCTGTCCTTGGCGCTCAATGGCGTTCGACACAATTCGCGCTCAAACTGCGCTTCTGCCGCCGTGGTCGCGGAGGCAGAGCTCTTTTGAACAAAGCACCTTTTTTTGACGAATGGTAGACCGCTCGTTATGCAACATTGCACTACATCGCGCCAACTTTCGCTTGTATAACCTTGCATCAGAGGTTCGCTTTGACCCAAATCCAAACTCGATGTATATGACAGTATGCCGATCTACTTTTAGCTACATGGTAACTGCAATAGTTGCTCATTTATGTAATGTCATTCCGGTCAGGATGACTTTAATTAATCATTTGGGAACCAAACAGGTAAAGAGGGGAAGAGAGACCTGTCGCCGGAAGAGCAAGCTGCCGGACAGCACCGAGCTGACCTCTGTTCCCGTGATTACGCAATATGTTATGTAACAGTCCCGCTGCCCTTATCGATTCGATCTATGGAGCATTATTGATTTGCTCAAAATCAACAGCGATGGTTGTCGCTTACGTATGGCAGTCTGCGGCCGTCTGACGTACCACGCGTCTTGCTGTGGCGTATACACAAGCGCACATAACTGTGCGTACACATTTATATGCATGCACCTCGTGCAACACGTATGCTCATCCGCAGATGTCAAATGTAACAGCATCCCAGCCCCTTTTCTCTATGCTACCAGCGCCTCTGGTATTCTGGTCAATGCTTGGCTGCAGTAACTTGATTTGAATTCATGACATAGGGTGGTCCGTATTTACTATAGTAAGTTAACTCGGCAGTGTTTCCGCACCGAATGAATACTCAATTCTGGGTTGGGTGGAGCCGTAAAACCCCCAATCATGCCTCGTGCTCTTTTGGGCTGTTTCAGCTGCCTTCAAGTGACTTGGCCAATACCCTTTTAAGTCTGATAACTCACTCGAGGAAGTAATAGAAGCAATTTGTATAGCTAATCGTACGTGTCTTCTCCGATCTTTAAAGGAAAATGTCGCCCTCAAAATGTATCGCGGTGAAAAGTCACATTTGAAATTCGGGAAACTTTATTCATAACAGTTAACCAGAATTCCCGTATTTTCTATATTTATGTCGATGTCTTCTTCGCACAACTCAGTTTTGTCCATGAATTAAGCACATCTTCTGTGTGTCGTATCCAGCGTTAACACCTGAACAATCTTCGTGTTCTTATCTTTGCCATCCAGCATCCATTCGTGAGGGTTTTAAGGAGGGCGACTTATCTATCTGATGAGGTCCGTATATCTCGAATAGGGTTGCCTGTATTTATTCTCGCAAAACGGATGTTGAGGTTGCTGTTGATGTTATATAGAATGTTTTCCACCTTTGATCAAATGCTGGTCTGCTTCGTTTTCTGGGTCATTGCAATTCTGCCAAGTGATGCCGTCTGTTCTGCCACCAAATAAAGTCTTGTGAACATCATTTGAAACCAGGCAGCTATAGAGCTATGGGAAGCCAATGCATACAGCAACCTAAATAATAGGTACTCCTGTTATCCCTGGCGGCAATGCGGCTCTCTTCTTGAGTTGCTTCGTCCAATGACACATCTGACCATCGCTAACCAGAACGTTGAACGATGAATCTATCAGAGACGGAAAGAACCCAACTCGGACTTTTCTTAAATCGTTCTTCCGTTTCTCTCTTTTGGTGCTGCCTTGACTTTGCTCTCTCCTTTTGTTTTCCATGTATGTCTTTGATGAACTCTACATTGTATTCAACGTGGCCTACGTTCGTACGCCTTCAGTCCTTGTTTGCTTGAGACTTCCACAGTCAGCGACTGGAGCTGGAATGCGGCCGTAAGCACACACAAGAGCTAAACCGACGGCGACGCAGAACCGAACGTTCAGCTTCCACGTTGATCCTCCGGAGCGGCAATCCCAGACTTTGTGCAGAGTCGTGCATCCGGTTGAAGTGAATTCTGACTGAGAGTTCGGGCCTTTACTCGGGGGTCGACTCTCGAGACGTTGAATCTGGGTGGATCATGGTGACGGACACCGGGTGGGTATTGTCAGATTGGAGCATTTATGTCAGAATTTCACTTGTGGAATTCTGACATTATTGACATGCTAGCTCCTCCTGATGGTCACATTCGCTCAACGTTTCTGTTCGATTTTAGGAAGATGGTCTTATTGTGGAGTTATAGACTCCGGAAAATCTTCCCGAGTGCCAACTTACACGATAAATGCAGCTATACGATCTTCAGAATGTTTCTGGCATCAGATTTGCATAGAAAGGGAGTAGCTCCTTCTGAAGTTGTTGAACTCCGCGCACACATATGGTTTGAAATGGTGATCCATATCTCGTAATTGCGACATCAATGGCACCATGAGACCACGACACGCCTCTATGATCATGTCCCCTTTTTGAAACACAACACCGCTCTGTGTTACTTTCCCAGAAAAGGTCTTTTGACATTTAGCCCCCTATGCATAGCTGGCCATTGGTTGGGATCATATTGTGTACGCAATGAACATGTGACGTAATCCATCCGTAGATGAGATCCCCTTGTGAACAGGATCTGTGCTCTCCGTGTATCTCAAACTTTCGTCTACAAGACTCCATTTCCTCAGGGTGTCCTTGTTGAGCGCGATGCTCTTTAGGTGCAATCCTGCTTCCACTGTATCAAATTCCCTGTGCTACATGACGCAATGTGTAGCAGGCGTTGTTCTTTGTCTGCCAACTGCTTAAAGTGTCCATGACACTTCAAAATGTGTTTTTATATTGCATATTAAATGCATTTATTAATAAAATTGAATATTTTAATTGTTATTGCAATAAATAAAACCATGATCCGTCCTCTATAAATACTATTTACACCTCCGCA
This sequence comes from Capitella teleta, assembly GCA_000328365.1. Classification (NCBI taxonomy): domain Eukaryota; kingdom Metazoa; phylum Annelida; class Polychaeta; family Capitellidae; genus Capitella; species Capitella teleta. The sequence continues at coordinate 258,495 of KB302105.1, forward strand.
AAGTGAGGGATATTGAGGGCGCGAAAAAAACGATTTTCGAAATCC
>KB302153.1:28586-96323 GCA_000328365.1 Capitella teleta
ATGTATCTCACATTCTCAGATGATTCAATCATTCAAACTTGAAATTGAATTGACAATATCTAGCACTCACATAACATTTTGAATATTTCACGCCTAATACATGCATGTACAGTGACGTACTCTCCCAGTCACAGTGACCCTCGATCACGTGTACTGCATGTAAAAACTGTACGCAGTGTATAATCAGTGTATAATCAGTTCCAGATGCGCTGTTAATGATTATCAATTATAATTTAAGGGGCATCTCTTTTGTGTGCACCGTTGCATAATCATTCACGTACTACGCTATGCTTAGGAAACATGATGACGATCAGCCAGAGGGAGCCATCGAACCGCAGACGATTTCTCTCAATCAAAGTGAAGCAGCAGGTGCTTTTTGATATTCAAAAATGTTTCTGTTTTCATTGCTTTCAAGTGCTTTGTTGGACATGTTCCTTTCATTTTCTTCTGTTTTCATTGATAACACCCCACAGCGAGGAAGAGTAAGGTAAGATATATAATTATACTTATTTATATATTGATGTACATGTATGTTTGAATATTGAATACAATTTACATTTGTTTGAAAATAATACGTACAGCTACAGTGCCTGAAGAGGTCATCAATATGCACATGTACTAATTGTATTACATGTATTCATTCGTTTGTATTCTCAATGCTGGGAAGTAATTTTAGACTATACAATGTATTAAAATTTAATGTCATATGCAAGACTTTTTTTAACTCAACCTTTTTTAGCAGATTATGCAAGCTAGCTTGTTGCATTAATTATATTTCTAAGATAATTATGTTGTATATCACTTATGTATGGCATCAATTGCTCATTTCTCATTTCTCAGATGGCTCAGCTAAGGACAGCGGACAGATTAACGAAGTTGAACGATACCAAGCAGTGTGCTGTACGGCTATTGAATCTCATTATATAATCACCGGAATAAATGTATATGCATCACTCGTGAATATATTTGTAATAAAACTAAGGTTCTGTTCTCCATACCTCGTTGAATTACTTTATAGGTCATAAGTGGGAGGATACACAGGAGATTTCAGTTGATAGAATAAATTAACATACCATATTTTTCTGATGTAGGCCAAAGATCAATGATATATATACATGTACATACATGTATCTGCCCAGGATAATGTGTTAAATTCTAGTAATTAAGTGCTCAGAAAAGTGATTTTTCACTATTTATAACAAAAAAAATTTCAGGGGGAGCATGCCCCCGGATCCCCCTTGTGTGGCTGCGCCGCTTCGCGGCGCAGGTGTCCCCTTATCATTACCTTCAATTTGGGCCCCCCCAAGTCTGGGAACGTTCCTACGCCTCTGCTGCTGTGGACTTATCTATACATAAATAGCTAATGCATCATATATTTGAGAGGTTCAGAATCCCGCATTCATCTCGTGTTCAATCTCACGCGGTTTTGATATCATAAAAATGACTCTCCTATTGTTAACAGTGAGAGCTGTGAGTGAGCCGCTCTTTTAGCAGTTCAGGTGAGAGCTTTATAGCTGACAGTTAGCTTCAAGATTGGTCTCTTTAAGTCTGAGATACATGCATGAAAGCAAATAATAACAAAATGACAGTAAAACTGGTTATAAAACTAACAACGATCACCAAGAGATTAGCCAGGAAGAAACGCTTCAGTTGATAAAGGTTATGACAGAAAGTGAGATAGAAATAGGTCCTGTATTACAATACACTCTGTGATTGTCCTTAGATGAAGAAGATTGGAGACCGAAGCCGAATGATAAGAGAGCGAAACATAAGAGTTCACCGCGGACATTGCTTGTTGCGAAGATTGATGTTTATTGGGCGACCATGGTATTCATGGATAACCATTAGGCAATGTCAAAGACTGGCCAAAGCACGGGTCTCTCATTCATCAAAGCCGTATGAAAAATGAGAAACGGACCTGACGAGAGTGACGACTGAACCGCAGTTTGTAAATCTCAGTGGGACGACGCTATTTATAGGGCATGCGCTTTGTAACAGTCAATTTGGTAGCAAAGATATGATGTGGAGCCAGTATGATGAATGATACAAATCTTGGCATACTAACAATTCACCCCGACCATCAAATATCCGAGAATAATTTTGCGTTACAACCACGTGATCCGTACGACGATTACTCTTTTGTTTCTGTATTCAACGAAACAACGAAGGTCACAAATGTCATTCTCAGCTGCAGGAAGCTTATTTCAGCTCGTGATGGGCCTATTGGCTTCCTCGCGGGGTTTTAGAACCATACACCCACGCCAACAACAAGGAACTAAAGGACGTATGCGAGTGGAGTGAAAACAAACGAAAGCACATTCTGACGTATAGCACAAATAGTACTATAGAAGAAAGGGAATATTTACAAATAAAGGAAGTTATATGTCATTTCAGATTCGTGTTAGGTAATTTCGAGGTAACAAAGACACTTGCAGTTGCCAGCTAAACATCCTTCTGAATCCTTTGATAGCAATAGCAGTTGTGTCCTTGAATAAAAGATCGTCGGATGTGTCGACATCATTAAGGAAATATCTCCTTCGTAACAGCAAAACACCAATGGCGCATGCGTGGGACTATGTATTCTGGGGGTGTATTGAAAACAGGGTCCAGGAAAAAAAAACTCGACCTCCACAATGTTTTTGTTTTTTGTTTTTGTTTTTTTGTTTTTTTTTTTGAAAACGCCGCCTAAATAGGCCAATCGGAAAGTGGATTGGTCATATAATGGCTTTGAGATGAAAAAAAAAAATGAAAAAAAATCCGTTCTATTCGTCAGGCAATTTGGTACACTACACACACACACCAGCTTAAAATGAGCCTACATGTAGTGAGGTGATACCTCTTGGAAATGGTATAATATATAAGGTGGGATTAAACACACGTATGACTGACTATACATAGGATAACATTTTTTTTTCATTATTATAGGAAAGAAAATTGATTGGTATTAGTTTTTAAATAGGTATATTTTTTTATGACAACATAGTAATTTCACTATAAGTAAACATGTCTTATGGATGAGGTCATGCATTTCTTGTATACTGATGTTTCAGCTGGTCATTTATCGATTATTTAATTGCTCAGTACTATGTATGCAAACCCGTTATTTGGTAGAGGCAACATACAACACATTGATAACTTAATTAGTCCCGCTCTGTTTTGACTATTAGCTATGTCCACAGGAGGCCAATAACACACCCATAAGTCCTATTTGGCACATCTTCTTCAGTGTGTCTTAGTTATCGGTCGTGTGGACCCAAGGGTTCTATGCACGACATAGTTTCTTGGAAATCTATGAAAGTTTACATCTGGCATCGACTAGACTGCTTCTTAGACTGGTTAATTAGTAGGATCAGCCTGTGGTTATCTAGCTAGGTGTGGAATGAACTTACGTCTGAAGAAAGCGTGTCTGAGAAATGTCCATTTTGGCTCAGGCTCATTTCGAGAATCATATTTGAAAATCATAAATCTCACTCAAATTATAATAACCAGTTAAAACAGTCTAATTTCATAGAGAAATCAAGCAAAGCATTGGTAAACATATTCATAGATGGTTGTTTTTATCCAAAAACACCGAGGAACCAAGAGTAAAATCCACATTTCCCTTGGGTAATCATTTCCTCTGTGTCGCTCCCTTGATGACATCGGCATGTATTCCTTCAAGGCCGGGAAAAAAGCCAATTGGTGTAACCTCAAAGCCTCACCTCGGAGAGTGCAGAGGGAATTTATGCTTCATTAGACCACTTTTTGTCTTTGTGAGGGCGGTCTGACTCAGTACTGTTTCAACTTGAATTCTTATTTGTGTAAATATCAAAACACAAAAACAAGGTATAACCTATAAAGAAAGCAAGGACTGTCTATACACGATGGCCACCTTACTGCACCAGCAAAAGGAAAGGAAGAGAAGCATTTACATTGTGTAAACCGGACTTACAGAACATTTTTGATTGTGCATGTCATAATTGAATGCAAATGGTCTGTTAATGCAGGACTATTGGTCTTTCGGACAGAAATGTTTCCGGGTAAAGTACTCACATATTCAAGTGAATATGAGTGTAACCTGACAGGGATATTTTTGTCTTCTTAATTGCCATCGACATTCAATCGGGATTCAAGGATTTTTCTCCATCATTAGAAATCACGATGTTGTGTGTGTCTTATATAACGCACCGAGTGACGCCGTTCGTGACATATTCTGTTTCCAAACCTCTAAATTTTCCATTAAAGGGAATTCGGATTTTTCTTTAATGGCAGCAAATATATGTGAGATACCGTATGAATCTCAAAAGGCAAATGCATGTGCACACGATAAAATACACCACACGGGATTCGTTGGTTACTCTACGTGCTGCCCAACTGTCTAACAAAGCCAGGCGCTCTGTATTACTGTCTTTGGTGGTGATAATAATAAAGAACTCTTGGGATTTATCTATAAAAGTAGGGGGGAACCCCGGTCCCAAGCCTTCTGTTATGGTGCCCGTATTGCCCGGATGGGTTGGGTGGCTCCACGGCAGACATGTCTCATGTCTCAGGTCTCATGTCTCATGTCTCATGTCTCATGCCTCATGCCTCATGACTCATGCCTCATGCCTCTTGTCTCATGTCTCATGCCTCATGACTCATGCCTTTTGTCTCACGTCTCATGGCTCATGCCTCATGTCTCATGCCTCATGCCTCATGCCTCATGCCTCATACCTCATGCCTCATGCCTCATGCCTCATGCCTCATGCCTCATGCCTCATGCCTCATGTCTCATGTCTCATGCCTCATGCCTCATGCCTCATGACACCAAATCAGTTTTTGGCTATATCCTAAAAATTTGAAAAAAAAAGTTTAAGATCTCACTACCATCTTGAGTTCGATTTCTCGTGTTAGTTTAAACATATTTGAATATGCTGAGGCACTAATGCTGAAATGCATTTAATCTTCATCTTTTTCAGCTCAAAGGTCAAATTTAAAGGTCAAATAGCGTAATTAGATAACACATAACTCTTGGAGGGCTTTGAGTTAATGGAAACCTTTATCGTACACCTTCCAAAATGTTTAAACCTCCTTATTTGCATAAATGTAATAATTTACATATGAAATCCGAACCAAAAAGGTCTGCTTATGAAATGAATACGTGAACAGGAAAACTATTGGATTCGACTCAAATGAAAGACAATACAAAAAGACATTAGTTATCGAAGATCGGAAATAAATCTTTTTAGTCATTTTCATGTGTTCTCGTCATTGGAACACTTTTTGTTATTATTTTTCTTATTATATTTATTATTATTATTATTATATTATTATTATTATTTTATTTTTATTTTTTTATTTATTTTTTTTTTTTGGTTTGGAATTATTGAGGTCATCAGAATGTTATGCATCCTAAACAGTTGGTGGTTCAGATGTTTAGTCCTGCCACGAGAGCCAAATATCTGGCGTCGGTATCAACTTTGAGGGAGTAACGGAAGGCAGGTGCATTTGTACAAGCGACACAAAAGGTGAAAGGGATAGGGCTCTATTTCTGATGTCTGTGTGCCTCCTACGATTTCGCTTTCTGTTTGGTACTCATAGATATGGAGACAAGCTTCTTCCTGTTAGTATACTGCATGTAAAATGATGAGGCTTGTCTCCATATCTTGGATGCTCTTACGCTGTTGCAGTGCATTGTTCATTTCCACCGCCAACTAGAACGATGTTGTTTTCTTTCCTGGTGTTCATTTCGGCCTGCGTTTAAACAAAACGGTATACTAAAAGAATTAACAAAACACCCGAAGGGGCTAGAACACAACTATACCACTCAGTGAGTCTGTCAGCCAATCAGTTTTGTGTATTTGAGTGATTTATTTGTGCATAAATAACGCGTATAAATAAACAAATAACATAGATAACTCTCGCCATTTACCTAATGTGAAAGTCTAAAAATGCAATTTCGTAACGCAATCGCTGATTGGACGTTATAATAATCTGCTGTAAAAATAGCTCAGTTATTGCCTATATGCAGATAATTTATTTCTATTTTTTATTAATTTCGTTTGAAATTAGAAGAAGTACATAAAATATTTCGATGTGCTTAAAATGCATGTGTTAAAAACACATGATCAGATCAGATGTGCGCTTTCTACAATTTTTGTCCGCAGTTATCAATGTTAAATGGCTCATGATTGCATCTATCTATGTTGATCCGACAGGTCAAAGGTCATTTATTCAAGCGTTTGTTTGCCGTATTGGCGAATTTCAATCGATTTTGGTGGAAATTGACATATTGTTCTAGAGAGAAATACATCTTATAATTTTATTCATTTATACTGGCGATTTATTAATCGTTTTATCGGGCTCATAGAAGAATTTGTTGTAGGTTTTGTCCAGGTGTCTAACGAACCAACTGCGTAAAAAAAAAAAAAAAAAAAAAAAAAAAAAAAAAAAATCAAAATGGTGCACTCAAAACCGAAGCGTCACTCGAATCGATAGAGTTTGAATGTATATTTCGTGGTATAATCCTGTTAAGTCACTCGGAAGTCGATGGTTATCGTCAGATAAAACAAGTTCTCGTGATTCTGAAGCCAGATAACCGAACTCGACTTCGTCTCGTCGGTTATTTGGCTCCAGAATCCTTGTTTTTCTGACGATAACCATCTCTTTCCCGTGACGTATCCATCAATGAAATGCAAAAATAAAAAAAAATAAAGAAAAAAAATAAAAAATTTGTCAACTTGATATAGTTGGCACAGAAATGAAAACGCCATCTTGGTTATATCACATTCGCAATGAAATTAGTTCCAATGAAAAGAGCTTATGATACAAACAGCTCTGGATTCTGCAGACACGAGTCGGAGTTCATATGTCTGATCTCTAAACTGTATTAATGTACATTATTGCCTTCTTCTCTCATCTTATTATTCTTCTTTACTGTAAATAAATAAATAAATAAATAAATAAATAAATAAATAAATAAATAAATAAATAAATAAATAAATAAATAAATAAATAAATAAATAAATAAATAAATAAATAAATAAATAAATAAATAAATAAAAAATAAATAAATAAATAAATAAATAAATAAATAAATAAATAAATAAGTCCAAATTAGCCCAATAATTTGATATTGGTTCACATTGTTTTACCCTAAAGGAGTGGAAGATCGCTTGCGCTTACCCACTAGAAGCCATTTTGTGGATTGAACTGTGTTATCAGTAACTTTCTTATCGGTGCTTCCACGAGGGATTGCATGTCACCTATTCAGCCACTGTGCTTATTCCAGGCACAACACTGAATTATCTATGAATTACCATTTCAATGACGCACCAACGTCAATGAGACCTTTGTGACTCGATGGTCCATGTCTAGCCGCAGCGAAACAGTCACTCGACAGTCAAATGTGATCAATAAAACAGATTTTTCTGTTGATTCATTATTCTATCGCGTTTCACCACCGTGTTTGGTAGGCTTACTATTGCCATGGGTCGGATTCTTAAATGAAATATTTCGCAAGCCAAGTAAGATACCAAGACATTATGTTTAAATTGAAAGAGAGTTAATAATATTAATAATTATAACAAATTATTCATTTATATAGCGGAAAATGTACATTATAGGAAAGGTTTCTATGCGCTTGACATAAAAGGAAAATTACATGCATTAATAGTAAAAAAGGATGCACAAGATTAAGAAAGTCAGGGGTGCACAGTATGGTAAGAGCCCGTCCTCTTCCTAGTCGAAAATCTCACTGCACTGGAACACCCTGAGACGTAATATTTACATACACAGAATGCTAAGATATGAATTAAACTATTAGGCTATGTAACATTGACGAATCATAAAAGTCTTCAATTTCTTCTTGAAGGACGGCGATGGCTGCGGCACTCTTAACTCTCTCGGTAGAGAATTCCATATCTTGGCTCCTTCACACACCATCGACCGTAGGCTCGCATTTATGTCATATCACGCAATGTGATAACCAGCAGAATTATATTTTTATGAACAAATTACGGAATACGAAGAAATACTTGTCACCTATTTGACAAGTATATTTAAAATATTTCAGTATTTAAAATATTGATTAGATGCCTGTAGACTACACCGGCCAAACGTACAACTGCCTGGATGGTTGACGGAACAGCTGGCCTGGTTTCTCATCCAGTGAGTCACTGGGAGGGGGCAGAAAACATAGGATGGCGTCAAAATAACTACGAGAATCACACAGTTTATAATTCGACCAGAGAAAGAAAAACTCCCGTCCGAAGGTAACTTAGAGTGGGAGGAAATCTCGAACCCCGGACGTTTTACAATATTGTCCTTCAACTGACCTTTGTGTCGAGTATCATGCATGGATAAATAGTCATGCAAAACTTGGAGACAGAATAGCCATATTCCATTTGGGTGCTGAAGGGTGGGAAATATATCTCGCTGTCTGGGCATTGCACGAGTGTTTGCATGATGCTGGTGTTCTGTGGGTTCACTTCAGAACTGAATCACACTGGATATGACCAAAAGAGCTTTGTGTCGTCTCCAATACCAGCCCAAGTATTGCTCTTCGGTTGTGCTTCTGCTTTTTTTAGTGTTTTGCAGCAGTAGAATGAATCTGTTGCAATGCTATATCTTCCAAGTGTTGAACCCGTCAATCTCGGTAATATTATACTCTCATGAAAATCTAGAAGTTTTTATTATCATTATTAAATGTATTAACACGAAGTGACCGATAATTGTCTGCGCGTCTGATAACATGACTTGCAGGAAACGAACCCTTGAGGTTATTCTATCTTAAACATCTCATTGTTTTACAAGTGAATCTTCGGGTTTCATGGGTAATTATGCTTTGTGTAGACGTCGATTATGTGTAATTCATGGGTAATTCTGCTTTGTGTAAACGTCGATTATGTGTAATTCATGGGTAATTCTGCTTTGTGTAGACGTCGATTATGTGTGGATCAAATTGTCTGCATATAATGCCCACACAACACACCGTGATAGCGAGTTAATGCTTTCTGAAAAATCCTTCATAAAAAGTCACAATGGATGAATGAATGAATTTGGTAGCAGAATATATAGAGCTAATTGAGGTGGTTGCATGTCGATGTCATATAGGTCCCAATTATTTAACCTACAATACTGATTGCCAACAACAGTAAAGTAAAAAAAAAAAATGAAAAAATGAAAAGAAATAAAATAAAATAAAAGAATGGAAGATGAGAGGAAAAATCGAAAACAAAACCTGATAGAAACATGAGAGGGAAAGTTAAACAAAAGAAGAGAGACTTTTTTTACTTGGACTAGTAAAAATTTATGGAGGCGTTTCTTGAAAATGAAAAGTGAAGATGAATGATTGATGGAGATGATGATGCTGTTCCATATTTTGCAGCCAATAAGGTTCATTTCTGATTATATTTGTTGAGCAATACTCGATAGACAATAATTAAGCATACTTTTAAAGGACAATATTATTATCAATATGTGTTATCAATGCTAGTGTTTATTGCAGGTTATGCACTGTTGTTGCTGTTGTCCTATGAAGTCGTCGAGAAATATTTCTTTTAAATTAGGAAATTTAAGCAAACGTATGAAAGCATAATAATTATGTTACGTAATGCTGAATAAGATCCCGACTACTCGCGTGCGCAAGACTGAGTTGCCATAATAAATGATTACCTTCAGTGTGAGTCAATGCTAGGTGTTCGGCAAGTGAAGCTCAATTAAAAGAGAAAAGAAGCTTGTTCGTGAAAAAGCGAACTTTTTCATCAGCGCCCAAAGAGGCTCTCCAGCCAATTTTGTGAAAACCCCGGCACAAAGAAGGAAGGGATTGAATGGATCTACGCCCTGATCTGAGCTGGATCATGCGGATCTGAGTATATGGCTACAATCAATCATCCTGTGAGACACGGTGTCACTGCATCCTGCGGCATAAGACTCCTTTGCTAGTTTCTACGCTGTCTAAGATAACCTTATGTGCCCTGAACGGGTTTTCCTTGGTTATAGTGGGCTTTGTGTGAAGTCCAGCTCTGCCCTTCAGAAGAGTTTGATGTTTTACTATTTCTTTACGGGTCGTGGAAATCATCACCTTGGGGGCCTCATTTCTTACCCCTCATCCCTGAGTGTTTCCTCGTGAGCAGAGACACCAGCCGTTTCTCCCCAAGGGATACGGGCTTCTGTCTGGTTGAGTGACCACGTACACCCCCCCCTCCCCACACACACGCGCTGCGCAAGCGTACTTCCTGTTATGGAACACCCACTTTAATGTGTACAACTGGTTGGACAAATTAAAGTCAGTGCTCCTTGAGTTGGACCCTACAGCTGCGTTTTCGTGGAGTTGCACTCAGTGACCCTTTCTTTTTGCTCTGGCATACGCCCATCGACGGAAATGTTATACAGCCTGCTGAGGTCGGCCATGCACATATATATCTCATTAAGCTAACGAAATCAACTATTATGCAATTTCCTTCTAAATAATTAACACATCTCGGGTTGGAGATTTCATTCATTCCCCAATACCTCACTTTGTAATCGATACTAGGGTTAACGAAGGCTTAATTAACGATTATCATATATTTGTTGATGATTATGCGTGCACTGAGATTGGGAAGCATACCTGGTACTTATTGATGATTATGATATGGCTTGTATTAAGTAAACTCAGATTACGAATGACAGTTGGCGCACTTTGAAGAATACAGAATATCAAATGCCTTGAAATGATGATGGTTGGATTGAATGTTAGCAGTTGATTCCGATAGTAGTAAAGGTATGCAAATCAACCAATTACAGGGGGCAACCTCGGCGTCGCTCTGTTTCTTGTGTTGGTTCCCTTGCGCCCGAATCCCTTGCTTACGAAGTCTGGAGGCTAACTTCTTTCTCGCTAAATAAAAACTGTCTTAGTAAAGCCAATTAAACTTCACGTTTCAGCAAAACACTGACATTCGGAGTGGCACCAAAAGCAAAGTATATTTACATACAGCAAGCGTACACGAAGAGCTTCATTCAATATCAAAGAAGAGTAAGTTCAAACGTTTGATCACATCACATGATTGGATTGACCCAAAAAACTCAACCTGCAAGTAAAGGTATGAGAACGACTTAGGAGAGATTTATTCAATCAACATAACGGAATCGCTATAACAGACATATTATGTTCTGTGGTAAGAGAAGAGTGTGACTCGCACGACCAATCATATTGACGCCTACACGACGCTTGATCAGGATGAAAGTTAACATCATTACCTTCTCTCTTAATTATTTCTTGTTATCAAAGCTTTCATCAGCTTCCTCAATCAGCTAAGCTTCGAAAAAAAGATGCAACGCAAGTTTCCTACTCCAACATCATTAGTGATTACGCAGAAATAGTTCATTACCGGTTAGTGCCTCACGGAATACGCCAGGTAAACAATCTCTGCACATCATATCAATTTTCTTTTGTTTATTTGAAGCATCATCCGGGCAACTTGACATTTATTACTGCACCGATTATAATATGCTACTGTTGAAGGACAATTCGTTGAATCTTAATTTCGATTCAAAGTAAATACTAAAATGTTGGTGTTGATCCACAATGTATATCCCTAATTGCTATGCATAATGATATGCATTACAATATATAATATTATGTACAAATGGGTCACTGTATTGTTTCCGTGTTGTATTGTTCCAGGTCTTACACTATTGTTTGACCTTTACACGTGTCAAGTGTGACGTCACATAATTTTCATGCGCACCTACTTGCGTGGAGGTAAGCAACTAAAAAAAAATGAAGTTATTATCTACAGATTGGAATTCCCTAATGGAGACAGGTAACTTTGGCTTCGTAAGCGCTGGAATGACGTCATGAGGTTTTTCTTTCTCTATTGCAGAGTGGTTCAGTGGAAATGTGTAAGCAAGTTGCATTTTCAGGTGCATTTATGTGCATGGCCACAATGCCTGGTGCCTGGGCAAAATTATAGTTTCATGGACATCTTGCATCTGTCGAAACAGCTGCGCTGCCTGCGTGGCGCTATGCATGTGAGGCTCGCCAAGAAGCACTGAGAAAAAGCGCAGTATGTCGGTCTTTATGGAGTGCGATGCGGCATGTTTTTAAATTTTCTGTCATTTTGAGAATATTAATTTCCTTTAAAACGTTATCAGAGTTCGTATGCCACACAATTGCTCATATTGCGATGTAATAAGGTATACATGTATATATACCTAATGCTGAGTGGGTTCGCACTGCCCACGGCCACTTTCTCTCTCTCCGGACATGGGTAGCATGTTTGTCTCAGTTGCAAGGCGTTGAACTTTGAACCCAAAAGGCAAGGGATTTGATTACGCTGGGTGACTAAATATCGAAGTACTTCTCTTTAATCTGGGCTCAAATTAGGGACCTATTAACCAAAAGAAGAAACCTTCGCGATTCATGGCGTGTGCTTTGAGCACTTCGGTGGAGATTGCGCAACTAAGGGGGCCTACATAATGAATTATTTTCTTTATTCGTTACGAGGCAGGATTGATAATTACCTAGTGTAGTGTTCACGGTCTTCTCCGGGTAAAGATACAATCCAAATTGTTATACGCCTGTTGTTATGAAATAAACACCAGGACAATGAGATTGACCTTTGACCATAAGGTTATCATGCGCAATTTTTAGGAACAATTCCTATGAAGCCATAGAAAATATAATTATCCACATTGTTTCTTTTGTCAAATTATTTTATTTACGTCCTAAAAACACATAATTATAAAAAGATTGGAAAAACTTCAAGTGGAGAAATAGGTGCAATTAACTCGTTTGTTTTTTATTTTTTATTTATTTTTTTTTATCAGTTTTTCTATTATATTTACATCGCGTATTACTTCTTCGGGGATCACATTCATAATTAATTATTATTGTATCCTTTATAGTGTGTTCGTATCTCTAACGTGGTCAGGAAAAAAAAACATCCATTAAAAAAAATCCCACAATAATTTTATTGACGAAATAAAGTGATAAAAACATACAAAATATCAAAGCAATAGCCAAAAAATCAGTCACCATTATCCAAGAATGAGTCCAAAGCAGTTTTGAAATCAGCTGATAATGCGGGGATTTTTAACGCTGATTTCGGTTCCATGTTTCCAGCAATCCTTCCCGGTTTTATCTCCTGGACTTTGGGAATAGGGTACTTCGATGCTGATTGCATCATAGTGTCCCAAGTATTAACAAAATTGTCCAGGTCATTAATTTCCATGAATAAACATTTGTACCAAGTATCGCCAGCAAATAGACGAATGGAATCATGATTGAAGTACGCGTGGTCGAACTGTGTATGCTGTACTCCGATTTTGTAGGCTATTAACCCTGTAATGTACACATCCGATACCTGTAAGGGTGGTACATCCGGGGCGGCGGCCAGGATATCCAGGGCAACGTCAGTTGACATCGTGAACGCCATGCCTGAGCAGTAGGGCGGGTATCGGTCAAGTGGGTACTGCTCTTTGCTCACGGAATAACGCTCACTTCCTTTACGAAGGGTATGCATGCTCCACCAAACCCGACCCATAAGCAACTTGTTATTTCGTTTCGCTTTTGTTAAATCCCAGAGATGATTGATCAAAGCTGGCATGTTCACAAATGTGTTGTCCTCCGCCTTCAGAACAAATTTTGCTTTCGGACAACCTCGTTTCACCCAGCGTAGTCCTGCAAGAGTTTTTAAGCTCACATTTGCGAATACATCTTCGAATGATTCCTGCACAATATCATCGTATTTCCGTGATTCGAACGCCACAACTTTCTCCGAATTCTCATCGCTGGACATCACACCCATCACGAACACTAAGCGAACCCCAAGGTCGTATAAATCGAGTTTTCCCCAGGTCGAGCGAATGGTTGATCTACGGTCCACGTTACTGGACTGTGAGTGGACAAAGACGGCTAAAATGACGTCATCGTTGCATTTGTGGACATCCCTGAGTACCCTGCTTTGGGAGTGGTCATCTTCTCTGGACCCTCCATCGCTGATCTTCCAGGCGTCGTGGTTGATTGAGGCACTACGCTCTTCGTCGTGGTGAGGATTTACGGAGAGGTCATTGTACTTTTTCTCTCCCTGTAATAATGGCATTTTTAATGTATGCATCAAACTCGGGAGATTAAAACAGGCACAGACGGTACTCAGTTTAAACTCGGCAGCAACGATAACAATCGCTTAACTTACAGTTCATCGATCAAGTAAAGAGATGCAACTTACCACAGAAAACACGTACATCAAATGCAGAGTCAAAACGATAAGGAATAAAGCCCAGCCTGAGTATTTCAGGAGATATCTCCAACGCATGTTGAGCCTATAAGTGAGTAAACAAAACAAAAACGTATACCATATAATATGTTTCAACACCTTCAGTAATTACAGGAGAGCCACATGCTATTTGATATACTTAACACTCATCAAAGGTTGACTTTCCATATCCAATAGTAGGTCTACACGGGATGCACATTACATCAGTCACGGTGTAGCGTATCTGGGGAGACTCGCAGATACGCCAGTGTTTGCTTGTTCAGCGTGATTGTGCTTTGTCCCCGTAGACCTGACCAGAGTTAATAATTCATCAGATTGTATTGCATGTTAGTGAATTAGTTGTTGCCGCGAAGTGTTATTCCTATCAATAGGGTATGAATATTGTAAACATATATATTACTAAATTGAAAGTCAAAAGAAAGTGTCCCCTTAGAAATATACATAAAATTAAAATATATATTTATGCTGCTTCAATGTCTCCCATAATTGGTATGGACATAGAACAACCATGTTTACACTTGTCGGTAAAACCATTCAGAATTTCGGAAAGCGTGGATCCTTTTGGATCTCAATTTGTGGAGCAGGGGTCAAAATCAAACAACACTCCCATTGGCACATGAACTTCTTGATTAAATTATAATCAATACGGGATATGACCACCCCTGGCCTCTCTATACAGATGATCGATATACCGTTGGGCAACGGGATATCCCTGCCCACACCATCACATTTGATCCACCCCACGGTTTGATGTATGTCTTTCTCCTTTCTCCAAAATTCCAAAATTCCGAAATTAAAAAGGATAACTTTGTTTTGGCTTTCAGTTTGTATTATGGGCTTAACTTATACTAAGCCTGAATTACAAGCCGCATCGAAATCGGTTGTGTCATGTACTGGTGAACCCATTAGGGATATATAGAACTATTTGCCACTATAATAACAAAATATACATACCTGTGAGTGTGTCAGGGGTGTAGGTGTGTACGGTATTCCGTCTCAGTGACTGCGTTCAGAGTATGTGCACATAGAATTGCACACTTGTAGGGGGCGCCGCGTTGAACTATTGACCCGAGTATTAGACAGTCAAAGACGCCTTCGCACTCTTAAAGCATCCGTTGTCGTGTTTGGGAAAGTCTTCTGCCTAACATGTTTGGATTTGTTTGCACGGAAAATCGATATGTTTAGCTTTTACCAGTAATTCTACGGCTGTAGTATGCATCAAAGAGTTATGTTATGCATGGATAGAATAGAAAGAAAGAAAGAAAAAAAAAAAAAAAAAAAAAAAAAACTACTTCCTTTTTCGTGGATCATTTTGTGAGACATCCGGGGTGATCTACTTTCTTTGATGATTTGAACGAGATTTTTCATTTTCAAATATTCTTTGAGTGACCATCATATTATCAGTAAAATTATATATGTTTTGTACGAAATAACGTTATTACTGTGTGGAGACCTTAACACACACAAGCAGACGCGAGCGAAAGATGGGCACGTGCGTCTTTCGCAACAACGAAAAGAAATTAATTCAACAATAATGGGCGTGTTTTTGTCTCGTGCTTACTGTACTTAATACTAGCACAATTCCGTCACGTTTCTTTACTGAATTGTGTTGTTATTGCTGTGAGTCTGGGACAGACTGCGCGAGGCAAACAGTTATTATGTGTTCGATGTCTAGCCCAGCCTTGCTCCGGATTGAATGGCCAAGAAGTCAACAGAAGTTGAACAATTGTTACATCAGCGAATGAACACAGTTTGAATATCATGGCAAAATATCAAAATTTACTGATAAACAAAATCACCTGTGCATTAGTGCATTGGGTAGACGCAATCTCACCCGAACGATGACGTCAACCGGCCAGTAAATTCCCTAGCATACTCCCCTGCCCCGTCTGCCCCGTCACCTCTGACCTCTGACCCAGTTGTCCTCAAATTAGTCATGAGTCTGCACTACATCCGGCGTCTTCCCTGTGGGAGGAGAAAAGGGAAGGGGGGGTGCGCGAATTCCTCGATGTAACTTCCTGTGAATAATAATAATAATAATAATAATAATAATAATAATAATAATAATAATAATAATAATAATAATAATAATAATAATAATAATAATAATAATAATAATAATAATAATAATCAATTAAAATCCTAACACATTATGTATCAAACAATTTCTAAGCACTTTACATAAAATACTACAATTAATAAAATGATATACAAATACTGATAAAATCACGAGTATTTGATTCATTAAAAGCACGATAGAACAATCACGTCTTTTGTCGCTTATTTTTAGTTCGCTGGATTTCTCGCTGAGCGGATGTTGAGCGGAAATGCATTTCCCTGCTTCGTGTGTCGCTGTACTTAGTATGAAGTGTGCAATAACAATGGGCCTGCATCCCGATTCGTGTTGTCTCTCCGTTGTCCTGAGAAATATTTCCTGCATTATGTGTGCCTGGGTTTTGTTTACCTGGATTGAGTGTGTTTCTCTGAAGTCACTAGGAAATAATTAGCAATGACAATATATCAACATATCTCAGATATTATTTGCCACTGCTAATGCAATTATAGCGGAATGTTTTTAGCGTATAATAATTAGCAAGCGCCTATAATGATTAATTTCTTGGTGTACTCTTCGGTGTTGCTGAGCAACATGACAATTAATTTTGTGTTTCTGTCTCCAAGGTAACATGCAGGGTAGGGAAGAGAGAACCCTGGGGATGTATCGATAAGGGTCAAGGGCTAATCCCGTAGTTACCATGCAAGCAGGGTGACATGTCTCTTGGGTCAACCAGCACCATGCGGTCATGAAAAGGGCAAATGATGTATAGTGGGTGGCATAGGGTCAATGTGCTAATACTAATTTAAGGGTGTGTCCAATCAACTCGCATTCTATCTCAATGGCTTTACTGACCCAGAATATCCTCGAAGCGATACCAATATTGTCTTATTGTCACCAATATATGCAAATATTACTACAGGTGTGCTCATTAATTAAAACACTGATTAGTAGGTGTTCTGGAGAATATTTATTTCGGGCACTGCTTCCAAAATGGATAGGCATGACCTCAGGAAGATATGTACTGTATTTGAAAAATTTTCTTCACTTTGGATGTATGCTATTGATATACATGCTAATTACCTTTAATCACCTGTAATTAATTAACGGTATGTCTGATTAGTTTTAATTTGATCTATTGTGTTTAGCGACCTCATAAAACCTAGAAACGACACCAAGCTTATTGTGACCAATATAGGTGAAGAATTTTGACAGTTGTGTTAATTAATTAAATCGCTAATTAGAAAGTTTTCTGGTATTTTTTATTTTTTTATTAATTTATTAATTTTTTATTTTTTTTATTTTTTAAATTTTTTATTTATTTTATTTTTTTTTTTGTGAGGGGAGGGGGGCACCACTTCGGATATTGTACGGTATGACCCAAAGAAGGTCTGTACCAAATTTGGTGCTTTTGTTTTCCGGATTTGCGTTGGCGTATTTTTGTTCATAGCCACCGGACTAGTAATAACACAACATGAAAGGCGTTGTTGCATATTTCGTTGAAGCACAAATTGTGGTCGGATCTTATGCCTTTGATATTCAGACCTGCACAGACGGAGGCACCTTATCTGTGCCATGTGAGTAGTGACAGATGACTGTGCGCACACGTATTGCGTCAGTCTCCCGCACACTTGCACACCAAAATGAAAAAAAAAAAAAAAAAAAAAAAAGGAAATCCTTGATAGACGCCTTTTAGCAACCCTTTGGATTTAGATAATAAAACTAAACTGGAAAATATATTACTTAACCGCTTTAAGTGCATCCAATGACATTATCATACATGTACATGTAGATTATCAAAAGTAATATTTGCTGTACATCGAATGCAATTACGGGATTAAATGATTATAATTTGCATGACCTTTTGTCGGTGAGAAATCAATTTTTTTATGTCTACAATTCCCAAATGCATCTGGGAAATTGACCATGGATCTTAGCGAGTAATTTGCTTTTTGCTAAGACATGGCAAAATGATGGCTAGCTACATTCTGTAGCCATAATCTTTGATATATAGAGGCTTGGAACGAGATTAAATGAAGGCCAGGCCAGTGTACCATGCGCCCTGTCAACACCAACAACCCATATAATTATAAAGGAGAAATGGAATATAGATCCGAAGGGTGGACAATCAACAATGAAGTCGCAAATGAAATGAATTTGGTGGAAATATGGTTGTCCATGTCATCAACGAACGAATACCATAACGAATGGGAACACCGCTTCTGCGAAAGACGAAAGCCGTGATGAGAAGAGAAGAATAGTAACCAGGGAAAAGCTGGACAGCAAGAGGAGAAGAGCGGGCCTCTGAAAGTACGCATCAAAAAGTCCGTTATGAATGTACAAATGCGTTATGATTTATTTAACTTGTCGATCAATCATAACGCACTCCTAAATTATTTTTGTTTCGCTCTTGCATTTCTTTACTTTCCCATTCATTCTTCAATTTATCTTTGATGTGACAAACACAGGTTGTTCATCTCACTCAGGTATATCAATGTCTTCCATTTCAATTGAATCTACAAGGTTTGATCAACCGTAATTTATTGAGAAAATCAGTACACCAATGGGCGATAATATAGTGTTTTGCAGCTAAGTTGAAAGTAATGCGTGACCCCTCTTAGTAGCTGATAAAATCCATTCTGTTTGATGCAAGAATTATCTCAATCTAAGCAGTAGTTCAAAAGTTATAGCCTGTTTAGTGTTTACGAGTTAGCTCCCCAAGCCGTAGTGTAGTGTATACACTACCTTTCCCCTCTGGGGAAACGTCTCTGCGTCTATACACTACCCTTGGGGAGCTATTTACGAGTCAACCCCACACGTAATCAAAGATGAGAAATTTGCGTTAAAAAGTTGGAAAAGATTCAAAATGAATCGAATATCAATACAATAGACTTAACTATACACAAAATATAAGAGCTTATTGGTCATAGATTCACATGGTACTTTTATTTGTGAGCCAGAAAAGAGGTGATATATCATATTGTTCTTTATTTCGCCATCAAACATGAAAATCAACGTTTTGAACCCATCTGACCTCTCGAGGCTTGTTTCTCGAGAATATGCTCAGCAACTTAGTGTGAGTTCCGGTGTCTAACCAGGTACCACATTTCAACACTGTCATGCTGTCGTTGACAGTTGAACCCTGCGAACCTTGCCAAACCAGGAATCATACCCACAACCTTCAGCATGCTAAGCCAGTGCGCTTGCACTGCGCCATTGTGGCCTCTTTCTAATTGCCTCATTTGGCAGTTGACAATTTGCATAACAATCTATCACACCGTGAAACATCAAAATTGTGTTGTTGTGCATTAGTAAATAAATAAGGAATTTAATTATGATAATTGAAGCTGAATAACTGTCCACTCAACTCTTTATGATTGAATTCATTCCAGTGTTTCTCCTCATGCAGGTATGGCGACCTCTTGTAACGAATCCTTGACCTTGTCACCACCCACCAACGACCGACGCGACCTTCGGCAGCCGGATGCTCCGTGTTTGATGTGCGATTTCAGTTTCTGTGTTGAAGAAACGCCGGACAAATATCTGCTGCATCTGATCACAGAGCATAAAATTGTCATTTCAGATGTGAAATTGATTGCTGACTTTGTCAAGTATGTCATTTCATCCTTAGAAATTCCAGATTATGAAAAATACTTTGCTAATTATGTTTTTTACTCATAGGTACACGACGTACTGGAAGGACCGCTTCTTCAAAGGTCAATTGGTGGACTTTTGTTCCGTGATACAAACCAACTCTTTGGAAACTGACACAGGTTTGCTATCAGCCAGTATGCTAATTCATCTCGCTGATTCTTTTTTCACAGATCCGAGTGAATTTTATTACCTATTGTGTGATACCTTACCTGAGGACAAAGAGCTAAGAATTCGCCTTCAAAAGGAGAAACTGGTAATTAGTGTAACTTCTTTATTTTATTATTATTGTTTACGAGGGTAATTTCACAGGAAGAAGTTTTGAATCAACAAAAGTTTGAGCGAGAGGACCCCAACTTTGAACACATGTGTTTGTTCTGCCGAGAAATCTTCACCGGAAACAGGTTTTTATTTGAGATTATGTAATCCACGAGGGTAAATGTTCAAAGTGGACAAAATAAAAGTTAGTATTGACACAAAATAACGACTACCCAACAATTATTTTGGCAGCAATACGTTGCGTGACTTAACGCTGCGAGGATACCAATGACTGCCAAGCAGGTCGCCCGCATTTGGAGACAGAGCTCAAAGTCATGTGACCAAATGACCAAGGGGTCTTCCCTTGGGGCCAGTGCAATGTGGTCATGTGAATTGAAGCTCGGTCTATGTGACATATATATACTTAAAATGTAAAGTTAATAAACTAATGCGCGGGCATTAAAGATATTAATTGATCTGAATCATTGTCAAGTATGATATGGTATCTACGGAGAGGACCTAACAGAAATAACTTAACTAATGAAATGTATTCATGTTGATTTAATTGCAAGGAAATTGGAAGAAATGTCAGTTTTGTAATTCTAATATATGCAATTTGTAATAGTATTTTTTTTTCTCTCCAGAAATGAGTTATTTGAACACATGGCCAATGACCACAGCTTCAGCATTGGTCACTCTGATAATCTAGGTGGGAATAATTCTAAATGAATATTCTAAATTTTTCTTGTTTGATTTCATCAATTTTATATTTGCAGTCTATACAACTGAGCTGCTGGATCACCTGGATGAGAAATTGCACAGGTGAGAAATTGTGCATGATAATGGAAAACAAACATTTAATAGCTCCAAATGTGTTCATGACTCATTCGTGACTCAATCATGACTCATTCCTGCCCAGTCACAAATAGTCATCTCTGGCTTCCCAATCACAACAATAATGCAGATATGCTTCAATAGATGGTTTTAAAGTCACTTTTTTCCCTAATGGTATTGAATTTTTTTTTTTTTTTTTTTTTTTTTTGCAGTCTTCAGTGTCTGTTTTGTGATAAAATATTCAAAGATCGGTCCGTTCTGAAGGAACACATGCGTAAGAAACAGCACAAGAGAATCAACCCAAAGAACACCAAATACGACAAATATTATATCATCAACTACTTGGTAATTAACCCTTTTAATTAACCCTCTTAATTAACCCTCTTAATTAACCCTCTTAATTACTCGGAATAAATCTCAGGAATTGGGGAAGAATTGGGAGTCACTTCAGTCGGAAGAGGATCAGGAGATTGAGGAATCAGAGGCTGAGTCATCTGCTCACGAGTCAGTAATTTATGATAATTTATTCATCTGTTTGATTTATTTTTGCGCAGTGATTGGAGCGATTGGAATGAGTGTGCTGGCAGCCACGTTGTTTGTCTGCTGTGTGAACACACTTCAAATTCTTCATCTAGTCTGATTGCACATATGAAGGTGAGTTTCTCTAATTCAGATTGAAATTCATGTTCGCAGCTGATGCAAAACTGGTTTCTTTGCGCTACGTGATATAATGCCAGCAGCACATCCTCTTGAACTCTAACCAGTTCTCTTGAAACTTGCAGCACAATTTAATAGCTTTCATGCTGTGTACAGTGTCAAGGGTCACAGGCATAACATTAATTCAAATAATTATGTGGCATATTATTCAATACCTGATGACAAATTTCTGCAAATTCATTTATAAGTTTTGGTCGCAAATAAGAAGGGAAGGGCTGTGAATATTGTGTTGATGTCTTGGATTGATTTCAGGATGCTCATCATTTGGATTTAGACGCCATGAAGGAAGGCCTCAATTTCTATCAACAAGTTAAACTCATTAATTTCATCAGACGACAGGTTTAAACAAAGCTCTTAGGAAATATTTCCATTTAATTTCCGGCTAATAATTTCCAGACTCATCAGCGAATTTGTTTCTTTTGCGACGAGGAATTTGCTTCAAAGGAAGGCCTACAGCGCCACCTAGTGGAGTCGTCTCACGTCTCGATGACTCCCGCCTCTGAAGCTTGGGATCAGCCGCAGTAAGTGCATTTTTCATCTTCCGGTTCAATGAGTTGCGTTTTCATGTGAAAGACAGCGAGTAACATTCCTCTTCTAATTTTCATGACTGAGAAATTTCAGATTTTCTCTCTGAAATCTTTTGAAGTTGTCAGCGTTGGTTTAAATTCCATGCACTTGAATTCATTTGTGAGTTCACAAATTGGATGCTGTTTGCTGGTCGTAATTGTTCTGATGTGGTGTATTCACAGAGTCATTTTGATCCTTCTCTTCATGGCGGCGACATCTCTGGCTTATGGAGGATTATTTTGGAGGAGCTGGTTTTTGTTTTCAACTTCTTTGAATTCTGGAAAGCAGCAATTAATTGTTCTGTGGAGTTTCTTCCTTGGCGATTATCCTGTGAATCGGTGTCAGATTCGTACGCTTTGGAGTATTTTTGTTTTGAAGTATTTTTAAATCCAAACTGCAAGATTTTGTTTTTGATTTCTGTACTTTGAATGACGGTGCTGTTTACATCTTCGTTCCTGCCGAAAGTGCGTGGAATGGCTGCCATGTGAAATATGAAGTGGATTTTTGTGTATAATCACAATTGTAAATCCTGCATATCACGCAATTGATGTTCTTTGATTAAAATATGCGTTATGAATGAAGAGTCATAACGCACTTTCATTCGTTATTACGTTATGATTAATGCGTTATGATTCCATTCAGCCTCTCCCGGTTTTCTTAGTCATAACGTACATTTTCGATCAATGATCTCCACTACTACCTAGATTGCTTGTAGGCACGGTGCATTCCGCCATTGAGCGTTACACTCTTGGGGGCTCTGCAAACGAGCACGAAACACGAAAATCGGCAGTCGATGCTACACGTATAACGCACTTGGTGATCATAACGCACACATCGGCATAACGTATTCAGCGACCATAACGTACGAAACGGTCAAAGTTGTAATAAAACCCATGTTTTTTTCGGTTTAACCAGAGAATAATCAATTTAATACTTTTTTTGGGTGATTCCTTGCAGAATATAATTACAAAAAACGATAAGGAAGCGTTTAATAGTTATTTGTACTTACATTTAACTCATAAACGTCCACTTATTGGGTTTTTTCACAAAGCTCAAAATTATATAATCATTATATCATTCAATATATGATCATCAATCAATGAGCAAGAAATAGATTCGTATCTGCACTTCATCAGTTGCCACAATCCTGAACGAAAAACATTTTAACCAAGTTCACCCAGCCAAGAGAACGATAATGGGTCCGTTTCACACTCTCGTTGCTACGACGCGGAACCAGTTGGTGTGACGTCATTCGAATTCAGAACGAGGCTTGTTGGCCAGGGGTATATGCGCACTAAAACTGCTTTGAGCGATCCAGTCATATTAAGATCCTTGTTTTCGATGTTTTCACTTTTTCTCGAAATGAAAGTCATAGAGAATCTTTGACAATAATCAGAATGATGGCGGAGTTGAATGCGATCTGAAACCACGTGATCATCCTAAACAGAGTATCCCACACACCCACAATGCAATTGATCTTGTTGGGTTATAGTTTGAATTGAATTGATTTCTTATAATATAGCCTGATGAATGAATGAAAACTTCCAATTCTTCAACTTTCTGTATCTTGTATATAATATCCATAGTACGCGGTTAAGTCGCAATTAAGAGTAAGCCTCATGTATGCGATGTATTAATTAAATGTAGAACACCACGTGACATATGTACAGCCTGAGCATCGCCATGCATAGTGATGGTCAATTAATATTATGTAATAGATGAAGATGGAAAAAGAACCTCATTCAACGCAATTAGCTTCCTCGCCGGCCCCCATAGAACACGAGAACAGAGGAGCAGCAAAAAGACCTTATGCTACCCTCTTATGTAATTTATGTAATTTATGTATCAGTTTATGGAAGCTTCCCCTACTCAAGAGTCAAGATGGCGTGAAGGCATTCAGCAGCATCACATGTGTCGGTGTGGGGGTGATGTTTGGGAATGTTATCCTAATTCCCTAATTCCCTCTTCGCGTGTGGGTCTTCTTACTTCGATCACGCTCTGTCATGGTGACGTCATAAAGCGGAGGGCGGTGTTCGTACTGGTAATGATTACGATTGATTGCATCAATGATTCATCAATCTTGCTATTCGGTTCATCAGATTTGATAAATTCTTGTCCCGAAGTTATGTCATTATTTAGCATTTTATTGATATTTTTTTAACTTTGTGTTCAAGCATTGAGCTGATTGGTCTGTAATGTTGTGAGATGCTTATTTTCACATCATAGTTGTCAGAATACAATGTATTCAAACGATATTCTGAATTACTTAAAAGCATGGCTTGACCATTGGAGATGGTAATAACTCGGTCTATAAGCTATCTTTCCTCTTTGGGGCGGATATGTAGTCCCCTCCATTTCAATCTCAGTGAGCATGCTTGACCTAAAACCGTCAATAAAAACTTTCTGAAGTCATTCAAGAAAAGAAAAAAAACCCAATGAAAACCAAGTACCCCTTTTAAATCTACAAACGCCTCAGTAAAGTAAACAAAATTCGAATTGATACAATGTGATGCAAATACTGCAACCGTCCAATGAAATAACAAACCATCTGCTCATCAGCCATTTCACCTGAATACTTCAGCTTTTTCTTCCCACGATGCAATGCGCGACAGGTGTTTTTCGTGGCTGAAACCTGTTTTCTCTCGGAGCGAGAGTCGGTCGCCCGCCACTCACACTTACGGGTTACGTGTAACCTCGTTGCGCTCATTCGTTCGTTATCCAGGTGTCGCTTTACGATGCCACGCTAATCTCCGTCGTCGGCTGAGGCATCAATTCCGACACTTTTATAATCTGATCGTGAATAAATTATAATAAAGAAGTCAAATGTTATTCGGGAGGTTGATTGGTCTGGGGCAGGCGGAATTTCACTTTGGGCTCCATTCTGTCAGTGTTTCTCTCCTTGCATGTATCCATCCGCCAGGATCCACATCGTTGCCATGGTGACTATAATCGTCGTCCGGTACATGCTCGAAATGGATTACTTTCTTTCACGCATTTTGGTTCATTATTAACTGCGGACACGGTGTTTAGATGTTAGTTTTAAGTCATCTATTATTGATCTGTCGCCATGACAACGGTGTGAGTTGCAAGAGAGAGTAATTATAATTATTTGTGATTAAAACATGACGTCAAGCGGAAAACCCGAGCCTTTTTTTTTTTTTTTTTTTTTTTTAATTTTTTTTATGAAAGATGCTCGCCCTTCACGCGAAACTAATTGTGCTGTTTCGCTGACGACATCATTACACCCACTTACAACCAAGTACAAGAACTCATTAATGACAACATTCAATTAGCGCTACTTATTATCCAATTAGTATGCGTGATTGGCGAGGAAAAGTGATGTCTGCTTACGTAATACTTGCCATTCCAGAATACAATGTCTTTCAGTGAAATAATTGCTTCCAATTTGCTGTTTGATTTCTGCTCTCAAATTCGTGTTACGCAGAGCGCACTCTATCTGAATGCAATCTTGTCATAGCAAAGTTTCCAATTATCGCCCATTCGTATCTAAGCCTGTATTATATTATAACTTTAATTGCTGCTTTGGTGATTTTAATCTCCCTTAAGGAGATCCCATGGGAATGTCCTTCTTCCCCTGACACTGATTGTCCATTGAAGATGTCCATCAAATGACAACTCTATCTAAAGCCTCTTCTGTCTCCTCACATTACGTAATTTTAATCCCGCGTTTTTGGTTCGCGTCTATTTGACACAGGGTTAAGGTCGGGTTAAAAGCTCGACGTCTATCTAACAAATACGCGTTATGATTATATAATTCATATATATATATATATTTTCATTTCAGATATTTCTTTCCGACATACGAAGATGACAACCTCCTTTGCCTCTTGGAGGATAGCAGTGACGTCATGGAGGGAGGCACCGTTGCCATGGCAACCAGGGATACTGTGGTAGTTGCAGAGGATTTTCCTCTGACGGATTCTATCCTGAACGAACATCCGGAATTATTGTCTCAGGAATTTGGATCCAGCTGACCTAGATTCAAACAATTGTAATCAAAATAAATTATTATTCAGTTTCCTCAGAAAACTGTCTTTTTTTTTTTCTTTTTTTTTTTTTTGCGTTTTTTTTTCTTTGGTGTTTTTTTTTTTTTGCGTTTCATTTCGTTTATTCGCTTTAGCGGGAGGCATTCGTACTGTAGCCGTAAATAAGTTTTCATTGGATTCAAATACACTTGAGTCAACAGTAAAACATGGAGCATAATATTATATAGCTAAGAAAGCAATGCTCATAGAATGAATCTCTTCTTCGTGTGAGCGAACAGGGAGATATTTGTCGGCCTTCACAGTGGGTGGTCTGTGGCTAATATTATTAAGTGAATAAGATAATTGAATAATTGCCGTATCATCGAATTGTATTTGCAGACTTCTTTTCTTTTTTTCTTCCGAAATTTGAATTTATGTATTATTGCGTAATATTGGTCACTGGTGAAATAGGCTTTTAACTTCTACCGCCGAAAGAGACTCATCCAACCACCTCAGTCAATGCATCGTCACCCAACGGTGTCTCCTCCTCTTAGAAATTGAAGAAACCCAATAGCGAAACGAAACAGCTGTCTTGTCAATGATGTCAGTCATGCAATAAGGCTTCGTTTCCGATTTGAATGGACGTTGTTTCAGAGTCGAAATGTCACTCGCGAGAAGGAAACAATACTAAAGAATAAAAGAGTAATGAACTCGTTATGGGGGCGCGCAGATCTTTAGCCGAAAGGCTTGTTTCACAGATTGCCTGCAGCTTGTTAACCCTACAGGGCCTTCACTATACACAACCCCCCATACTCACTCTCATTCTGAACCACCCCATCGATAAAAATAACGATAAGGGTCCAATTTGTCCAATTGCAACAGTGGTGTCCATGCATCTCCCCCACTGGGACATATCTTTAAACACTCGTTCCCGCACGCTAACTGTCAGCTATTCAAGTATCGCACTTGAAACAAGCAATCACTCTCTCGAGTACTTAGGCCAATGACTTCCCGCATATATTGGCATCCTACCCTTTAATCACCTGTGACGAATGCCCACCTGTGGCTGATTGCCACTACAGCCTTCTTGCACACAAGCTTGCCATTAAGAAGTTTGAATAATTTACTAGAGGTACTTTGTGGTATAACGGATTCTGTATCAGACTCTTGCTCAACAATACCCTTAAAACAATGGCACACTGACGAATGAGTAAGTAATATAATAAGATTTATTGACCCAACAAACAAGAATACTTCCTTCTCCAATCAATGAAAAAAGTTCATTAAGCACTTCCACAATGGTAACAGCCAACAATTTGTAGTACGACACATTAGTGTGATATGTACACGATGAGGTAAGTCTGCAGGATACGAAATAAAACAGTTTGTAAGTAGGTTTTAACAGAAGATTTCCCGCGTCGTTGTTGCACCCTTCCATTTCAGATGCATAGCACTCTTAGTTCGCCTGAAGTGGCCAAGGATGGATGATGATGAGCTCTTTACTTCTGGAGCTTTTGGTTCGATGACTGTACTAACAGGACGTTGAGTCTTGGGTTTTTGGTTCAGGTTGCGTTGCTTAGCAACAGGGGGATTGTCAACAATCATGGCAGTCCTGTGGTTCTCCTGGATGCTGGGCCTGCTACCGTAGAAGTCTGAGTAGCGCCGATTGTAAGTACTGTCTTGTGATTGGCTTGGAGCATGGCGGATGGTGTTCTTGCTTGAGAACGAATCATCAACAAACATCTTGTTGATTATGTCCTGGGTTTTCTTTGCCGTACGGAATGATTTTTGATGAGGTTTAGTTGTCTGTTGGTGAGGTACATTGGTTTGATGTTGTTCATGGGCTTGAACAACTTTAGGGGCTTGTGTGGTGGTCCAGCCAGGTTTTTCTTGTTGCTTCGGAGGCTTGATCTTCTTGGCCTGAATCCTTAGTAGGGATCTTCTGGAGCCTCGGCTGAAGTATTGGGTTCCACTTGTGTCACTCAAATTGCAGTAGGAAGGTTCGTCATCAGAAACCACTGAGCGATTGCCGATGGATTTCGATCGCGGTTTCTTCGACGCTGATCTGTCGCGAGTTCTCCTGGACTGCCGGAAAGTGTTGTCTTGCGAGAATTGCTTGCTGTGCTGCAGAGGGTAATTTTCTTTCTGTTGGACATGAGTATCTCTTTCCACACACAGCCTGTTGACTTTGCTGATTGGCATGGTCTTGTAGTTCCTAGTGAAGTCATCTTCTTGGAAGCTACGTTGGCCGACTGTTCCAACTTGGTACGTGTTTTCAGTGGGTTGAAGAGGAGCTGCATATTTATTGGCGTTGCTTTTCAGCTTCGTTTCCAGCTCAAGAGCTTGTGAGATCTCGCGTCTGGTTTTGGGGTCACCAATCATGCCGTACAAGCTCTGCCGGGACTTGCTCCGTGGAATGATTCCTCTGGTCTCCGGGATCTCATCCGCAAGACGCTCCATGCTTTCGATAACATCGCCCACCGTGTAACGATGGAAGGAATCCATATCCACAATGTCAGTCTTGCGAATTATTTCTTCTGGCCGTACAGGCTTCTGGGGCTGCTGCAACGTCGGGCAGCTTGGACAGTTCAGACAATTTTGACACTTAGTCTGTGTTGGGTACTTTGGCTCAAGAACTTGCTTTGGCGGATTGGCTGGTTTAGTGCCCTGGGCTTTTTCTAGTCTCTCAAAGAGATTAAATTCTTGTAGCCTTTCAGGTAAAGCTGGAGGTCGTGGAGTGATAGTTTCTTCAATTGATGCATACGTGTGGTTGGCTTGTTTGTCTTCCTCGAGTTCAGGTTGCTTTGCTTTCGTGACTTCGTCCAAACCAGCGTACGTGTCAGACTCCGCGATTGTCTCATAGATTGGCTCATCCGCCCAGTCCTTCTTCAAATCACATGCTTCAGATGGAGAAACTGAAGCACAACTGCCATGTCCAGAGTCTAAAGAGGTGGTACTCTTAGGGGAAGGCGAGTGGGCAACCAGTGTCTTGTCAGCCTCATTGTCAGAATCTTCACCCGGCTTGATCAACTCGGTTAAACTCTGTTGCTGTTGCAGTTTGGGTGTAGAGAACCACTTAGACATTAAGGGTCGATCCAACTTAAAGTCTGACACCGTCAGATCTGGGAGAAGAACTGGTTCCATGTCATCAAGGGTAGGTGTGGCAAATAGCTGCTTGCTGATGCTCTTCAAGACTTCAGTACGAGCTGACTGGTTCATGCAGATGTAATCACAGTTATTGGCCGGCACAACACTTTCACAATACTTGAGTTTCTTGCCAGTTGAAGCCTGCTTTCGTTCTGATGATTTCGAGTACGGTAGAAATGCTGAAGTTTTTGTGAAGGTAGCGTTAGCAGGGATGTCTGCCTTGGTAACTGATTCTGGACATGTCGATGAGTTGAAAGAGTTTGCCCACATAATGGTATCGTTCTCAACACACTCACCCAGTCGGACCGGGGAGTTATTGCGCGACATGGTGAATAAGCACTTTCGGATGGTTTCCGGAGGCGAGTGAGAAGGAGTGGTGGTGGAAGGGGAAAGTTTACCCCAAAGTTGTGATGACAAGTCGACAGGATCATACATAGAATCCGACAGCTGAATGCTGCTATCACTGTTCATCAAGTCCTCCATCGTAAGAGCTTTTGATGTATCTTTCTTCAAAGTACTGCACATACTCTCGCTGAGAGTTGAGTCTGGCGACCCGAGTTCACGAATGATCCTCTCCATACGATGTTTGACGGCGGTGAGCTTCTTCATAGTCGAACCACTCCCTGGAGTTGAGCCTTTCGGGTGTTTTGGCGGAGTGATGTGAAACGGGGAGTTCTTAGCTGAGCTCTTTGCAGATAATCCTTCGTCGACGTTGACTTCTTTTTCTTTGAATTGGATGTTTTCGTACACATGTTGGTCTTCTTCAGCTTCGAACCACTCATCTTCTTCGGTGATGGTCTCCGAGATGCTCTCATTCTTTGGCTTTGTGCCAAAGGACACACCGTGGACCTCGTGAATGTTCTCTGGAATATTCTTGGGCGAGATCTTGACTGGTTGCTTTGGGGTGCGAGCGTCAATTTTAGATTGGGCTTCAAACTCCTCGCTTAGTCGGCGTTTGGCCTTCCTGTTGTGGATTGGACTTGGTCTTCTGTCTTTCATATTTTTGGTGCTTGAGCACTTGTCGATCTGCTTAATCTTGTTGTAACACACAGGTTTTTCCCTTTTCTTCCCATCGGAATCGACGGACTTGTTTAGTTCAGTTGGTAGCTCTAGAACTTGAATCGATCCTATGGTAGCATCATGGAATACCGATGATCGTTCCGTTTTTGTTTCATCCAGGTCGTCCAAGCTGATGACATCGAATTCATCAGTAGGACTAGCAGCGCCACCAACTGGTGTAGCGTACTTCACGGGTGTTGTTTCCTTCTCTTCCTCAGTTTCCGCAACAGGTTGCTGTGGGCTGGCAACTCGGAGAACGCTCTCGAATCTGCCGTACAGTTGGCTAATGTGCTCGGTGACTCTGTTACCTCGCGTCGTGATCACGTTCTGTGAATGAGAAAGCAAGACATCAGAATGGAAATATGAGAGGGCTGAGCGTGCAGCGATGACTGCTGGACTGACAAATGTTTGACCTATGACCTTACTGTCTAGCAACCACCTGATGACTCCTTCAGACCGGTGTCAAAAGGTGAAGTCGTCCGGGAGAATTATGAGCCAGCAAAAGTATGAATGCGTCAAGCACAAAGCAGTCAAAGGAAGTCAGACCCAGAAAAAAAAAAAACACAGACCCATTTATCACTGCCATCACGCTAGCTTTTATACCAAAACGCATTAAAATTTGTAGGCGGGGGACTTTGCTATAAGCTTTATGTTAACGAGAGACGGAAAGAAATACTCAAATAACAGAGTACACACCCCTTTTCATCTTGTAAGGTTGTGTAGCGTTGTGTAAGTACGTGTTATAAGTATTGGGTTTAAGGTGTGTTAATGAATGGATAATCAATAGGTTATCGAGTAGATAGAAGATTCTCGTTAATATTACCTCGGGCTGGGTATTTGAGGGTCATTTGAGGAAGATAAGAACTTATCTTCTTGAAGGGCACCCGCTCGCTTAGGTTATTCGCAGGTGAAATTCAAACAGGGAGTTTTAGTAGCTTTTATACGTTCTGTTAATGGCACCAGATACTGTGAGTGGTGTGCGGTTGCTGCAGCGGTTTAAACCTTCAACCGCTGTTGCACACGGAGAAAAAATAACATCGAGCGACTATATTTCGAAAACATACAATTTTTTTCTTTAAATTATTTGAAAGAAAGTTTGCCTTTAAAACAATGAAGGAAATAGTGTTGACTCGCCGACTGAATCCCTTGATGTTTGCTAGGTCGTAATAATGTCAGATTTTATCATTGCTCGCATAAAGAAAGTTGTATTTTCTAGATTTCAATTAAAATCAACAATCAGGGACCAACCTATCAGGAGAAGGTGTCGAGTAACGTTCTCCCCTGTTCTCGATTGTGAAAGTGTAAAACTAACCTGTCACTTTGTCACGGACATTTGCTGCGCCTCGTAACCGGATTGCGTGACGCGATGTAGTAATCTAATCTAACATGAATAGGACTGAATAGTCTAGTCGTTAGAATTCAAACTATGTCAAGATATTCGTGCAATCTGAATTCTAGCATATAATTATACAAGTTTATACACTCGGACAATTTTAATGAATTAAACTTTCTTAACTTCAAAATACGAATGCATACTAATCAAATCTGTTGAACAAGGTTAGACATATATAGATGCCAAGGTTTCTCTAACAAATGAACCCACTTTTCATTGCCTATGCATGTATAGGGTAGTGTGAGGGTAATAGATTCTCAAGTACCGCGGTGTATGCTTCAAAGTTGCTTCGACCACCCTGATGGTTAGCCGACAAACTACAGCGAGACAGGGGGTAGACTTCGCCCAATTTATCTGTGCTACCAACTGATGGTGTATACGAGGCAACTGACAGAAAGCGTTTGATATTCTAGTAAACGTTACACACTGGTATAACTAACACAACATAATGATCCCCTATTACAATGACACACCGGTAATTAATCTAATTATACAGGTAAATCCCTCAATGAGCAACTTACGTCAAGAATGTATCCACAGTTACATAATTACAGGACGATCGCAATCCTCGCGCTTCTGAATGCAGCAGGAGCACTTGTGGCTTAAACCAGCCGAGGGACACTTTTGCTATGCTGTGAGCAGATGGCTGCCGACTGTAGCGCTGAATGGCCTTGCACTGGGGTTGATACCCCTGGGGCGGGGGGTGTGGCTCTGGGTTAAAAGGCGAGGCGCGCAAGCTCGGCACGAAATGGCCATTCATACAAGTGTAATTTTACTAATGTTCTATTATTTGATGTGGGTTTTTATAAAGGGGCAAGTGTGCAATTAAAGTTTTGCTTTTGAAGAAATGGAGGAAGGTCAACATTGCTAAGCATTCGTTAATATGATTACCTTTAATTGAAGTAGTTGTTTTTATTACGGATCTCCTTTTCCCTGTGGAGTATTCCGCTACCGGGGGACGTTTTGTTTTACAAAAGTTGAAAGTATGCACGCAACGGTTGAAGTACTCGGGAAATCAAAGTGTAATATTGACTTCTGTTTGAAGTACTGTTGAGTTTTGTTTTCGTATCATTATGTGCATCCTCTTGAAATGTGTGAGGCCCTTCAAATACGAAATACTCAATGCTCAAAAATGAATTTGTTTGCATAATTAGTACATGTGACGAAACACTAGTACATATATACATTGAATAAAGATATTCCAAATCTAGTCGAAATTACCAGAAGCTTCGGTGTTCATGAACTTATGTAAAACGGTTGAATGTTGTGCACTGCAGTCGAAAAACAGACTTATAGGAAATTACTGGTGTACACACTGCTATCAAGTCATTATGCAGCAGACACATGGACCTACACAACTGTGGAGATAACATTGTGAGATCTTGTTTAAACTAAGAGTCAACTCGCGGCGTCTGGATTGGTCTTCAGGCCGCGGTCACTTTGTAATAGGATCCCTCTCTTAAACGGAGGCTATCTTAAGTCAACTCTCGCGTGAATGGTATCGAGTTCCAAATCAAATGACCTTTCAATTCGGCCTGCTGGGCTTACTGAGATCAAAGTGTGGAATGCAAAGGTGGATGAGAAAATAAAAAATGGAGAGTTTAAGCTTGTTTATTATTGCATAGATTAAGATTTACAAGCAGGGAATCCGTTCCAGTACTTAATATCGCTTCGATGCTCATTTCACGCTGTAGTTTGAATGATTTCATGGAGAGGTATGATGTAAAATTTTCTTCGCATAACGTTACGCAAACGCGTAAAAGGATACAGAAAGGTTTCTGGAGTGTTAAATTTGATTTCAATCTGTAACTGATTCAAATTATGGGTGGTGGAAGTGATATCGCAGGTGTTTCTGCGACTGAGATGTAATGTACTCATATAGTATTAAATTATTCGCACATTAGGGATGCACTTCACATGCTGAGTGCTTCGAGTTTCAACTAATTATAGAAGCACCAGGCGTCAGTAATGTCCCCCTCCCCACCCCACAATACAATTGTGTGGTTGATGAATACAAATAATCATAGAATATACGCACCATTTCGTTACGTAATCTATCCAGAAGTTTCTCCATCCTGGCTTTTGGTTTCTTCTTAGTTGGGGTTTTCTTTGAGACACCCTCTGATCTGGTAAATGCGGACAATCTGGATGCCATCGGGCTTCGTTGGTTCACTTTCGGTTTCATTTTGTCGATATCTTCTTTGGCTTCCCTCCAAACATGCGTGGTCCCTGTGGGCGATAACATAAATATGAATCATGCATGTAAGCCCATTAACACACATACGTCCTAACATGACTTCTCAGGGTAAATTCTATTTACCGGGTTTTATATCTTTTTAAATAAAATCCACAGCTTTCCCATGATGGTAGATACCAAGACGACGTGTGAGTGCCTTGTGAGACGGTAACCATACGTAAGATACTTTAAACTCAAAGTTTTTCCGCTCGCTATGTTACGGATGGATGGTTGCTAAATGCTAAATGTTTTGATCGCCCTACACCTGTTGCACGTTATGCAATGAAAATTCTGGTTTGGCCTTTTTTTCCCCTAAATTATTCAAAAAGTGTGCCAACAGCCAATCAGGGCAGAGTATGTAGCAATGGGATGATGCATCGGAATCTGGATGAATGAACATATGCTACTGATCAGTAAATATTGCCAGAGTTATACACATGTATTAGTGTAACATTAGCTATCTGTTTATTGATTAAAATACTGAGCTACACATCTTATGGTTGCGTAATAGTGCTTCAAGGCATTTCGCACTTCAATTTGTTAGTTCTTAGATTGGTCAAAAATGTTTCTTTTGTGCTGGTGACAATTAATACCTTGAAGGCTTTGAAGTACTAGGCGGGTACACTGGACTCGTCCTCCAGGGGTATGCAATATTTAAGTAGAACTTTGAAGGGTGACACAGAAGTGGGCTGGACACCAAAACGGATGTCTTAACAATTAAGAAAAATTCCCCCAAGATCCCTCTGAGGCTGCGCTACCCTTTGGCCATCTTTTAATGGGCCTCTTAAGGGTCAGTGAACCGTGTAATGGGTCGTGCAAGATGAAAGGACAGGTCCTTTACTTGGTGAATAGCCTTCCCATAGATGTGATAGTCACGAACATTTTGAACGATATCAGTTTTTGTTTTTTTGTATTTTATTTTTTTTTTTTTTTTGGGGGGGGGGGGGGGGGGGTAACCCCTTCTGTATTCGCTGTTATCGCTCAAGGCGTTGATTACCTCTTTAGGTGTTGATTACCGCTAATTAAGAACTTCAAAGAGAGGTATTCACTCAGGAAACCTTTGAAGAGGGCGTGATGCAAAATGAACGCAAATTGGCTCAATTATAATTACAACACCTTTACTGTTTCAACCTCTTTTCTTTCTGAGCAATTGTCTTTCATTTGTGTTGCGTAATGTTGGTCAACGGCAGCAGCAGCTGTTTGATCAGCGAAACTCATTAAAAGGTAATTAAGCATACAACATTGTATTTGAAGTTCCCCTGCAATACTTTCAAAATATAACTATGCCCTGCAATATCCAGCACTTATCAATATTACATCATATTCAATTGTGCTCTTGTACTAATTACTTGCATATGGCTTCTTTAATAGTATAATATTGGATAAATAAAACATTTAATATTCACTACCTGGTTACAATCTCAACTATTTATGCCTATGTCACACGACATATTCTAATTAATGGTGACTTCAACTACATGTATTAGTACTACTATTATTATTCAATCCATTGTAGCTACGATGAATGATATTCGTACGACCTTAAGAAATAATTTCATACAAATATTTACGATTATGTTGCATTTGCATATGAACAATGCAATAACTAATGTACATCGTACTATAGAGACCCTTGCTTCCGTAATAATTTATGGTTCACAGCTCAGCATGATTTGAGCATGAGTCGGTCGTAATATTTTAACCATGTTGAAAAGTCAAAAGGCGTTTTTTTTTTAATGCTGTTGTCACTCAAATGTGTTACAATTCGACCATAATATACTTTTTATTATGATGCGAAACTCTTAGTAAAGGTATGCCGGGTGTAACAACCACCTACATCTACGTATAACATCTTATCACAATCTGATCATAGCTTTTAACACTCACCTGGCATTTAATGACCACGGCTTATATGTCCAATCAATAACAAAGAAATAATCCTCTCAGCTCTTCGCTTGACCATCTGAGTCCAAATGCTGGCTTGCTCAGCACTTTAAGCGGTCATTGCTCGTCGCGTGCCCGGGGGAGGGGCTGTGGGAGGGAGAGCAGTCATCCGTGGGGCGAGCATTGAGGCATCCCAGACGACAGGTGTTGCAGGGCTCACTGCAGACGGTTGGGGTTCAAACTCCCCTGAGACAGATACATCACGCGGTTGAGCAGCGACCTCCTCTCCGCACGAGACTGGCTCATATTTCACGATGGTTGGCGTATTATCGAAATATACATATTTGATGACATTTTGTGTACACCATATTAGGTGTTCATACAGGTGTATATGCTGATCCTGCAGTGTACACCACATGGCTATGCGAGTGCAAACGTGTACATATAATTATTATGTGTGTACCAGGATTCAAGCTGTGGGATTATTCGATGATAATTCACAAAAGACACTGAAATAATGATGCAAATATTGAGCGTAGGTTTATTTCACAAGTTTTGGTGTTTTACCATAACACAAGCTTTGAATTAAAATATTCTGGCACCCAAATAGATAGAATGTCGCCGAAATACGTCAACAATTATCAAAGGAGAAATAATTATATGAATTAACAGGGCTTACAAATCATACTATAAGCCCTTTACACGCATCGATTGCTGTGCGGTGGGCATCGAATATACATGTCCCTGGCGCGTGTGTTGCAAGTATACTCCAACGTACGCTGCATGCACTACTATCGAAGGACTTACACAATATACCAGATACGTTTGGATCAGATGATCAAAGCATCCAGCTAACCCTGTTCCATCCTGACTCTTTAAGTGAAATACTACATCACACGCAGCAGATGCACCAATCGTTGGAAACTTCTCAAGTCTTAATACATTAATAAACATCTCTGCACTCTTTAAATTCAAAATAGAAATCAATCACTTGGTCTCGGGTCTTGACCCCCATGTCGCACAACTTGATATCACACCTCAAATTTGCTTCAAGAGACTTTTATTGGATGCTCACAAAAGAGCATTTAAAAACTTGTGTGCCCCATCTGTTGTTCTTGTGCATCTTTGATGTCACAGTTCGCGGGTAGGGGGCGCCATACGCCACCTGTTGATTGGGGCAGCCGCGCTCACCTTTTGGGTGCCTCCGAAGGGGGCGCCAGGAAGAAGCACCCGCATCGCACTTTGAAGGCATAAACACCTGAGCACTGGGTATGATTGAAATAACTCTGATTTGTTACCTATACCCACATAACTAACAAATCAAACATACTTCACAGCGAGGGATGCTAGTGCATAGCTAAGCTTTTTTAAATAGTAACTAGAACTCCGTGATAGGCCAGTCATTGTAAACTTTTTTTTCACTCCTGACGGACTAACGTCCAATAGGGAATTGGTATCAGAAGCAAACATCTAAACGCAAGTCAGATGAAAAAAAAAAAAAATGAAACTCTAACCTTGAAGGCGCAAATTGCTTTTTTTTTTCTCCATTAATCGTCAAGGGACAGGTGCAAGTCGAAAGGAGATCATGAATAGCGAAGGTTTTTACTTACGCAACCAACAGCATACACGCGAGTGGCTCGTGTGGCTGAGCCCATAACATCTGCCGCATATCGATGAAATCCTTGGAATGCGGATTTTGTTTTTACCTTTTAAAGTCTGTATATTTATTTTAAATTTTGAATCTCGCACCAACAGGTTTTCTGAAGACCCAAAGTGAGATATTGTCACCCGAAGACTCTGCGCTTTTAATGACGTATATATTTAGCACTGTCTCATGTGACCTAAGAGGGACTATTCCATCATCAATACCCCTCCATCTGCTCTCATATTCAATGCAATCTACCACATAAATTATTCATTTTATACCATGCATTGTTGAGCAAAGTAGGTTTACAGGACCACTGAAAGTTGCTCTGGGACCAACGGAAACATCGAACATGTAAATTATTTTAGATGTCAAGAGAATATTTACTCTTAATTTGTCTAAAACATGAGGGTCTAAAACAAAACAAAATACGAGCTCCTCGGGGGTTATTTCAAGAGGTGTTTACCTGCCCCTGTACCTCGATAACAGACTCGAGAGACATCAACATGCCTGTGGATGTTTTCCTGGCGCGCTGCCAATAATTATGGACCCTCTCCCTTCTGGATACCGGACGCCGTCCAGCTACGTACTCTGCGGCCAAGGAACAGTGTTCAGTTGGGTAATTTAGGTGAGCTTAGTTGGTTCTCGCAGTGAACGTTGAACAGCATTTCCAGTCACAAATGCCCTTTAATGATCATCCTGCAAATGAAACGACTAATCAGGATGCTGTTCTCTGAACAGGATGACCTCCAGAACGAGATGATCTCCATGCTCAACTGCAATGTGCCGTTCGGAGATGACCTGCTCAGTGGCGCACCCCTCAGAGGAAGTTTTGTGCTTCCCATACCTCAACACTTGAGTCTGAGCTATTGCCGTTAGACTCCAGGATGTAATGTGTTCACCTCCCTTGCACCGTAGACTCCAAACCAGATGTGGAAGTCAGCTGAGTGGAGAATGTTTCTTTTGGGGCCACACGGAGACCCTTATCCTGAATCCAAACCTTCAGATCTGTGTTCGGAATAGCTCGCATCCTGCTTCATATGGATACGGATATAAACGCAGTTCACCGACGCATATAAACCGGCTTCGTGCAGGGGTCAAGGGTTGTTCATATACTGGATACATAGCTTCCTGGAACCGGTCCTAGAAATTGCAGATCGGGATGAAGCGATCCTGGGTAGACCCTTGTGGTTTCATCGATCTTTCCTCTAGAGTTCCCTCGTTGCGTTCACGTTGCACAACCATGAACCCAAAAACGGTCAAGAATGCTCAAATGCGGCATCTGGACCAAGGTCATCCAGATTTCCTCGCCTCTCTGGTTGGTCGTAAAAATGCTGGCAATATTTTGTGTTCGGTGGGATTGAAGTGCGGGCAAGTTCTCTCTATTATAGATGTATGGCCATAAAGCAAAAGGAAACGGAAATGTTGGGTCAGGTTTTACATTTAAAATTCTCTCAAAATTTCGATGCAAAAATAATGAGTTCAATGCCAAAATCAGAATTATGGTTATTTTTTTTATGTATTGCTCCTTTTCTTTTGCATCTCAGAGTATAGTGAGATCCTTATTCATTACGCAATATTGCTGCTCTCTCATGAATCTTCTTACTGAGTTACTAGCAGCACATCGTGCAACCACGCAGAATGCAATCCATTAATTCATATCCACAAGTATCACAGGTGTGCAATACAGATAGGCTGCTCCTAGATCGACCTGGTCATCCAGGGGTTAATCTCTGACCAGTGGCCAACAGCACGCGTGGATGGACTTGCTCCCTGCAGGGGTGCCACGGGGCTCTCTTGGTAATACTGCCATCTGCTCAAGAAGACATGCTATTCCGTGGATGCTTTTCCTTGAATTGAATTAATCTTAAATTCAAAATCGCAATAGCCTCCTGGGACAACGCATGATCACAGAGCTGTTTAATTATGCGTTAACCTCTGTGTGCTTTTGAGGCGGGTGTTGATGTGCGATAAATATAGGGCGGAGTGTGGCAATATACGATTATGCTATGCGCATTTTTCGTATGTTGAAACCACTTCTGGAGAGACCGAGATATAATATTGTGAGGAATTATTTGTGCGTATCATTGAACATAGAATATTTGAATATCGGATTACATACTCAATCGATGTTCTCACGATAATCCAAGTTTATTTATGAATAATCATGGTCTATTCTTTCCTTTATTATTTCGAGTTTTTTTCTTTTTTTTTTTTTTCCCTTTTCTTTTTCTTTCTTTCTTTCTTTCTTTCTTTCTTTCTTTCTTTCTTTCTTTCTTTCTTTCTTTCTTTCTTTCTTTCTTTCTTTCTTTCTTTCTTTCTTTCTTTCTTTCTTTCTTTCTTTCTTTCTTTCTTATGAACACGCTAAAAGAACTAACACGTGAAGAATGACTCGATCGAGAATCATAAACATTAAAATGTCAAATCAATGTGCTATATTTTGTTATTTTATGAACCCACATGAATTAGAATCTTTCGTAAATTCTCATCGCTTTCCTAATTATTTATTGTCCATTATTCGTGAAAACGAAATTCACACCTCTGTCAAAAGGCAGCTGAAATTTCCATTGATACGTTGGTGTCAATCGTCTCTCATTGTTTATCCCCTTCAAATTGAAATTTTTGATTCAGTGAACACGAACAGAAAAAGTGTTGTATTGGTCCAATGCTAATAAAGCTTTACGCATGCACTTAGCATCACTATCTTAATGCATTTGTAACAGCTAAAAGACTATTGACCAAAATAAATAAAAAATGTGTTTTCAAATACATTATTCAATTAGACCAAGGTTGCACTCAGAAACCTATTGTCTCATATTGTCACGTATTGCGTATGATGACGGAATTACCATTAAGTAATATGACCGACTGGAGATTGATTGATTGATGAAAGTTTTGCTCTGATATCCTTTTGTGGTATATATAATGTATGACTCAGTTATAACAGAAGGATGTTTTCTGCCCTGATCTCATACTCAGTGTGTTCTTGACAACTCCTTTGACATGAGCCCTCCATCTCTCCACCCCTAAGCCTATGCAAAGCTGTTCTGTATGTTAAGATTATGCATGGAAATATAGAAGTCTCTTGTGAACTTCGATGCTGAATAACTTGAATGCATAAAAACATCGGTTACTTCTGATCGGATCGTTCGTTGTTGGAGTGCCATGTCTTTAAGGTACGTTTATATTTTCCCAGTTGTATACTTATGTAAAGCAATGAAGGCCTGCACCTTGGCCGTGGCCTGATTGCAATGAGGAGGTACACTTAAATAATTAAATAATTAAATAATTAAATAATCAAAGCCCTCGGTTTTGCCGCGCTGTTTATTCAGACGTCAGAGAGTTCTCGTTGCGTGGGAGAATGATAAAGACGAGGAGTGGACCTTCAGGAAATGGACACACAAGGTCAACGACCGATGCTTGGTCATCCTACTCATGCTTTTCTGTCTAATGCTGCTATTCTCCTCACTGGTTGGTGTTGGGTATTTGCTGATGCAGTACAGGCGTGGTATGTTCAAGATTCATGCAATGATTTATTGCCCTCTGATTGGTCAATTCTGACCTAGTTTCGGCCATGCTGCACTCGTCTACCACGATTACGACTGCATCAGCGGCTGCAACAACCACAGCAACATCAGCATTAACGGCTGGGTTAACTACGACAACAGCCTCTACCACGACTACAGGTACAAGTATCATCAATTTACGTACGAGCCTTGATACTTAACATATACAGATCATGGTGTTAGATCATGGTTTATTGAGCCATTCAAATATGACTGTCATGACTCATGATGCATTGTGAAGGCTCCAATTGTGGCGTTTGTTTGCACAAAGATTCAAAGACTGGGTAATGCTCGATTCATTGGCTGGATAAAGGGATATATTTTGGATTGAGGGGTCTAATAAGGTGGGGAAGGATTGCATCAAAGTGCTAAATCAACCGATTACATTTCAGCACTGCTGTCTGATTGTGGTGGAATCACCTTTAACAATGCCTCGCACGCATGCTGCAACAACCATATATCCACGAGACCTTTAGATCTTCCACTGAACCAACAACTCTGTTGCGGTACACAATTATCGGACTCCTTGGCTGTGATTTGTTGCAATGACGTCACCAAATTGCGCGTAGATAAGTACACAGAATGTTGTGACGCAAAAGCTTTCCAGAAGGACATTCAGTTGTGTTGCGGAGGCCAGTTGTTCCCATTGGCAGCCAATCGAGACTGCTGCGGGGACCAGCTCTTCAACACGAACACACACAGATGCAGTCCTGGACAGATTGTGAAACCTAGGAAAGGGGGTGAGATTGTATTGCTGTCCCTATAACTCATTAAAGCGATACTTACCTTTTGTATAACAAGCATTTAAATATCTTCTGATCACCCAAAAAAAAAATAAAAAATAAAAAACACCAACTCACTTGTCCATTGAATTAAAAATTTAGTAATGACCCTCTTTGTAGTGGCGGCCATGACACCTTCTTGACACATTTTCCCTGTACAAACAGTGTATATCTAATCATTACGAAGTGCGTTATGATCGCGAATTTCACTACGGTTAACATTTTAATTACTCGCAAATTGCCGTCATTTTTTAATGCAATAAATGAGTGAATGAGTATCTTTGGATAGAGTATCGTTTCAACTTTCAAAGGTCGCTGTTACATGCATGCAAAATATGAGAAATAGCTCCAAATTTTGTCTTGTGCAACATAATTCTTAACTTCTGATTTAATTTATTTACTGCTCAACGAATCGTTCATAATTTTAACTTCACTATTCTCCCGAATGCTAGTGACAAATGGGAATAGTTCATAGTTCAGAATGGCTTCAGATCTTCCTAATACGAAGGTGATCAGTTTCCCATCATTTCTTTCAGATTACTTAGAGGACCAACTACCAGCTGAGTGGGCCCGTTGCTCATCATGGTCGATTTCATGCGCCACGTTCAGTGTCGATGACGTCTTATGCTGTTCTTACGCTGCTGTCCAGAACGAGGCTTGTTGTCGGGAGTTCACGTGTATCCACGCTGATTACGCCTCGACCTCCTGTTGCTATCCTTCCTCCTCCCTCTCCCAGGTCGATGACCTCTGCTGTCGGGGAGTGAGAACTTCGAGAACTACTTCTGATTACGAGTGCTGTGGAAGAGAGACGTATGACTCGTCAACGCACAGGTGTACGGCTGCGTTGCTGATCAAAGAACGAACTGAAGGTAACATGAGTTGATGAGTTTGGTATAGGCAAGCGTAGGGTCATCGAATAAGCCATAGTGACCTTTATTCGTACATGTATGTATTATCCTATCTGTACAACCGATGTTACACCCGTATGATATGACCTTAAGTTAATGCAGAGTTAGGGCTAGGGCTATTTAACTGTGACCCTATGACCTTTCAGAACTTGTGGTTTGATCATACATCATTAATGCAGGGTTAGGTCATTTTCTTAGAACTCTTAGACCTAAGCCTTACTTCAACCCTGTTTCACCGATACAGCTCGAGGGGTATAGGGTTATATGATCGTATTATCCCTATATTAGGGATAAGAAGGTTATCCTAGGGATCTCGGCCACCAGGCTGTTGAAATG
The DNA here is from genome assembly GCA_000328365.1 of Capitella teleta. NCBI lineage: Eukaryota > Metazoa > Annelida > Polychaeta > Capitellidae > Capitella > Capitella teleta. Next base: position 71,828 of record KB302153.1, read on the forward strand.
GAATGTTACCTTACTTTTATGTTTAATTTCACATCCTTCAGGTCTATAATACGTCTTCATTTGTCCCAGTCCCATAATTTGTGACCGCTACGTTTCTGCTAAGGCAATGGTTCCCATATGGACATAATTATTTGATGGCCTTAAAATATAATAATACAATGTACTACTGTGTAATTAACCTGTCCTGCACGTTACAGCTCCACTTTTCTGCTCCAACACGGAGTACTTGAACTCGACTAGCATGTGCTGTGATGGGAATATTGTGAAACGACTTCCAGGAGTGGGGACCTCAGAAGAGGAATGTTGTGGATCAGATGTAATCGACATCCGATCTCATTTATGCTGTAACGGAATCGCACGAAGACGAGTGACACAGGACTACTTCTGTTGTGAGAACAAAGCGTACGACTCGACCATCAATCTGTGCTGTGAGGATACTGTGCACAGTATCGAGTCTTCTCACACTACTTGCTGTGGGGATAAAGTGTTTGATAACACGTCTCATAAATGCATCAATGGAAGAATCAAAGTTCTCTCTAGTTGATACTTCAATTAATTAATTAGAATAAATAGGTCTACATATATGTATTTTGCTTAATATTACTGCCTGCACAATGTTTTGTATTATATATTTCCGAACGCCTGTCCCCAATAGGTAATTCTTATTTTGGGTTGGTCTTTTTTTACTTTCTTGATTTTTCATACCTGTTAATTGCTGTAATATGTTTTCGATATTATTGCTCATCATGTGTGAGTAATGGTAGTGTCAAAACCGTGAACCTGGTTTTAACCGTTGGTTAAAACCAGAAAGAGACAAGACGGCATGTTTCACTGGTTCCCTGGTCATATATATGACACCGGCACACATCGATGACAGGAGGTATCTCATTGGCTGCTATTTATAGTAATTGGGCAGCACTGCAAAGACACCGAATATAATTATAGCAAATTATAATTGTTTCACAATCACAACGCCCCTCGACCTACACGGTCGGCATAGGATTGCAGCCAGCCGGATGTTACCAGATCATTATAGTTTAGTTATAAAGGGAATTATGTGAATGTATTATGGATTGAAATTAATATTGTCACGTCCGCATGATTATATAATGCCACCATTGGGTGTACTCGTAACCGCCATCTTATTAATTTGCTGCATTTCAGATGCATTATATTTTTAATGCATCTAATTCAGATGCATTATAAGGTAAATGTGGGATTGTTGAGGAGTTTATTCTTTGACCAGGAATCACGACCCTCAGGGGGATGAAATGGAATATCGCGCCGTCTTGGTTCCGTATTCCATTTCATCAATCGAGGGTCTCGATTCCAGCAAAGGAAATCGACAATCAAGTCCAAGACATACGGCTCGACTGTCAAACTGTGTCGCACAATATTGAATCTTCTCGCACCACTTGCTCTGGTGAAAGAATATTTGATATCACCTTTCATAATAGTTCCAGTCCTGACCGAAATAGTACTAGTATTTCGGACACATAGGACATAAGGTAGAGTTATTCTACCGCCGATTTACGCTCTATTAACATATGAATGTATCATATTGAGTTATATGCAATAAACACAAAAGAGCAATGTTCTTACAACATTTACCAGCCCTTCTCAGTACGATGACGCGATATCAGCCAAAGTCCAACAACATAATGCAATATTCGTTAAAAAATAACGACGTTCCGTTGCCATGGCGGCGGCCGTGTTTACATTGAGCGAAGTGCCATAAATTCGCTGCTAATGTGCATAAAATCTCTGAGAAGTCCTCCTATTCGTCGTCCGATTTTGGCCAAACCAAGTACATTTTTGGATTTATAATCAAATTTGGCTTCAGGTACTGTGTGCGGTTAGAACTCGTTTTCCTTTTGTTTCAACCTGTTTGATTTCTCGCTTAGCGTTTGGAACATCCACACGGAGATCAGAGATACTCTATAGAGTATGTCTGCTGAGACTCAGCTTATAATAGATGATGCTGGTCTGAGTGCCTGATCGGGGATACTCTCATAAATGCATCAATTGAAGAGTTAAATTGATCGCTAGTTGATGCGTTAATTAGGCCTAATTAATTTACATAGACCTGCATTTGGTGCCAACTTGGCAAGTTGTCAAACTGCTAAATAGGATAACTATAAATGCCTCTCCTGTGAAGGGAGATCTCAGTTTTGAGTATAGTGTTTCACATTTTCTTTCATGCTAGTGCAGCTCGTCTTTTATATGATTTCGTTAACCGTCATTACTGCTGAGCAATTCTGGGTCATGCGAGTAATTTCCGACAAGGAGCGTCAATAAGTGGTCCTTGCTTCTCACATAATCGTTGCTCTTAGAAGTTGTAACTGCATGATTACCAGTGCGTTGTGAGTTTGTTGAATTTCTCTGATACCGAAATCATAACGCACTTAGTTTTCTCCTCCTCGTGGGGAAACGCTATGATCACAGAGAATTATGGAAGGTATAATCATCTAATGGATACCGACGCAATCTTATAGTTGAGTGCTGCCCATGGCATTATGATTACCTCTTGTTTAGTAAAGTTTAGAATGTCGCGACTCTACCTTAATTAGCATCATGTTCTAATCTGCATCAACCCCGTTAAAATTTGACAATTCCCGGCGCAAGGCAATAGCAGCCCTAATGAATTTCCAATTGTTACTCATTGCAGATGACCGGAAACGGGTCTCCATAACGCAAAAGACAAAAATAAGTCGATGTTTCTCTTAATTCGAACGCACATTTCTAGAAGCCACCGATGTGTGTTGTTTTAGTGGTCTGTCAGCAGATTGCAAGGATTTATCGGATAGGCTACGCAGTAATGAAGGGACATCAGTGGAGGTCAGTGGGCAACAGCAATTCGTGATGCCATTAAAAGCAATTACCCACATGGCACTATAATATAGTGCCTTGTGGGTCTTATGAAGGCCATATTTTGTATGGCCTTCAGCCACTGACTGCCCGGACCAGTTAACCGATAAATGGGGAAAACACTCGGATCTTTTTGATCGACTTCAAGTTGACGAATGCGTACCAAAACACTCTCGATAATGAGTTGGACTGGTGACAATCCTGGACTGCTTAAATGTTGGGCGCGCGAGAGAAAAGGGAATCCGCGATGACACCGACCAGACCCCTCCCTCTCTCTCTCCCTTGGCCACTCGCTCCCGGTGAATGTAACATTCAGAAATTAAAAGTGTGTAACGTGGAGTCATGGAGTCCTCTTCTATCAGTGAGCCGCTAGGTGTCTCCGACGACGTGCGGCCAGAAAGGAAGGAGTAATGTAGAACACACACAAGAAGAAAGTTATATTAGTGTCGGCCACCAAGCACACAATTTACAAGATGCTGTAAATATTACAACCGCATTGTTAGAAGACCAAAAACACTTGTTTTCGCATCTGCTTCAGGTAGGCGTGGTTAAAAAACCCCTGACAAGAATTTATACGTATTTTTGTGAAACTATTCTGCTAGCTATTCTCGTATTATTATTGCGTTTCCTGATTTTTAATCAACTTTTTTTTTCAGTGCCATCTTGACGGTCCATTTTTAATTTATCGCACTGCTCGACGCTTTGCATTGTTTGGTATGGAAAATGAACTCATGCAGAGGATTTGAAATGAAACGAATGAAAAGTAAAAGTAGTACTAGAAGCAGTATATTTCAGAATCAACAATCATTACAATATTGTGAACAAATATATACTAAAAAGAAATATCCTTTAGCAATGGCATCGAAACAAGGGAAACCAATAACTAATTAATTATATTTAACTAATATATTATAGTTTGTCTTGAAAATAAGAAACTACACCGTTTGACTTTCTAGCAACAGAGTTACTAAGCCTGCTATGCCAACCATCTACAAAAAATTGGATGAGCGTTAATTTGGATTTTAAGCCAACGTACAACATTATCTAGTATTTTGAATGTTTAGCCACTCCATTCAGATTTTAATTGCGAGATGTACGATGAAGCCTAGATGTGTTGTGCACTGATTATTCCAACATGCGTTGGATACACAACGCCCGCATTAACTACCAGTATATAACAACAGCGCTCTTTGACCTCTTTCTATACCTGGTTTCTCTCTAACTTTATGAACACATTCACCGCAAAGGCGATAATTATCCGTCTGTTTCAACAACCAACCAAACCGCTTCTGAAGCCAGTGCACGTGTACATGCTAACAAAATCCACAATTAAAAATTATGTTATTGTAAAACATGCAATTCAACTAACATACCCCACCTTTAGAGTGATATAAGCGTATTTACTAACATAACAGGTTCAACCGATTGGACGGTAACCATTAATTATGCCACCTAATTACTTATGCTGGTAACAATATGACGTGCATCACTTGCCCGCTTGGTACTCGTTACCCTCGGAGCAATGGTGTTTGTGCCGCCAGTGTCTGTTCCATGTGGAGCCATATTGTCTAAGGATTTCATCTTTTGTGGATCATCAGCTAGAGCCACAGTATTCGCCCTCTTAGAGCTCATGCCAGTTGGAACAATTGCACTCGGGTTATTTGTGCTCGTCATTGTGTTACTATCGTCGGCATCGGTTGGACCCACAGCAGTTCTTCTAGTCAGACATGTAATCAATTTTCTTCTGAATCCTCTTGCAAATAAAATATAAATTCCAAAGTTTGCAGATGAGTTGAACATGAGAGCAAGATGTGGAATATATGAAAAATGGAACAGTTCACCACCACAGTCGATGCTCACCATGTATGGGTCATAGACCCACATGAGAATTCTTCTGATTGGTTGGAACGACTGGCAGGTGATGTATATGACAACTATTGCAATTGATGACTTGGTCAAATCTTTGCGAGCATGTTGGGAACTCGCAGATGAGGTAATAGTGTTGCTGTGTGACTTGAAACTTCGTAGAATAGCAACTGACATGTACAGAAGGCTGACCACTGGAATGATGTAACTCACGAGGTAAGTGAGAATCACCGAGTAGATCAACTGGAAATACGCGTTCTTCACCAATGGATGACTCACAGGATAGTAGCCGCCGTCATCATTGGTTTTTATTGAGTACAAGAAGAAATTTGGTAGATAGAAAACAAAAGCCGCTACGCTGGAGCATGCTGCGATTCGGTTGACGATTCGAACGGTGCACAATTGCTTTGCTTTGTGTGGTAAGCAAACTGCAACGTATCTCTGCCAAGTGAGGATCATTGTTAAGAATGCTGAGACTTGGTTGCAGAAGCGAGCCGCTTCAAACGTGTACACACCAGCAATCATGCCTACAAGGTATGTCTTACGAGCCCAGGTAGCTTCCATCATAGGAAAAGGAAAATATGATAAAAGAAGGCCAGTGTCTGCCACTGCCAGCAGACACAGTGCTTGGATTGTTGAAGACTTCTTGCGCTCCTTACTCAAGATAGTAAGACTGATGAAATTACCAAGCAGCCCAATGATGATCAAGAATCCGCCAAGCAATGTTCCAACTATGAAAAAATACAGAATACACGGTTTTGTGAAGACGGTGGCCGTTGCTTCTGTAGCTACGAAATCTGCAGCAATCGTTGAATCCATTGTCGTAAGCTGATGTAGGGTGGCTCACAGATGCCTTTGCTTGTGCGTTCCTTCTTTTATGGACAGCCAATCGCATAATCATGGGCTACGAGGAACTCAAGGCAAAGACAATCACGCTGATTGCAAGCAGAACCCAAGGCCATCGGCACCAACAATAAAATAGCCACAGAAAGTTTCGCTACTTGCATTGCTCTTAGAGGTGATCTCTGTTCATTTTGAAATCTCTTTACGTCGATTCTATTGGCTCTTGGTAAGTAGAGAGACCGATTTTGAATTTTTTTTTCAGCTATGAATACAATTTAAGACCAAATAAAATTCGACTCTAGCTCAAGCCGAATAGCTTGAAACGGGATGAGTGTGATATTTCCTTTCATATATAACTCCTGAAAGGTCTCCTCACTCGCGGCCTCACCGTTCTCAATTGGAGAATTGAGGAATTAAACAGGAGCAGGAGACGTCACACTCAAATAGTTTGTCGGAGTGCTCAGTTCTGGAGCCAAATATAACCGTACTCGGCTCCGCCATTATTTGGCTTTGCTGAAAAGAGAATGCGCATCGTTTCTATTCTTTGATTATGTTGAATCCATATCCTCATCTCTCAGGTTAGTATCCTGTTTGACTGATAGAAGTAGTAAATTTTGGCCTGGTTGTACCCTTGACAACTAATAGCCTGTACATATATATAGTAAGTAGATGTCACTATACTTAAATGCGCTTGAATGCATGATTAGGGCTGATTCTGCAAGATGTAACTGAGGATCATCCTGAATCTTTGGTTACATAACGGTCTCTTGGCTCCTTGGGCGAAACATTCAAGTGGCCAGTGCTCGGCCTCTTCAGCACTTAGGTTTCGACTAGGGAGCCATGCAATGAGACCGAACCGAAACCGGATTTATATTATGGCCTACTGGGTCATATCACATTACTGTAACCATGTACGAGCGTAAATAGTGTCAAACTTCCTATTCTAAATACCAGTAATGTTTAGCTATCTCAATAAATTATGATAGCAAATGATGAGACACACGCCTACCACACGTAAATAACTATACGAATGTATTTGTACATTTAAAGATCCACCGTGTGGGGACGTGAGGTTTCCCTCGGTATGAAATTACAGAGTTTAAAAAGTGCTCCACGGAAAAGATGCTAGTCTCTTGGAAAATATGCTGGTCGCCAGGAAACTTAAAACTGGCCTTGCTTGGAGCGGCATGAAATATCATGGCTGTAATTTGTGGCTAAAGGTAACGATTAGTACGACTAAATTAAACTGGTAAATAAAAAATAAAAAAATGCCTGTCGAGGATGTGCTCATCGCATGTTTTTGTACATGCACCTTATTGCATTAGATTTTTCTACGATATTGTACTTTTTAGATATACATGTATGTACCTTTATTCTTGGGTACGTATTTGAACCCTCATTCAAGGGTACAAATATGAACCTTTGATCAGGTACATATTTGAACCTCCATTCCTCAGTAAAAATATGAACCTTCCGATTTGAAGTTTTATTTAGATCTGTATTACAGGTTACAGGTTACAATTAAACAGATTACAATTAAAATAATCGTACAAGTTATTTCTACTCGAAATTTCGAAGGTATCGCCCATTTAAAATAAATATTATAGTGAAATAGCTCAATTCGGAAACAATGAATGTGTTGTGCCAATTGATTCGTCCCAAACCAGATCTCCTTCTCTCATATCATTCAAATCGTGTCAGGATCTATTTGGATTCCGAAATATAAACTCTGAGGTTCACATACTGAATGAGCATTCTTGTCAGCCGACTCTTCGTGTCGACTTCAATCTCGTCATAGTTCATCGAGCTCATGTTTGCTTCCATTCAGCTTCAAATGCGCTCGTGTCCACAAATCAACGACATGCATCTTCCCCTGAGTCTAGTGCGTCGATCTCAAGAGAATTGAAGTGTTATATACATGTTATTATAGGGAAACGTTCCGTATACAGCAGCTGTATTATCAACGTATTTTTATTGTTCACATATATACAGGTCAGCACATTGTAAGAATTTATCGGATAGGCTACTCTATAGTGAAGGGACATCAGGGGAGGTCAGTGGGCAACAACAATGCGTAATGCCAACAAAAGCAATTACCCATATGGGACCTATATAAAAATTATGGCCTTCAGCCACTGACTGCGTCCCTGCGTTGACCAGCTAAACGATAAATGGGAAAACATTAGGATTTTTTTTTTTTTTTTTTTTTTTTTATTGACTTGAAGTTGACGAATGCGTACCAAAACACTCTCGATAATGAGTTGGGCTGATGCCAATCCTGGACTGCTTAAATGTTGGGCGCGCGAGAGAAAAGAGAATCCGCGATGACACCGACCAGACCTGTCTCTCTCCCTTGGCCATTCGCTTCCGGTGAATGTAACATTAGAAATTAAAAGTGTGTAACGTGGAGTCATGGAGTCCTCTTCTATCAGTGAGCCGCTAGGTGTCTCCGACGACGTGCGGCAAGAATTGGAAGAGTAAAGAACACGCAGAAGAACAAGAAGAAAACTGAATTATTGTCAACAACCAAGGACTATATTTACAACATGTTGGTTACGGTGGTCAAAGTAACCTTTGGGTACTGTTTTTTGCTGATGTTGCCCTAAATAACCGGTCGCTCTTTTAACGCGAATATTTCCCATTAGAAGCTCGCTGATTTTAACTGATAACTCAAGGAAGAAAGAATTGGCGAATAGATACACAGAAACACACACACACACACACACACACACACACACACACACACACACACACACACACACACACACAAATTGGTACACCAGTGATTCAAAGAAGAGAGCGATTTCCCAGAATAATTTGTGATGTTGACAGAAGAAACCGACGAATCAAACAGAGAGAAAATACATGTGTATGAGTCTTATTCTAAGATGTCCAGTCTATGTGATCTGTATAGAACAAAATGAATTCAGAGAAAGGCAAAAGGTAACTAGAGCATTTGCAAATAATCACAAAAGAAGAAGAATAAATCAATGGCCGCTTGGGAACATCTGAAAGAGAAACGGGACAGGTGTCTACATGCATGTAGTCACAGAGTAGCATGCATTTCTAATTGGAAAGGATAGAGTCACAAAACAGTTTCCCTGATGTCATTAGCCTGTAATTATACAGGGTGATTCATAAGTTCATTGGCTTTATTTACGGTATTTAGGAAATATTCAAAAGATAAAAGAAAATATCATATTCATGATATATACATTAGTGTCACGATAAAAGACTACTCTAACTATTAACATTTAAACAATAATGATCATGATACATGCAAGAAAACACACTACATGTAATAAGATAATTACTTTATTGAATATCTTGCAATTTCAATGCAATGTTTAATGTGAAAATGTGAAAATCAATTATTTCACCAAAGATGTCCAATGGCTAAGATCGGTGATACAACGAACAACCCTGGATGCCCACTTTCATGCCACTTTCAAACTTATTGAAATTGTATGGAAATTTATGCTGGTCTTTCGTGTCCAACATAAATTCAAGCGGGTTAAAAGAGCCGGAAAGTGAACAAATTGATGGCTGCTGGAAAACCTTGTTTGAGGACTGGCAATTATACTTCTAATCGAGGGTCGTATTACCCTTCAACTTGTGTTGTGTTCCGAGGACCAAGTCGATGAACTCTGAAGCTGGTTGCATGCAGCCAACGTCAGTAAAGAAATAACAGGTTACTCATATTACAAATCGAAGTCTTTATTTTCAACAAAATATTGCATACAATCATCTTCGGCAGAGATGCAAGAAGCAAAAAATAAAAAGACAATGCCTATGTAACAAAACCGACAGTAACTGTCAGTGTGTGTCGGAAGAGGCTGAACTATATGCAAGGATGCCTTACTAGCAACGTATAGCTTGAAAAGGAAACGAATGGGCCTTTAGTTGCATGCAACGTGGCTGAAGTATTATGCCTTCTGAACCAGTAATAAAGCAATGAAGAAGATAGCATAGTGTGGTATATTTACCCCCCATGCTTGGTGTGACAGAGGGTGGGGTTTATGTTTTGATTTCTAAAGGGGGAAAAAACGGCGATAAATATACATGGTGAACACGAATGCTTTCCGAGATGTCTTACGGATAACCAAGCATAGTGTAGCGCGTTCCAAGCATAAATTTCCTGACTAAAAAATCACCTGCCCTTGGGTTGATTGACTAATGCCTTTTATGAACATTGTTGAGCATAATTATAAGTATACCAGAATATCCAGGCCCGTTGGCGACAGTCGCATCAACTGTAAACCTCACCACAACATACAACGGTGAAAGTACGTTATGAATGCCTGCTGATTCACGGGTAGCATCCATGCAAGCACATACTCGCCTATGGAGAAAGCCTTATTGTGCACAACAAAATGGCCGAAAATAAGTAACGGCATGAGCAGGCAACCAGCACCAACTTTTTCGCCTGGTGTCAACTCTACTCGAATGTTCATCACCACCGCCACCCAAAAACCCCACTGACCTTGCAAAGAAATTCAATTATTTTATTTTTCAAAACAAAGTGATATCCAGGTTAGAAGCGCGTCACCTTCCCAGGTTAGAAGCAACTTCCTCCCAATCACGTTGAATGAGCTGATATGCCAAAACAGTTTGTCACGAAACACGATGTCAATCTGCAACCTGCAGCCCCACAATTATATACAGAGTGGAAAAACTCGATACATTTCTGACTTATTGATGTCAAAATTCACGCATTTTTTTCATAATTAGTGGTATAAACGCAAAATCCGCAAATTTTCATTCATAAATATGTTGTTGTTGCTATGGTAATCACTTTTCCGTAATCATTATTTGTATTTAAGTTTCTTCTGAAACACGAATCGTAATGAGGAGTCTTCTAGAGTCTGAGCACTGGTCTCTTTAAGTTTCACCCAGGGAGCCAACGAGACTGTTGTGTAACCAATGATTCAGGATTATCCTCTATTAATTACATCTCGTGGATCTCATTCAGATGAGCATTCAGTTGCTTGGATACGGGCGGATTTACATCTGAGTACAAATGATAATCTGTCCTACAAAAGGAACCCGACTGAAAATGTGGATGTTCTCGCTACTCCGACCTTAGTTCTGTCGACTTTCTAGATGTTCTTATTCTCTACTTTCTTCCACAGAAAGACCAAATGGCGGATAAAACGCTTCTTCGTTCTCGCTTGTGTAGAATAATACGTTGATTTTTTTTTAATTGGAAGTCTATTACGGAGAGAAAGCCCTCATAGAAATCATCTTTTCAATTAATTCAATGCATCTGGACGAATTAAACACGAAGAAAAATGCAATTTCCGAGTAAATTGAGCTAAATTCATCCGTACCATTGTTACCATTGTTAGCAATCAATTTGACAAACAAAAGACGGGTTTGTGGCAATTAAAGTTTCATCGGTTCGATCGAGTTTCAAAAACTGATTACATTTACTGCATGACTACCACACAACAACCAAACATTGGGTGTCTTAGCAACGAGTTCCGTTCATAAATGAGAGGCGATCCGTGTCTCCATCAGTCGCCAACATGCAGATCCATCGCTTTGTTTGGCTGTTCATCTGTTTGCTGAGCGCAGAAACTTCATTTGGAGTTCGGGTCGAACGCGAGTACGAAGGACTAACATCAATTCCAGAAGATATTGATCCGAATGTGTATTTGCTAAATTGCATGAACAATGAAATATCAAATATCACCAAGTCAGACTTCAACGACAAGTATCCAAACCTTCAATACATTTTTCTGACACACAACGAAATAACAACTGTTGAGAGTGGCTGCTTCAAGGGAACTGCTTTAAGGAAAATGTCTCTCATGTACAATCAACTGACTTTCATTCCCGACTTTCGCAAAGTGAAAGACACTCTTGAAGTGATTGACTTGGAAGCTAACAGGATCCACAAGATATCAGGAACTGAAATTGATTATCTTACCAAGATATCTGTGATTTATCTCTCATGCAACCCTCTCGTGCAGTTGCCGCAATTCACCAGACTTCTCCCGTCACTGGCTTATCTGTATCTTATCGATATCGAATTGGAGTGTTGCAGTCAGACAATTTGGCTGAAGAGACAACCAGACACAATGTATGTTCAAATGAGAAGTAAACCCTGCAGTCATCCGTCACAATGGAGCATGATGAACTGGGATGACATCACCGAGGACATGCTCCTTCAACACACTTGCGGTGAGAGATTTTAATGTTGTTAATTATACACGATCTGTAGATATAATTTTATAAGGATCTAAAATTTCTCAAATATTAGGTGACTGGCAAATATATGTATATTAGGACCAGAGGTGTAGACTGTAGACGGATACAGTCACTGGGGGCGGAAGTTATATAACGAGTGAAATGAATATAAATACAAATTTACTATATGAAACGGTTGCTGAGCAATTCCAATATGTGCTATAAAATGCATCAAGAAACCTAGTCTATTATTTGGGTCTATGAATTTTATTTTGATGTGAAAATAAATTCCTACACTGCGTGGTGTCTTTGCTTTGATTATTATTATTTCCGTGAAGGGTTTAAATAATCTGTGTCGACTGCCCTCATTCGATCGAGGTAGCTACTGGTCGATAGTTGTTTGGTAACTCCTTGCTCGATATTTTTTTGTGGATTAGTGATTCCTTTCTTCCAGACGGATTTTGCCACCTTGTACGGAACGAGTGAATATCCGTTGGAATGCAGCATTCCCCGTATTTCTTCATGAACCTTGGATGCACTTCATCAAGTCCTGTTGCTTTGTTGGTTTTCAAGCTTGAGAGGATACGCAGAATTTCCTGTCTCTGTATTGTGGTCGTGTGAAGAGGATGATCCCCATGTCTTCCGGTGGCTGCCAGGATATCGCCCTCTGGCTCTCTGGTGAAGACGAACGAGAAGAAGATCCAGCTCAGCGTTTCCTGGTGTTTGTGGTTGGGTTGATAATTAGGTCATGTATTTGATTCTTCATTTTTGTTTGTATTTTCACATAATTCCAAAAGTACTTGGCTTCTTTGGCTTCACTCTTTGGCTTCACTCTTTGGCTTCACTCTTTGGCTTCACTCTTTGGCTTCACTCTTTGGCTTCACTAGCTATTCTAGCATTCTGAGGTTGTTTTTTTTTTGTGGTTGCCCTGATCATGTCTCGGACAATATTTCTCAGTTTCTGCATTCACGATAATTGGATTCGTGCATTGTCTCCATAAAATCATGGCCATTGTTCTACTCTTGCGTCTGATGAGGCGGGCATCAACGGCTGAGATACGTACCGGCTGCATGCTTTCTGTTCAGCTTTCGGGTGGAGGTGTGCCTCTCGCAAGGTGTGTTGTAGTCGTCCAAGAAGGTTATATTCATTTCATCCGCGTTTGGTGCCCCATCGGTGTTTAATGCAGATTCAATCAACTTTTTATGATTCATTTACTTTTAATTACTCACATGTATATTGCACCCATTTCAACTAGCGTTGTTCGAAGGCGTGTTACAAAACAGAACAGCTGTCGTCTGCAAATGTGTCAGAACAAACTGTACATACCCAGTTCATCGTGGCAGGAAAAGTTGAGCAAGTCATCAGCTTCAAACGTGTTATTCGAATTATAAACGCTAGCAATTCTTTATGCTTTAATCCTAACTTAGAACACTGTCCAAATGGAATATTCAACACCAACATGCAGATAATGAGATACAAGTGACAGTCTCCGATTCTCACCCCTCAATGAAGTGTTTTGTGCAGAGATTTAACTTTTTTCTAGACTCCGTGATCAGTGCCGGTAAGTTTTCTAATTAATCAACAAACTTTCATTAGTTTTTTGACTTCCATTTTCATTTGATTATCTAGATCTCAGACCTGACTAGGGATTTCAAGGAACAGCAGGTCTTTCATGAATATGGCCACTTGAAAACTTGAACTTGACCACTAGAAAAGGGATGACTCTGCCTGCCTAGCACTGCTATTTCAACATCAGCTCTCATATGTATGATGACTGAGGATATTGAATTAAGCCATTTATGCACAGGTAAGGATCACGTTGTTAATCCTTCACATTATGAAGTCAGTTAATCACGAGGAAATAATTTGCTCGTTTTATTGATCAAGATATTACATGTATTTAACAAAATTAACATAAATTCAACAATTGTTTTAAATTGCTGACCCAATGCATAAGATGCATTACCAAAAATGTGGCTGATTGATTATTTAATGAATTGATGATCAAATGATATTTATTCATAATTTATCAATTAAATAAATTGAGGTCATCACACTCTTTCCTACACAACACAAAATTTATAACACCTGAATGTTGTATGTAAACTTTATTTAAGAAGAAAAAAACCCACAATGAAATCATCAAAATATTATTCGTGCATGAGGCGAAAATAAGTATTATATTTTCAGGAATTCATAATTATAGTGATAAATAAGATGTATAATACTTGCCTTATATGAGTATTTGCTCTTGGAATGAAAAAAAAAACTAATTATGCCCATCTTGAATGTGAGTATTGGTTAGTATGACATCAAAGCGATATATTTAATGAGCTTCCTTATAACTTTTGCTTTCCCTGATCATGAGATGCTTAGCAATTTCCTAGGACTGATCGACCGCTCATTATGATGCAGTATACCAAATCTCATAAAATGATTGCTTCAGGTAATAATTATTGAATTTGATCTGAAATGAAACGTGATACCTTTTCCAATCGCAGTTATCAGGAAAACAAAGCCGAAAAAATTATGCGCTGCAAGTTAGAGTTTTTGGGAACACTGGGTGTTAAATTCTCTATTTCATAGCCATCCAGTCCAATGAAGAGGAGGGAATAATTTGTGCACTTACCTATTTTTATCTTTCTATTTTTTTTTTTTTTTTTTTTTTTTTTTTTTTTTTGAGGGAGACTAGCTATAAATTTTATTATTTTAAAGACTGTTTTTATCTGTAAATTCTGTTCTCATGGCTCTTCCCTTGAATGAGTATCTTGTATACTTCATTTTCAACTGTTCTACTATATTGAGATATTCATGGTGAAGTAAAATTTTATGAGGGAGCTGAAACATATCACACCGGAATTCCTTAGTTTCACTTTGCTCATAATCCACACGGAATTCCATTAAACATTGTAGGCCTATTCATGAATGATTGGGATTTATGAGATTTTGTATTGAGAATTTTACAAGCCATTCACATTTAATCATTTAAATGGCAATTACTTGCTTTGCTTTGCTTTCCCAAGGCGAATAGTGGCCATGAAGGTCAGAGAATTGAATTTAAATTGTATTGAAAGTATCGATGATAGAATCAGCTACAGCAAAGCAATAAATAATAATAATAATAGTAATAATAATAATAATAATAATAATAATAATAATAATAATAATAATAATAATAATAATAATAATAATAATAATAATAATAATAATAATAATAATAATAATAATAATAATAATAATAATAATAATAATAATAATAATAATAATAATAATAATAATAATAATAATAATAATAATAATAATAATAATTATAATTATTATTATTATTATTATTAATATTATTGTTATAGGCTGCACATGATATGGAGTGTTGTACTAGAATTTTTAATTAAAGTGATTCAATTTATTAAAACCTAAAAAATAAAAATAAAAAATAAAATACCCATTGTATGCATCCATCAGAGTTTGCTGTTATCTCGAATTCGCCATTTGTTATTTCAAAATTATCTTCAATGTAAGCCCGCTAGCGTGCCTGAAATATCTGTTTGCATATAATGCACTACATTATATTCTTCAAGCCGCAATTATTGATAACCGGAAGTATTTTGTCACTTTGAATCTTGTCGCTATCATAACAAACTTCGGCAACATTATATCCATATGAGCGATCAATCCATATATAGTATCTCTGATTGTTACTGTGTGACTTTCGACTTCTTAAAATAGCAGCTGACATGTACAGAGGGCTGACCACTGGAATGATGTAACTCACAAGGTAAGTAAGATCACTTGGAAATATTCGTTGTGCACAATAGAATTGCTCTAAACATAGAATTGCTCTAAACATAGAATTGCTCTAAACATAGATGTAGCCGTCATCGGTAGTTTTGATAGAAAATAACAGTAGCTGCGGCGGAGCATGCTGTAATTCGAATGACCATACTGACATGTACAGGGCACAAATGCTTTGCTTTGTGGGGCAAGCAAACTGTCACATATCTCTGCCGTATCAGCGTCATTGTTATGAAACACCGAATGTCTTAAGATGCTTACTGAACCAGAACGTTGCTGTCGATTTCACATACGAGAATGAGTTCTCTGTGTCAATATCAACTATTGATCATTGTTTGGTGTCACTTTCACTTACTTGTTGTGTAAAAAGATATTACTGTCAACACAACGGTGATAACTTATCTGATCACTCCCCTTTATTTTTGCTATTAGTTGTTCCTACTGATCATGTAATTACTAAACATAGAGCCCCGTGTATAGAACCTGCATGGAATCGCGCAACTGACGAGGATAAGGAATTGTACAAAAATATTGTTAATGTATCGCTTGATAATATTGTTGTACCTTTTGGTGTACTTTACTGCACAGAGAATAACTGTTTAGAACACAATGATGTTATCTCGATGTATCATGACCAAATTATGAACTCGTGTGTATTAGCAGCTAGAACCGCAATTCCATCACAGAGGGGTGGCGGGATGGAAAGAGCTAGTCAGCCCGCATAAAGAAACAGCAATTTTCCGGCATAAACATAAGACCAGAAGAGAATACGAGCAAGGGCAACGCCTATCCTAATGTAGTTGATGGTATTGAGGGAGATGAGGAGATTTGTCAACACTTTAGAAGAAGTAAATATGATTGATGAGCCTTATAATTGTGTCTCATACAGTTAGGAGGATATGTCATTATTAATTGAGGATTTATCAAGTTCCTGTGACAAGTCATGTAAATCTGCTCAATGCTATGTTGTTCATTCCGTGTCCGTTAACGATGTTGTGAACTCTATAAAGAAATTGAAATGTACTAAATCTGACACTAATCCATTGCTCTCATCACACCATTTTTTGATGGCAGGTCGTAAGTTGTCCATACATTTGTCCTTATTAATGTCAAAGATGTTTTTTACATGCTGATGTGCCCAGTGCAATGTTACACTCTGTTTTAATACCCATACCAAAGAACAGTAGAAAATCCCCCCAATGACGGTAACAATTATAGATCTATTGCAGTATCAAGTAAAATTAATAAATTGCTCGACAACATCATTTTATCAAAGCACTGGCATATTTTGAACTTTATAGTTCGGTTTATGCCCTGATCATTCCACCAGTCAATGTACTTACGTATTAGAAGAAGTTATTGAATATTTAATACAAACAGTTAAATACACCATGTTTTGTTACATTATTAGATGCATCTCGTGCCTTTGACCGTGTCAATTTCGTTAAACTTTTTCGTTTACTTTTAAATCTAGGATTCTGTGCGCTCACTGCAAAATTGCTTCTTTCTATGTACATTTCTCAGACCATGTCAGTCCGTTGGTGTTCCTCTGTTTCAGACATTTTCCTTGTTCCAATGGTGTCAAGCAAGTTGGGTGTCATCTCGGGCATCTTTTAGTTAGCGCTCTGAGTTATGCCGATGACTTCACTCTCATGACCCCCTCATTGAATGCCTCTCGTAAACTGCTCAATGTGTGTGAATCTTTTTCAAATGCTTTCGATGTCAAGTTTAATGCGTCCAAAAGTTTAGGTCTTGTCTTTAATAGCAAAATCAAATCTTTCCATTTATATATGTATCATGATGAAATTCCTCGTGTTTTTAATGCAGTTCACTTAGGCCACTATATCGGTAGAGATGGTTACACATCCAATGTGAATAAAGTTATTAATGATCTGTATATATGAGTAAATCGTTTGAAATGTAACTTTAAAAATTGTTCCTTTGAATGTTTACACCGTTTGTTTAATTCATTCTGCACTTCTTTTTAAGGTTGTCCTCTGTGGAATCTGTATGCCACGCACAAAATTACTGTATGCTATCGGAAATGTTTAAGGCACTTTTTTAAGTTGCCGTATCGCACTCATTCGCGTTTTATTTCTCTTCTGTTATGTAAGCCGGACTTTGCTACTCAAATTTTAATACCTTTTGGAAAATTTTGGAAAAAGTGTTGTAATAGTAAGAATCGAATTGTAAATTTTTATACACTTTTATCTATTAATAGCTTTTTAAATGTTGGATCAAATAGCCGTCTATTAATGTCAAAATTACACCTGAATGAAACTAACAATATTTCGAACAATGTCATCAAAATTAAACTATCTGAAAGCTGGTTCAGCTTCATCGAGGCTGAAGACTTAGCTGATGTAAGTGCCATAAATAGATTTGTTTGGAATGCTGGAGGGCACAGTTACTGGATGCAGCAGAAGCTGAAGCCATGTTGTCCTTTATTTGTACATATTGATTATCTAATTGTATCTACTCTTTAGTCTTCTTGTTTTGTTTTGTTTTGTTCTGCGTACATTACTATGTCTTTTTGACATGCAATAAATATATAATTATTATAATTATTATTACAAAGATGAACGCACAATGCACCTGTGAGCCAGTCAATCTCAGCCTACGACGATGGATTCAACAACCACGGAAGATTCTACTTTAACAGGAGCTTCGGCCTATCGCTTCACAAGAGAGTGTTCACTTTATTTCTACGTGGTTGGAACTTTGGTTGGTGGATCCTTAATCCTCATTGGACTGCTTGGTAACTGCATCAGTCTGACTATCTTAGGAAAGGAGCGCAAGAAATCTTCAACCATCAAAGCACTGTGTCTGCTGGCAAGCACGAAGCAAGAAATTCGGCAGTAGATGCAACAAACATAACGCATTCAGCGACCATAACGTACGAAACTGTCAATCTTTTAATAAGAACCCACGTCTTTATCAGTTTTAACCGGAGAATAATAAATTTCATCATTAATTACCGGGGTATTGGTGGTTCCTTGCAGAATATGTCATTGATATCGACAGTTATAACACTTACGTAGATTACGTTATGATAATATATTATGTTATGGTCCATGTAAGTGTGCAAAGTCGCGTGAATCGTTTTTTTTTTTTATATATATATTTTTTTATTCTTTTATCCAAATGCATGATTAGGCCTACAAGTTTAAAAAACACAGCGTCTCTCGCGTTCGAAGGCTGAGGCGTCAGCGATGGCGAACAGCCAATTCTGAATAAATCATTTGCCATCAAACGTACTCAAAGTCCAATGAGAAGTATCAATGAAGTATCTAGAAATCCCTTGCAGATAATAAAAACCGTTTGAATCAACAAATTTCTGCATAGAAAAATGCCTTCCTCTGCGGAACAGCGATGATAAGCAGCCATCTTCGCCTATCAAATCTAGCGGTGGAGTCTTATCTGCAGTTCTGAGTGAACCTTATAACCGCATGCACAACAAAGATTAGAGACTCAGGGCAAAATTAGAACTTTTGGTGGTTTACAGATTTTTGTCTTTATACGAAGGTCAAACCACAGATGTAGATATGGATAGCCAACCCTAGATTAATTATGCTGTTCCAGAATCATTGCTTTATACACCAAATTCAACAATAGAAAAATCGTTAAATTATACAGTATATATACAGGGTGGGATAAAAGTAGTCTATCTACTCCATGCATGTTAAAACAAAACTCTGACATTTGCTAAAATGTATTAATTAAACTACCCGGTATGGGCTGACTATGTTATTCTGCGCCCATTTATGCAAAGAAATCAAATACAAATTATATTTTGAACGAGGGAGGAACATTTAAATGCGAGTGGTGAGTGATCGCGAAGAGAGCAAAATCAGATGAGGCCCTGAACGAGCATTAAGGAATGACTTCTCATGTATGGCGCTTCAATACGAACTCTCTGCTTTGTTTTGTTTTTAGGAGATAAACATTAGTGTTGCGTCACAACAATAGCACTCTCAAACAAAACAATATTACGAGAGCGTTACCATAATTATGCGTTCAATCTGTTCATGAAGCTTATCCATGGTCCGGGGCCCTGTTTGCCGCTCAAATTAATCTAAGAGGTAATATCGCTGAATGATGAGTGCACTCTATTAATTGAGATAAATCGGTATAAATGTGGATGAAATTTGAATAGAAATGACAGGAATAGCAGCATGACATGTTGGACTAACCATACTAAGTAATCATTTCTCTTATATTTGTGTAATTTTTACGCTGCGATCTGTTTTGTAACACTTTCTCAGAAATGCGTACGTAGCACATTGAGATCTTTAACATGGAGTAGATGAACTACTTTTGGCCTACTATGTATAATGCGAATAATTATGCTTGTTCTCGCATGAGCAAAACAAAATATTTAATGCATATAACTCAGGACCTGGAAATTAGAGCAAATCCATTCAAGACACGTAGATGAGATTCCCTGAAAGTTGATTGTTATATTCCAGATGTGACAAAATACCACTCTCACTCACGTATCACCGTGTGGGCTTCAAAGAATTGCATCACGATAAAAATAGCATTTAGCAAAACCGGAATATTATCAGTCTTTTTAAGAGGAGTTCTTATATAACCACGTACATGTATCTTCTTTTCCTTACCGAATTTCTTTATGTTGTTCTAGATACCTACGCCAAACAGCAAATGAAGCAGCCTTCACCTTTGAACTCTGGGTGACTTATTACTTGTCTCTGTGCATCCAGAACTTTCAGGAACTCCATATCTTGAACAGCGTAGCGGCCTGAATTTCTCGGAAATTCAAAGCAAGAGCATCTGTTGACTGACGTCTTTAAGCTGAGTCTCCGGACTAGCCCACTTGCTATCTTCTTTGGAGTCTGTGTGAAAAATGAATGATATTTCTAATCTTCTGCATGTAAAGTAATCATATCATTATATCATTGGATAAGGGCAACAAAAGCAGGGCCGAGTGAACATCAACAACGCATTTTATGACTGGATAAAGTGCGCCGATACATTGAGTGACCCTAATAGAATTTTAAAGTTATGTATACATGTAATTATGTTATAATATTAATTATAATATTACTAAATTACCTTTCAAAGCATATAGAAAAGGTTCTGACAGCAATTTATATTTAAAATTTTATAATTTAATATAGCAAAAAAAAAAGATGAACGAAACGATGGAATCAAAACAATACCACTAGAAACTAAAACATACATGAACAAACTTTAAATGATTAAAAACAAATGTGTTGAGGATGTGTATTGGAAATAATATTTCTGGCACCAATAAGTTAAAATTTGGTTTGGGAGAATACTAGACCAGAGAAACCAGTTTGATATCCACGGTCATTACACGAAAGGCAATATTTAGGGAAAATAGAAAAAAAAAAGGGAAAACCACAATCACAATGAGGAATTTAACATTGCTTGATTATAATAACACTGCGAGAGATATTAGAGATGGTCTTTACATTGTTATAAAATAAACCATCATAAATCATAGTTGGACTCCGATAATGCCAATGCATGCTTCATATTTGACCTTAAGGGAATGCATCACCATCAGATCAATATACATGCATGATTACATCATTTGAATATCTGCTAAAGGTTAATTCATTATACGATGCCCGCGAAGAAGAAGAAGAAAAAAAAACACTGATGATATTTTACAGTCCAAGAAGACGGATTATTCTAGCTGAATATTGTCGCTTGTATCATTCAGTCCGGCTCCACATATTATATTGGGGGTATTTCCACTATGAACCATGTTATTTGTGACAACGGTAACCGCACCAGGCGGAGCCATGGTATCTGGGAATTTCATATTTTTATCAGCTGCGGCTATTGCACTCGTTTCATGAGGGCTAATGCCAGCTGGAACAATTACACTATGTATGCTAGGACTTGGTTTTGTGCTGCTATCGCTAGAATCATTTGGACCAACATCATTTCTTCTGGTTAGGAATACAATCAGTTTTCTTCTGAATCCTCTTGCAAATAAAATATAGATAGCAAAGTTTGCAGACGAGTTCAGCATTAGAGCCAGATGCGGCATAAAGGAAAATTGGAAAAGTTTGCCGCCACAAGATAAGTGTCTCGTGTATGGATCATAGACCCACATGAGAATTCTTCTGATTGGCTGCAGCGATTGGCATAATACGTAAATGATTACGATTGCAAATGATGACTTGGTCAAATCATTGCGAGCATGTTGGGAATTTGTCGATGAGGCAATAGTGTTGCTTTGTGACTTTAGGCTTCTCAAAATAGCAACTGACATGTACAGAAGGCTAGCCACTGGAATGATGTAGCTCACAAGGTAAGTGAGAATCACCGAGTAGATCATCTGGAAATATTCGTTGTGCACAATAGAGTTGCTCACCCAATACATAAAGCCATCATCTCGTATTTTCACTGAGTACATGAAAAAATTTGGCAGATAGAAAGCAACAGAAGCCACGGCGGAGCATGCTGAGATCCAGTTGACGATTCGAACAGTGCACAAATGCTTGGCTTTGTGGGGTAGGCAGACTGCCACGTATCTCTGCCACGTGAGAATCATTGTTAATGATGCCGAGACTTGGTTGCAGATGCGGGCTACTTCAAACATATAATATACTCCAGCAAAAATACCTATGCTGTTTGTCTTGCGTACCCACGGAGTTTCCATGAGAGGAAAAAGGGAATATGCAAAAAGAAGGCAAATGTCGGCCACCGCCAGCAGACACAGTGCTTGGATGGTTGAAGACTTCTTGCGCTCCTTTCCTAAGATAGTCAGACTGATGCAGTTACCAAGCAGTCCAATGAGGATTAAGGATCCACCAACCAAAGTTCCAACCACGTAGAAATAAAGTGAACACTCTCTTGTGAAGCGATAGGCCGAAGCTCTTGTTGAAGTAGAATCTCCGGTGGTTGTTGAATCCATTGTCGTAAACTGAGGTTGACTGGCTCACCGAGTCACAGGTTCCTTCGCTTGTGTGCTCCTGCTTATAAGGGCAGCTGAGCAGAGCTTGCCAGTTGCCACAGAATTAAGATAAAGGCAGAACGCTCATTTGCTATCTCCCGCATTAATTGTTGTGAAGCGGCCCCTCGCTGTGAGTTGCCGCAATGTTGCTTTCCGCTCTTAGCTCGGTTTGGCAGCAGCGCCTCAGGTGACCGCAGTGGCCTTGGAAGTTTGTGCGTGTTATGTATATTATAATCATCTATTCAAGCGCCATCAACTGAAATGAACAGATCGATAACCATTTACTATTCTATTGGCTTCACTTGAAGTTGAAAAAAATATCAATAATCAATCACTGTCAAAGCCTTAATTCGAGCGCCAAAAGTTTGATTTGTGGGCCTCTCATAACACTTTCTCACAACATCTGATTACCGATTTTAATTTAGTACACTGCTTAATTGTTTATTGATATTGCTGTGAAAAAAAATACAATCGAATTCCGACTACCTTAAATGTAATCAATACGGAAATTGCGCTAGGGAGGTATATCAGAAAATACCCGCGCATAATGATAATTCGATAAGAAAGTCAGTCAGCCATGTCAAATAATCATTTCGCAACCTACGCTGATTTTTTTTATGTTATGTAGAAATTATGTTTATTAGAACATCAGTTACTTTCTTATAATTTTCCTATCTGCTAATTTAGTTTATTATATATCGCTGGTATTTTGAGTCGGAAGAGAATTCGCATATCGATTCGTCTATTGTATTCATAGAAGATCAATCGTTTCAAAATTGATTTCTTTGCATTCATAAAAATCAATGGGATTGATCTATATAAAGGTTGCGAAATGAACAGAGGTTCTCTTTAACCCTGAAGATGCCCTATGGATGATTGATTGATGGTAATTGTAAGTCTTTATTGAGAGTAGCTGAGTTCCGTATGAAATGAGGTGCATCACATGAGCTGTGATTGGTGTGAAAGATTAAGAGATGGATGTAAAAAGAAGAAAGTTGTCGGTTTGATGAAAGCAGAAGGTATAAGAGTATAGGAGTGATGATTAAAAGATTTATGTACGAACTGTTAAGCGGTGTTAAAAAGTTGTGTTTCTGGTGGTATCAAGGTGTCTGTTCCGGAGTCTTTTTTCCCAAAGAATTATTATTTAACTTCACAGTTTTTTTGCCTGACTTTCCTCTGTCATTTACCAGAAGCTCCCAGCTGTGGCTAGCGATGGCGAAGGCCTTCCTTCAGGTCTCGCTTGCAGGCGTCTTTGAAGAGCATGTACGAGTGGTCGACCTGGTTTTTTATATACCGGTTTGTAATTCGCCGTAGAACAGCTCCTTGGGAATTCTGTCGTCGTCCATCCTGTTATCGTGGGTGAGACAGCGTAGACGTCGCTTGGCCATGACCGAGAAGAGACTGCTGCACTTTGTCCTTGCAAGAACTACATAGTTGGGCATTTTGGCACGCTACGTCAATCCTAGGAGACGCCATAAACATCACACGTGGAATGCATTCAGCATCTTCTCCTAGCTGTGAGGCGTAGATTGGCATTCGTTAATTCGAATCCGTTATTTTAAGAGGGTGCTCAG
The DNA here is from genome assembly GCA_000328365.1 of Capitella teleta. NCBI lineage: Eukaryota > Metazoa > Annelida > Polychaeta > Capitellidae > Capitella > Capitella teleta. The sequence continues at coordinate 95,918 of KB302153.1, forward strand.
GACGTAGGCGTATAAGCCTGGTAGAAGTGGCTGAAGGCAGCGGCAAGGGGACCTATGCAAGAACTCAACAGCTCAAATTATAAATGCTTGCAGAAGTGGGCAGATGTGGGTGTTCTCGTGAGTGCGTCATCCGCGATTATTACTGTGATAACATAATTCAACAATCTTGATAGCAAAACTACTTTTTCCCCTGAAAATTTGGACCTCCAATGGGCGCACTCTATTAATTGAGATAGATCAGCATCAATGCCGATGACATATTGGAATTTGGATAATAGGAATAGCGACATTAGATGTTAGAATAACCATCCCAAGTATTAATTTTCTAATCTTCGTGTGGTTTCAGTACTACGACCTGCTTTGTAACAAATTTTCGGACAAGTGCAGTGCCATGGAACACATGAAA
>KB302153.1:96373-124126 GCA_000328365.1 Capitella teleta
TTTTATAATACAGAATGAATTCAGAGAAAGTAAAAAGTAAACTGGGAGCATTTGCAAATAATCACAAAAAATACAATAGGATAGCAGCTTGGGAAGTCATATTTTTGCGGCTTGATTTTCAAATGCTCTTACAGTGTTTTAGCATGGTGAATAAATACCGCGCTAAATAATTCAGTGCATTAATTAGTATTAATTAGTGTAATTAATTAGTGTATACCACGCGCTATTTTCACAGGGCATCATTTTTGCTGTGGAGCTTATTGTTCATCCAGCCTGATAAACTGCACGATCTATTTCTTGTATTAGGGGTATTTGTTTTATTATTTATTATTGTTTTATTATTTGTTTTCCATTTAAATCAGCTTTTACTGTAATTGCCATGGAATTGAACAAATTGACGGTCAAGTAGTTTTGTGACAGGACTAATTAACTGGCAACAAACACAGCGTATGGTGACCGCCCTCAGCCAATGCAAGCATCATCTATAGCAACAGAGCGGAGGAATTCAACATGATCCTTGGTTACAACTGATCAGAATTCCAAGCAATTCAATGCTGATTAAATGGGTCCGAATTAAACCGGTCATAAAACACCGGTGTTTTTATGACCGGTGGCAGAGCTCATAAAAATGATATACTTGAATCGTGTGATCAGCTCATTAGCAAAAAATAATGTAAACACTATACAGTCAACTCAGCATACGTACGGCGTCGTAAGCGTCTGCATAAATTAAGCCATACACGTTGATTCTGCATTTGTACATGCGTCGTCTTGAGCCGATCCTCTGACCTATGACCCCTTACATAATCAACAATAGATCCCTGCATCTCGGTAAGTGATGGAATTTCAAGATTAGAGCGTAAGAGATCACAGTGCAGCCAATTAGAGAAACCAGCCGTCCGTTTGAGTAATTCACGAGTTTTGTTGACCAGCTGACAACATATATATGCATGCACAATGTACAGTCATGTATTTAACTAGGTAATTGGATGTCGTATTCGGTGTACAATGTACTTGCCCGAATCCCATTAATTCATTGAGGACATTTAATGTATTATATGAAGAAAAGGTCCAAAAATACTCATTTACACATCTTGTTTGTGGCTAGAATCCTTTGTATATTTCTCGGTCGGACAGAATACCCCAACCCTCCATGTGGGGCCAAATGCTTTGAAATGTCGCTTTGACCAAGATATAATTCGAACATAATTTCAATAAACATTAGTGATAATTCACTTCGGGCTCCATTCCAACGGTCGATAATTATTTTGTCCTGTTTTATCACCACTCCAGTAACAATTAAGTCAAATAATAAACATGAGATAGGTCATCGTAGAAAATATATTGCTACACTGTAATCTCGTACACACGATATAAATTTATTACTCTACTTCTTTCAACATGTCCTATTCCACAATACGAAGCCAAATAATCAAACTGTTGATTTTTTTTTTTTTTTTTTTTTTTTTTTTTTTTTGGGGGGGGGTCTTATTTAACCTCGGAATCCTGAAGCAACTAAGGCTTATGTGGTTCGAGGAGGAAGCTGGGGTTAAGTGCCTTAACCCAAGGACACAAGGTTGGTGGCTGGCTTCGAACCTCCAGCGGCCATCGCCAAGCTTTTCGAGGCGAGCACGCTAACCATTCGGCCACCACATCTCCAAAATATAAAATCTACGGGTATTCATCAAATATTACCAATTCATTCCTCTCTACACTGGAGAGGAAAGAGTGGACTCTCTGCATCTTGTACAATGTACATTGTGGGTGGATCTTGTGCTGAGCTCGCTTACTCTGTTATACAAATGTTCACACAAATGAGTGGACATGCCTCAACATAGCATGTGTGTATATTGAACATCAATTGACACTTCAATTACAATTATATGCACACAAAAAAAACGACATTTGAACTCGGGATTTTTATTCAGATCTACGAATCTATAATTTACAGGAGCGGGAATAAGAAAGATAAGATGAGAAAAATGGGGACAAAAAATTGGGGAAGTCACTAAAAAGGATTTCGACGAAGCAATAATAAGTGAGTATAGATGACATAAATGTAAATGATCACAGAGACGATTTGAAAATGGAACAAACATATATTGAGCATTATTGAGATTCAAAACCATAGGAAATTAGCAGGAAATATATTTGGTTGAAATCAGTTAAAATATATGATATATATATATTGTATGACCAATTGTATGTATCTGCTTTTGAGTTACGGGTATTCATTGCCATCATTGCAAGATGAATATTTATTAGTTCATGAATATTCATATCAATAGGAACGCAGTGAGCTGCCTAAGACTCTTTTAGAAGAAACCACACACAAGTTGTTAACATTGGTCCCAAGTATCAGAGACAATATTCAATATAGTAAAAGGTCAAGTCAATCAATTTCTCGTTTCTCATGAACGCCATCTTATATTCAGCGGTGTAATTTAAACAAAATATATATTGTACGGGTATATGCAATGATGTCCATGAGAAACAAGCAAGTGGGTTGCTTGGCCTTACATACCCTGGTTGATACCACTTAACTCTTAACTATGTTGGTGGCCATAATAAATTGTACACTCAGCACAAAATGGCAAACAACATCACACAAAGAATCGATGGTGGTTGCTTAGCAACGGCCAATGACCATGCATCTCTTGAAATCTACAAAATGGGAATGATGTCTAGGGAGAAAACAAGATATATTATGAAGATTCACATAAGTTAAAACAGGTGTGCAAAAGAAAATAATCAAAGAGTTCAATCTGGGAAAAATTGCCAAAATTAGCAAAAGGAAAATAAATCCAGATAATTATAGATGTGAAGACAAAATTTTTTTATATAAAAAGGCTTCATTTCAGCTAAAGAAGAGACATTATTCGAAGACTAAGCACACTCACAGAATATATTGCACATAAAAATGAACATCAATGATTAGGTGATTCAATTAAATCACATCAAAACCCAGCACACAAACACACACAAATAGCAAGGCATCCGTAAATAACCAGAGAGAAATATCAAACATGTTTTCATGTAGTCTAATTATAATTTAAAGTTATCCAGAGCTGGCTTCATGTTTGCTCTGTGGATACCCAGGGTCCTTAAAACTAAATAACAAGAGTAGAATTTTACAAAATAGAGGAAAAATAAGTAACACAGGTAATTGAACTCACGAAAAGAATGTCAAAAAAGGTTTATAAAGGCATGCCTTACAATTAGGTCACAGAATACGCTCAAAATACCTCAGGGTGTCACAGCAGATAGATGAACCAACATAGATACTCTGTATATAATTCCCTACCTAACACTATCTATACCCTATAATGCACATGAGTTCAATGCAAATTCATTTTTCTCTTTTTTTTTTTTTTTGGGGGGGGGGGGGGAATTGAGACTTTTGAAATTGTTCAATATTCAAGAAGGTGGAATACCATTAAATACGAGTCAAAGGCCATCCGATTTTAGGAGTTTTTTACCCGCATTTACTTGTAGCTCTCTGTGAGGGAGACCTCTTTGCATGAGATTTAGGCTTAAATATGACTGAATTTATGAGAAGGATTTCAGAAACAGCTCACAAAGAAAAACAATTTCGTAAAAGTGAAACAAAGAGAAATGTAAATGCAACGGGAGAAGGGACAACTCGAGGCACAGCAAATCACATTCTGAGCCGATGCAGACCAAAAGCCATAAAACAGAATCAACAAATATAAAGACATGTGACCCTGCTAAAAATAAATAAATATCTCTTTACCAATGTACATCCGTTCACACAACCAGTAGATTTTGATTATATTTCGTTCAAATGACTGTAACCATAAAATTTTTACTTTCAATTTCATTAATCATGATTGAATGACAGAAAGTCGTGGGGTAAATCCATCAATCAATAGCACTGAATGGGAAAAAAAGAAAATTTGTTGCAAAAAAAAAAATATATATATTATATACCTCAATAAATATTCAGGGAAAAAGGGAAAATCGCATTTCAAATAATTTGCTCTCTGATTTTCAGGGCAGTCGGAGGTTATATCTCTTCATGTCTGCAGGTGTTGACTGGTTCATCGTCTGCAGAGATGAGGACATCTGTGTCAGAGCCTTCTTCGGCTCCTCCCACTTTCTGATAATATTTCACTTTGTCCATTGATTTGAAGTACTTCAATCCGGAATCATTGTTGGTTGACACAGACTGCACGTTCATGGTTTTACGACGCACTTGCTTCTTTAAGAAGTTGTCCACGACCCAAAAGATGAAGGCCTGTTAATAAAAAATGGATGTGGGATTGTGACACAAGAAGATATGCATCATATTGACGAAAGTCTGCAGTGTGATGTCTGCAATCCACTATTGATACATCCAACAAAGGAGTATCTAAGACACAATGACAGAACTAGTTCAAGGATTTAACTACTTAAATACCAAACACTGTGAGACACTTTTTCCAAAGCCATCCCAAGTGGTTGCTCATTAGAAGTGAATCAGTCCTGTTTTTTTATTAAAGATTACAGAGCAAATTAATTGCTTGCACTCAAATCAGTTTAGATCTGCTGAGATAACGCGTTTCCAATTTATTTTATGTATTTTTTTTTTCGTCTATGGTTCTGTAGTTCTATAATCATTATATTTCTCAGCCATGTAGGTGTGTTTACAATTAAAGAGAATATTTTCAAAGAAATACTCTCTTCTATTGTGATACCTCATCTTTTCTTTGATTTCTGATTGGCTGGCTGTCTGTCTTAAAGCAGATGATTTTTCATCTGTGATTGCAAATGACTGGTGCATAACACGAATAGAGTGGCATTCATGTAGGAGTGGTGCATTAGGAAGTTTTACTGCATGTATTTCATGGTTAAGAAAATATGATCAAATAACTAATTTCAGATAATGAAAGGTGGCCTTTAATAAGGCTACTCTGGCATGAATTATCAATTAAGACGAGAACAATGCACTAATTATCTTCACTTTGCATCATCTATTCAGACAAAACTTTGAAATGACACGCGCAAGCATTTTACATAAATGGAAAGCTTAGCTTCTCTTCTTCATAAAAATTGTCATTTGGATAACATATGGTAAAACACCTACCAATGGGAGAAAAAACCAGACAGGTACTTCGCGTGAAAATGACCATGTGACTAATTAGCAGCTAACTTCGAAATAAATTTTCTCCTTTTGCATTTCATGATAATAACTGAATTAAAAAAAAAGCCATATCTCTATGAATAATGGAGCTAATTGGCTAATCTTTGTACCAGTCTACACAGTTTAACCTCATCTATGGCTTAGCACATTATCTCAAAAATGTAAATATAATGACATAATCTCACTGGTTTTGTTGAGAAGCATCATCACATTTGCTTGACGTGGACACTAAAACCAATAACTCATCAAAAATACGTACATTGATGATGAAAGGGACGATGAACATGACGATAATAAGCTCAAGATTTGGGTCTTTGATGGGTGACATGATGAAATCCCGCACCTGAAATAACACAATCATCAATAATTCTACGCAGCACTGAGCACTCACTTTTTTCCAGAAATTGAACAAAATAAGGAGCGTCATCAGCATTTTCTCAATGAGCATCACAAGGATATAGACACCACACTGGCCAATCCACGCATTACACTGAGGGGGAGTACCTGTTACCAAGGAAACAATCCAAAATAATATTCTCAAATGATACTAAAAATCCCTGACCATATTCCCCAAAATATAGGCTCTCCCATCCCTTCCATTGAGCGATGATTTGCGAGATTTTAAGTCCGAGATAAATAATAAAGAGGCCGACTGTGGAGTCCAGAAGAAAGCTGATGATATACCTGTGTGCCAAAATCAATTAAGGATTTTTGTTTTCGTGAATTACGATTTAGAACAGACCATGTACAAGGATCGCCATGAAATATTTCCGCCAAGAACACATTTGCAAAATGTATAACAGCTGCTCCTATAGCTTGTTTTGATGTATCAAAAAACCTTGAGGAAAAGACAAATATTATAGGTTGAAAATTTAATCAACAATTTATTTATATACCATATTTTCCAAGGGCGTCTTTCAGGTTTGGGTTCACAGAATCTTTTCACTGAAAGAATGCATTATATTATTTACATCCGACTCTTACAATTTTGTTCTCACCAATGAGAGCACTAAACGCAATGAACGCCAACAAAACTTGGACGAGCAGCCCCAGTGGGCCCATCAGAGAACCATGGCCACAATGGGGGGCGCCTGCTTGAGTAGTTTGACTAGGACTAGGCAATCCATTAGGAGATGGACTGAAGATGTTGATTACTTGATATGGAGGCGCAGTGAGATTGAGAGTTGACAGCATCACCCCGTTGTGTCGGCTCATGATGACTTGAATCTGTGTCGTCTTAATGAAAAAGCACACATCACAGCATGGTGAGCAGGCACAGATGATGATGATTGAATCGTTCTCCAAACACTGATCACAAGAACTATTCGAGAATGTGAGTGATATTGTTCATAATAGAATGCAGGCAGACTTCAATGAGGGAATGAGACAGATGTAAGACTCTTTATAGTCTTGGCGTTGGTGACTCACTCTTCACTGGCTGAGTCAGTCAGTCAGTGCCTAAACACAGGCAGATCTCTTACTGATCACAATAATCTGATTCCTCAGACTCCCTGTGTTCATTGACTGAGCGCAATATACTGTCAGTGTCTCTGCTTGAATGTGACTCACTCCGTCACTCCGACTCGGCGACTGACTGACTGACTGTCAAAAGAAGTCTCTGAAACGACAAAGAACACGACATTACAGCTATCTATACGTATAAATAGAAGAACAATTAAAATTAAACCTACAGTTTGACTCACCAGGTTACTCTGCTAACGAAATGTCACTCAATTTCAAGCAAACCGAATGAAATTCATCCAAACACGACTCAGTGTTGACTTCCAATCGGAAGCAGATGACGTCCGGTATGCGCATGCGCACCAAACACCGAGAAACTAAATCGGAATATTTTGCTGCACCTCGCTGCTAATATCAATATTCGGCAAGTAAATTTAGTACATCTTAGTATTCAGATCCTTTTGCTCGAGTTTGAGCAATTTTAAGCGTTGGGAACGATATATTTGAGCGTTTTAAGTTTCGTCCCTATGAAAATAAGAGGTCTTACGTCACGCGCATGCGCAGAAGCTGATTTCCAGGTGCCATTTTGGAAGCTTCTCAGCGTTTTGTAATCGAAGTTCTATGCTATATTTCGTGGTGAACACTTGGTTGATGTGAGTATTTCTTTTCAGTAAACTGCTCATAAAGTATTTTTGTGGCTTTGTCCCCGTTTTTCTGATTATTCATTCGCTTTTGCCTAGTTTAATTTCGATGTTGTTTATGCCACCCTCGCTTGTTGATAAAATCATTCTCGATGAGAACATATGGGCTCACATGTTACCAAGTCTATTTTTCACTTAGTTGTCAAAAGCACTTATTCTGCCTAATTTTATAATTGGAGCGCATTTTAATGTACCTTATTCATTCATGCACCGTTTTAGAATACTATAACAGCGTATCATAATCTTTATAAGCGTTTTCTTTTAATTGGAAAATAACATATTTACTCGATTTTTCTCGGCAACGAATCGATCTCATTAGCATATTCATGAGTTATACGCTTCCCTGTTGTTTCTGTCTATGAAAATGCAGACACTTGTGTTCAAAGAAATAAGCGGTTAATATCGATCCACCGGAACTGCCGAAGGCAAGTAAAACATCTAACCCCCATAGTAAAGGAAAATATTCAGCGTAGTATTTTTCTGTCATTGTCGCATTTTGACACACGTTGAGTTTTGCCCATCACCATGGTTATATGGCATTTAAACCACCAGATGGGTATTTTTTCACGTGTCGCTCTATCACACCTGCTCGAAATCTATTGAATTTTTGCTTCGAAAACTTTGAACACTAGATCAGTGTATTTTTTTTTCTCTACAGCGCGCTTAGGTCGCAATTCTTTACAGAAAGTTTCCCTTCCTATATGTTCCTTACCATCGCCGAAAAAAAAAAAAAAAAAAATAATCGGTCTGATGTTTCAAATTGCGTAATGTTTCTATTGTTGTAAGGTTCAATGGAAACTACGACAATACTTCGGCGCGTCAGATATTTAATTAAAGGTACGGGCGAGACCCAGATAAATAATTAGCCATAGCGTGTTTGACGATCGCCACGGCCGTTGTGTAACCTACTGAAATTGGACAGTATTATAATAATTATACGACATGAAAATTAAGCCTACATTCGATTTCTGGACTTGCATGTGTATACTGTTGTAATATAACTTATAATCGGCGTACTAGTATCCACGCAGTTAACCATGTCCTCAATCAGCGACAGCCTAATTAGGAAACAATTAGCCTTCATTTATGGACGCTCTATATAATATCGACGAACCACGCCCTTCGTGTCTTGTATCGATTCGAGGCTTCGGCAGAACTTCAGAACAAAGGGAAAACTTGAAAAATAATGTTTCTGACTCACGTAAGCCGTCTATATAAAGCAACTGCGCGATGCTATTGAATACTGATGCATTGCATTCATCTCCAGACTTGTTCTCCCCCCCCCCTCCACTGCTTAATTTACTACCGTAATTAATTTTCAGTACTACCAACAATTACTGTAATAATATAATTATTGACCATTTCCCCATAAGTGCCGACAATGCGACATGCATTGACGCTTATCGGAAGAGTACAAGTTTTGTTGACAAGCGAGGTTGATTTATGATTATGAATTTTAAGTGTGATTAAACCAGCTTTTATTTTCTTCTGCATCTTGATTCTTCAGATCCGTTCGATACCCACATCATGGATACCGGTAAGGCGATACACTACAATTCTACTTTGTACATAATATTAAGATATTGACTAATACCTACAAAGCGAAATGCCAAATTATTAAATCATTCAATTTCTTCGTCGTGGAAATCGACTTTAGAAATTGGTAGAAATGCACCTCTTTTTTTTTTTTTTTTCTTTTTTTTTTTCATAACACCACGCGTGCCTTTTTAGCTTGTTCACACTTATCCTCTTGCTGTTGCTATCCGTTGCCATGGCAACATTTATTCAACGGCTGCCGCTTGTTCTTGCAATCTTCGTTGCTCCTCGAATTTATCGAGTTAAACTTTTGGTGATGGTCTCGCTGTCGATCTGCGCTGTCTCTCATGCAGTGTACCAGAGAAATCGAACCTTTGAACTTTTCGTGTCAATTTCTCTTGTACACAGAGTCAAACATCGGTACCTGAATCACATATTATATGATTATAACAATGCTCGTCTAATATCGATTCCACATTGAGTTCATACTGCTTGCATTTTCCGCTCTGCTGTTTGTCAATTCCGGACTTTCGCCTGCAAACAAATGAAATGAACGCGTGTCATTTTATTCTTTTTTTTTTGTATTTTGACGACGCTTTAATTATTCCGGGTAAACATCCAATGGATATATGCGGTGTAGGTACAAGTGTCCTAACATTGACCCCTGTTGCCATGGCTACATGGCCGTTGCTATGGATCCTGTCTCTGTATGACGTAAGCAGTCGGATGCATTGAAATCGACACGGATTCCCTCTTAGTCTTAGAAATGGAATTGAATATGTGAGGGATGTCACTGCTTTGATTGAGTGATTGATTGATTGGTTGATTGATTGATTTATTTATTGATTGATTTACTAAATGATTGATTCAATGAATGATTAATCGATTGATTGATTGATTTACTAAATGATTGAATGATTATTTGATTGATTGATTGATTGATTGATTGATTGATTGATTGATTGATTGATTAATTGATTGATTGATAAATTGATTGATAAATTGATTGATCAATGAATTGATTAAACAAATCGATTCATGAATTTGATTAATTGACTTGATTGGAACACAACTCGCAGTGAGTCAGCGTCGGGTGTTCATTTGGTTCCTCAAACCCCGCATTTTTTATATTATATAATTATTATATTAATTATTATATTATACTAATACGAATGCAATCCTTTTCTAATCTGCCTCTCGATTCCGCCTACTAGAGATGAACAATCTCACAAATAACAATCCACCTTGCTTTAAGTGCTGTTGCACTCTTTGGGTGCGACTCTTCAGGTAGTCGACGATAAAACTCTGAGTGAGTTTATTTAATTTATCTATTTATTTAATTTATTTATTTTATTTAATTTGAGGATGATCACGTCATAGACGAATTAACAGTAATTCGTCTATGATAACGTTCCAGTTGATGAACGATAAAATTCAGCAGTTTGAATTTTCTTCATGTGCCACTTCACTTATTTAATTTGTGCTCTGTTTGATTACGAGGACAGCGCTGTCTTATCTCACTGCTGTTGCCATTCTCAGTCTTTAATTTACGACAGAGTTATCGAATCTTGCAAATATCATAGCAGTTGAAACATTTCAATATAATTTATGTTTACAAACTTAACACCTGTTTACGTTGCATCCCTGACATGCGATGGCATAACTGTACATACGTAATAAGTTCGCATCTCTGCTTTTCGTCTGATTAAACCGATCTGCTTTTCCCTTTCCCTCCTTCGGCGTGTTCAGCCACTTGATCTTCCTTAAGCACCCTCTTCACTGCTTTCATCATTTCCATTGATCGACATATTCCTCGTCTTATTTGATAAGAATCCATATCTGACGAGGAGAACAATGAATCTTTCATCATCTTTTGTCCTCGTGTCAATGTTTGATTCAACCCTTGTCCCTTTGTACGCGCGCAAATTTGGATGACTTGATTATTTCAGATGCGTTGTTGTTTCGTGTTAATTTGATGAAGAATTATTTTTACTGAAATTTTTACTGTTTTTATATCTATTTTTTTCTTTTTTTTTTTCTGGTTGTTTCAAAATGTTTTTGCTGTTGTGAACTTCACGAACTTGTTTACCCGCAGTTTTATTTTATTTTAACCATTCTATTTATACCAGTTTCTACGAATTATTTTATCTGGGTGTTATGTTATCCATTTACTTTTTTTTTATCTATCCATCTGTATAAATGGTTCGTTTTTATGTTAATTTATGCGTTTAAATCCCAGTTTTATTCATGTTTTTTTCATCTTATAAATCGTTATATCTATGGTTGCTAAGACCCTTTGAAATATTATGACATTTTGATCGTGTTATTTCTAGATCTTTTGATGAGATTAATATTAAACGTGAACGCATATTGTGAACGTATTTTCTGCTAATAATTGCGAAATGTTTGTCGTCAGTAGCGACCTCAATTGCATGCATTATGCTCGCGCATTCATTGATTTTTCTCTTGTATGTATATATATATATATAAATGCGCGCCTGGGCTCTCGTCGTATTAATTGTTAACAACGGATTTCACTCACGTTCTATGCTTGGGTGAGCGTTGAGTTGAAGTTAAATTCTGTGCTGTATAGAACAGCTGCAGCTCTCAGTTTGCGTGCATTTTAACTAAACAGTGGCGCTGGTCGTGACTAGGGCGCCCTGGTTGCAACCATGGACCTGTCTTGGCGAATGTTCCGTGATTTTGGTGAGTTTAATTACGGTGAATTATTATTATTATTATAATTATTATTCCCTGTATCGTTCGATTCATGACCTTGCTTGTGATTTAATAAGTTGTGTATTGTGGGTTCGAGTTGTGGCCCTTTAACACTCGATTGCGATCCTAGTATCCATTAATTATTGTGTATGCATCTCATCTATTCGATTTTGCTTCTTTGCTACTATGTTGTGAGTGAGTGATGGGGTTTTACGGCTCCACCCAATCCGATCGGATGATTCGGGCGCCAGAACAGAAGGCCCGGGGACCGGGGTTTCCCCCTACTCTTATCGATAAATCCCAAGGGTTCTTTATCCTGCATACCACCATAGACAGTAGTACACAGCGCCCGGCCTTGCTACGCAGTACTGCAGAGTCACCGAAGAATTACAATTATAACGGATTAAAATTATAGTTCACAATCATAACGCCCGCGGCCTGATCGGGTCTCGAACCCTGGACCTCGACCCCCCACGGTCGGCATAGGATTGTAGTCAGCGGTTTAACCCACTGTGCTATTCGGTGCCGCTACTACTATGTTGTATGTTGTGCATGAATGATTCCTCGGTTCATCTTGTTCATTCTTGTTTAGCTCATTCCGCTGTCGATTTCTGCCTCTATAATATTAATAGAAACTCTTGCGTATTGCGTGCAACTTGTTTCGCTAAAGTTATTTCATCGAAGCTGATTTCCGTGTATGTGGCTGATTGGTGAAGCAAGAGGCTTGGTTTGCCGATCAAAATTCAGAAGTTCATTCAGTTGTGTCCTCGGATCGCTGTTCTTTATTGTCGCTGTACAAGTTGCCAGTCCAGCGGCCTTCGTGTGCGCGCTCGGTAACTGTGTAATTCAAGTGAAATGCTTTTCGTCCTTGAGTGATATGTGGGCGTTACAAAAACTCACAACATTGACGTGAGCACCCCTTTCAAAATGTTCCTATCTAAACCTGTGAACTCAATTATTCTGTTTTATTGCCCCACAGAAAAAAAGAAAAAAAAAAAAAAGAGAAAAAAAAAGAAGAAGATTTTTCACTTTCATTCTAAGCATAATACTAGTACCAATAAAATATTTTAACTGCCAATTCGTCACAAGGATGTGTATAGTGATACAGCCGCTAGTATGCATCATGTATGTCACCAATTTTAATAAACTGTGTTCTTGGCTCTTCAGTGAGCGCTTCCTGGTCAACGAACTGTATATATATATATATGTCTCAAGACTCATAAATTAACCACTGCACTGACACAATGGTTACACAGTAATTGAAAGTGAAAAATACCACTCAGTCCCACCACAGATAGAATGTCTGTCGTATTCTTAAAGGGAGGGAGAACTGGTTGAAAATGGACTTTTGAGTCGTTATGCACCAAAAATGATTCCTATGCCTGGCCCACACAAGGAATATCATCGCTAACGATTTCGCGGGAGATATATTGCTAATTAGGCATGACGTCAGGAGCTGTGATGAAACACCGAGTTCCCCATCTTTTACAATGGGCCTCGTCATATCAGCGTGTCCTGCGACTAAACCCCTGGATATTTTTTTTATTTTATTTTTGGAAATAGATGGAATAATCATTTTGCCACCAGTCAGGCGCGAAAAAAATTTTTTTTCGCTATTTTTCTTATTTTAACAAGCGATTTTTTAGGACACCTACCATGGTTTCTCATCCTGAAACAGTAAAAAGGTCAGCCAGAGTGCACCACGCATGCGCAATACTGACGCTTTGCTTTCGTAAACAACCAAGATGTCCTTTTATGGCGAAGATACTCTGCTTTGATTGGCTGAAATCGATAGCTTCACGAGGGCAACGGGACCAATCACGGCAAGCCCTCAGCTGACGTAACGTAACGGAAACCATTCTCCCATAGGCGCAATGCTAACCCCGACAAATTGGAATGCATTATTTCCTTACACTTGCATCCAGGCATGGTGTTTTTGGCACGGAATGCTATCAATTGGTGCTATGAGTCAATAGAACATCACTTAAAATTTAGTTCCCCATCCCTTTAACTGAATCAGCACAGATGTGCGTTGTAAGTTTGCTTTTCAAACGGCCGCACCTCTATTGTTCAGCCGCTGGGCTTTATTTAACCTTTTAATACCTTGATAAAATGTGAAAATTCGTGTCATACTGAACAATATGACCCGATTTTTGACTCGATCATTGCGCGTGAATTATGCCCGACCGTGTAGAGCTGAATGTATGACCTCGTATGTCTCTCTCGTTTATTACCTAATGACATCAACAGTTTTCATGTTTTGAACTTTCAAACTACTCATACCTACTTATCGAATGTTGCAACCATGGTTACACATAAGTGTCATGACAACTAACAAGAGGTGTGCTTAGTTGGAAACGAATTTCGGAACGAGTAATTTTTGCCCCAGGACGTTTTCAGTTTCTTTGGCTGTGTAAATTTAATTTAAAGGGATTTGGCATTCTGTCGATAATATTTCAGCAATGTCACATTCGTTTATTGGGCGTATAATTACCCCTTGATGTTCTCGCTGTACCAGTTTTGAATTTTTTGATGACAGTTACTTAAAACACACATGTCAAATGAAAATTAAGGGAAAGTTGCTCAATGTTTTATCAACGAAGCAAGTGGCTCTCCTTTGACCTATTTCCACTTTCACCAACTGAGGTGTCAAAATGTCCTACTCTAGAGTATCCGTGAAAGTGGTCAGGTTATTTCACTAACAATGCATAACAAATAGATTAGAGATTACTCAATTGTTATGTAATGCAGTGTCTTATACGGAGGGTATGCTGAACAATGCTCTCACGGCGTCCTGCTATAGAGACACAACTAAATATTTATTATGCGGAATGTACTTTCTGTGCTTTAAATTGTCAAAATCAAATTTATGTTTCTGGATTCTTTGTTTCGTTTCTGTGGTGGACTTTTATAGTTCTGGGCGAAATTAAAATTATGATTTCCCTTTATTGTCATATTTATGATTCATCTGGCATTATTACAGTAATTATATTCTTGTTTATTGCTTGCATTGAAAATTGATGCGTACTGAAATAATGCACATTTTATAATGCAATACGAGTTCTAGAATCTAGAATATCATTATTGTATTTTTTATTTTTTATTTTTTTGATCTGCAATATTGTAATTTAGCGGATTGAAACTGTCTTCTATGGTTTTGAAATTATGTTTGGAATTGATTCGATTGAAACATATTGATGTGTGTTAGTTGTGGGAATGACCTCGCACTTTGCAGAGTTCACTTTTATTGTAATACAAGTACGAATGTGTTCGACAATCTCTTTTGCATGATTACGTAATAAGTGGTCCGCCAGACTTTGTTTTAATCTGCGAGTGGTTATGACTAAACAGGTTGTCATTGCTAATCTTGGATTTGATGTCAGCTTGTCTTGTGACCAATTGCCAATATTATCTGGTATACCCTTGGAGATATGCTGTTTGGCCCTGCTGCTTTTGTTTGGATTGATCCACAATCACTTCCACGCATCCTTAGTTGTGAACCTGAATGGTGGAATATCTGTGTAGACTTCTTGGCGTGGGACAAACTGGCCACCAGCCAGGAGTTCAGCTTTTGCCATACATGCCTTTGCAAATTCTGTACATTGTCTGTGATCAGAGCTCCATCATTTTTCTTCATTGAGTCTTCTACTTCCGCAAATCTGATTGGCTGAAACGTGCCCTGCTGCAGAATGAAGCCAATGCACGGACACATAATACACGCGCACGAAGTTGAGCGTCACGTGATCCGTGTGCTCTCTCCATCCAATAAATGACTAATATGTGTTATTCACGCTCCAAAGTACGCAATATTTTCACGAATATGATCCGAATTCTGGTCTTTCGTATGCGCCGTATGACGTACAATATGAATGTATATATTGGGCGTTGTATTTGTTTTTTATTTACCCGTGAATGGGAAATACTTGCTGCCATCTTTTTTTGCCTGACTTTTGCACGGAGGAGCTATGTTTGTTATGGGTAGTTTTTATGATTAGATCAAAATCTCCCGGGTCTAAGAATTATATATATTTTTTTCTTGGTATGTAAGAAAAGATGCTAAAACTAACATTAAAGTGGCTTTCAACATAGCGCGTAAACTAAAGGAGTAAATATTTGGTAGAAATTTCAAGATTTTAATCTAATTTAGAATATGGCATAAAAATAAAAATGAAATCTGGTTGCAAAAAGTATGAGAGAAACATGGTAAAATGCTTACCAGAGGAGTTCGCCCATGCACGCACTGCTAGCATAGAAACACCCTGTATCATAGTCATCCCTTCTGCCTTGTTTGCGCCATTTGCACGCTTAACTTGCAGGAACGGTTCAGGTTTTGATTTGTCTGTAATTCCTCCAACAGACGATGACCTGGACGACGTTCTTGGCGAGCCCCTGAGGAGGAGGATCAGCCCAGCCCCTCCCCCCTTCAACCCTCGTCAGGACTTCCCGCACCAGAGGATGAACCAGTACCCCGCTGCCTCGCCAAGACTGCTCCTCCAGCAGCGTCTTCAGGGCGTGACCTCTACAGCGGCTATGCCCTCAACGTCAGCCAACCTGGCCACCATGCGATCCACTGCCCCTCAACGCATGCCCACCGTCTCCGCCCCCTTGGTATTCTCCGGGGCCGTCTTCTCAACGATCCCATCAACGCAACAAGCGAATCGCAACTCCTTGCTCTCCGGAGGCGGCCTCATTCGCCCAATACAGGCACAGAGACCCAAAGCTATGGCAACCGGATCGAAGCAGTATCGCAACATCCAACCCAAGCCTCCAGCAATCAACATGTATAATCCGAACCAGCCGCCTGCACTTATACCCATCACCCAAGTTCCCACTTCTTTCCCGTGGAGTGGAAGCTCAGCCGGCCCTGTCAACCTAGCCTCTCCTCCCAAACACCACCTCCCCCCCAGCCCCCAGATCTCCCCCAGAGGCCACTCTATCCCGATCACGGAGCCCCCAGGACTTGTCCCTCTCGGCATACCACAGGTTTCCCACCAGCGGTCGCCGAAGCACCGCGACCCTGTGAATTACTCGGAGGGAGGCGTGCAAGATTTGAGCAGAAAATCTGTCGACTTAAAAACTGTCACTTCTCCTCAATGCCACGACGAGGAGCCGATGAATTTAACAATGAAAAACGGAGCAGCAGGAGGAGGCGAGTGTGAAGTTAGCGCACAAACTGTGAATAACAATAATATTGTGACTGAAACTGTGAAAACTCTCGAAGTGCCAGCACTGACTGAGGTGCACATCCCGACTGAGGCTCTGTGTTTGTCTCCTACTAAGAAGTCCAGTATTGATGAAAAAGTGAGCCGCGCTTTCATGGAGACGGTAGCTGCCAGTACGACTGAGAGCGGCCTGCTTCGTAGTGTCTCCTGCAATGAAGGTAATTTGTGAATTTTAGTTTTTGTTTTTATACTTTTATATTTCTCTGAGCAGAGAATATTCCAGTGGAGTATGATGAAGCAGAGTTTGTGTGGGAAGATTATCTTGCGGAGACTAATTCGGTTGCAGTGCCAGCGACTGCATTTAAACACGTGAGGAATGCTTGTTGGGTATTTCGTTCTGAGCTAACGGTGTACTCGTATTTCAGATTGAAGCCAGTTTGCGCACGTCTTTTGAGAAAGGTATGCGACTGGAAGTGCCAAATAAAGATGAGGATGATACCTACTGGGTTGCCACGGTGATGATGGCAGCAGGCCAGTTGCTACGGCTACGCTTTGAGGGTTTCCAGGACAACAGCACGTGTGATTTTTGGTTGGATGCTTGTGCCTCTGATTTACATCCTGTTGGATGGTGTCGCAGCAACGAGAAAAAGTACAGCCCTCCCCAAGGTCAGTATTTTCAGGGTCATATTAGTGAAGGTCATTGCATGGTCGTTGTTTATTTCAGTTGTCAAGGACAAAGTAGAGAAATGGGAGGATTTGCTCAATGAATTGACGGAGAGTCAATCTTCTTCAACACACGGTGCCACGCAAAAAGTAGGCGTTTCTGAAGCGCATGCTTTTGTTTCTAACCGTTGCTTGCAGTTGAGTGGCACGGCTCCAATTGATCAGATCCAGACTGACACCTGGTTGGAAGTGCAGAATGACCACAACCCTCACACTGTCTGGCTGGCTAAAGTCATTCAAAATGTCGGTGGCCGGCTCAGACTGCAGCATGCTGGAGAGCTGGCTACCTTCTGGCTCTTCTACCTCAATTGTCGGCTCCATCCAATCGGTTGGGCGGCTGAGCTAGAATATCAGCTGGAGCCACCCCCAAGTGAGTTTGTTTATAAAAGCATGGACTGTTTTTTTATGAAATCTTGTCAATTTCTTCCAAAGGTGTTCTTAAATATTTAGGCAGCGAAGAGAAATGCAAAGAAGAGCTCACGAAAGCTCAGTCACTGGCTGACGACAATCCATTCCCAAGCCATATATTTGAGGTAAACTTAAAAAAAAAAATTCTCTGCAATACTTGACCTTAAATTGGTTTTGTTACCAGATTGTGATTTTCATGCTTCTCTGATGAATTTGATGAATTTATTTTTTTATTTTTTTCTCATCTAATCTAATTTTAGGATCTGGAGCAAGCGGCACCTCATGAGTTCAAGGAGGGATGGCGTCTGGAGGCCATTCATCCCGTCACCCATGCCACGCTGCATCCAGCCACCGTGTCAAAGGTCATTGACGACACTTACTTCATGGTGCAGATTGACGACTTGAAAGAAACGCCGTCCGTTCAGATGTGTTGCCATGGTAACTCGCCTGGTTTGTTCCCCATTCACTGGTCCATGTACAAAGGAGTGAAACTGGTGTCGCCAAAAGGTTTGCGTTTGTTCTGTTAATTGATCGAGGGTAAAATGATTTGATATTTTAGGATGGAGTAAATCTGATTTTGATTGGAAGGAGTATTTGGAAGCAGTGAAGGCAGAGGCTGCTCCCGAAAGCAGCTTCACAAACACGGTATGTCTTAATTTCACGTGTTTTTCATATCTATTGTTTGTAACTTTTTATTTTCAGTTTATCCCAGAGCATGAGTTCAAACGTGGAATGAAGCTTGAGGTCGTTGACCCCATTCAGCCGGACGCCATTTGTGCTGCCACCATCACACGCGTGCATGACCAACTGCTGTGGCTACACCTGGACAGCGCAAACAAGATGCTCTCCAATTACATTGTGCATGTGGACTCCAATGATATATTCCCTATTGGCTGGTGCGATTGTAATAACTACCCTCTGCGGCCACCGAAACGGAGCTCTTATAAGAAAAGCAGCAAGAAAGTCGCTATTGTACAGCCTGAGTAAGTATAGCTTATGCATTCTGTTGTGTAGCACTTACTCTGCAGTGCCACCCAACTGCGTAGCAAGGCCGGGCGCTGTGTACTACTGTCTATGGTGGTATGCAGGATAAGGAACCCTTGGGATTTATCGATAAGAGTAAGGGGAAAACCCCGGCCCTAGGCTTCTCTTCTGGCGCCCGTATCACCTGAATGGGTTGGGTGGAGCAGTAAAACCCCATTCTGCTTCATTATTCTTTTTTTCTCTCTTTCTCAAGGAAACATATGTCAGCAGATGAATACAGAAGTGCGACTTACACGCAAATCAAGCAAGCAGGCGAAGGTAATTAAGATTTCTGTTATATCTATATAAACTTCAGGGCTACGAATGCAAATGATGTATTTGTCATCATGGAGCTTTAATTAAAATCCACTACAATTTGCAATTCCTGGAATTCAATATCCATTAAATTTTTCATTGATTCATCTTTTGAATTGATTCCATAGCAAATAAATTTTTCATATTGATTTTCTTACTTAGAATTCCCCCAAAAATTGAGTTTTTCCACTCAGATGATTATTATTATCGAGTATCATTATTTTGAAATTTGACAGTCATCAGGTTTCAATGTAATAAGCGAATGTTTGATCTCCAAAATGAAAAAAATTGTTTGCGTATTTATCTAGAATTAACCTTTCAAGAAAGGATGGATTCCATTTAAAGTGAAGTTTAACTCAAAACTTTATCCAGGCAATGGGTGGTGCCCTAAAATCTATTTCAACCACCGCTGCTTCTCGGGTGCATACCTGAGCAAAGGTCGCATCGCTGCCCTGCCTCGCTGTGTGGGTCCTGGGCCGGTTGTCTTGGTGATGAAGGAGGTTCTCACAATGCTCATCAACGTGGCTTACAAATCAAGTCGCGTTCTACGTGAGCTTCAACTGGAAGGAGAGGCAGATCCCAGCATGCATCTGCAGATACTGAAAGCAAAGTGAGATTGTTATTTGATTTGCTATATATAATTACTAAATACATGGTGTTGCTCAGATACAAAGGGAAGAGCTACTGCGCTAAGGTGGAGATCTGTAAGACGAGGAGTCAGATTGAGGAGTTCTGCCGGCAGATTTGCATCACGTTAGAGTGCTGTCCTAATCTCTTCAGTACGCATCACTACGAAGGCAACTGTCCCAGTAATTGTTGGCAACTCACAAAGACCAAGTACAGTGAGTCATTTCGAGCACAAATCCGTTATTTCTCTCATTTCTCATTCTCCTCGCTTTTAGGCGCGTACTTTGGCAAGAAGAAGAAGAAGAGAGTTGGCAGACCGCCAGGGGGACACACTAATCTCGAGAACGGTCCGCAGAAGCCGGGAAAGAGGCGACGGGGCCGCCCTCCCAACCGACCTTCCATCTTCAACACGCAAGAAACCAGCACCCAAGAGAATAAGGAAGATGCTGAGTCTGTCGTTTCCATGGAAACCGGTAGCTCCTGCAGCCTCACAGAGAAACCGGCCGATGTCGCTTCAATCGATCGAGAATTTGTGCCAAAACGAAAGTACAAGCGACGCTTGCCAACCGCTCCGATGGAGATGAAGACTCGAGGAGTGAAGCTGCCTCGATACAGTCACAACATGAAGCAGAATAAAGCACCTGTTGAAAGCAAACCTCCAACCAGGAATGCTAAAGCTGTGAGTGCTTCAGTTCTATGAATTTCCGTGCTTATTGCTGATCTCGCATTGCAGCTCCCTGCTTCCAGCCATGACCATGACCTACTTCAGCTCAACTCAAACCCTTTGTACTGGACAACCGAAGAAGTCGTGGAATTCCTAGAAAACACCGACTGCTCTGATCTGACCAGCATTTTCCAGGATCAGGTTTGTTGAATCTATAATTTCCTAATATTTATATCACCATGGCAACCATTCTTCCCAGGAAATTGATGGCCAGGCTTTTATGTTGCTGTCGCTGCCAACAATTCAGGAATACCTAGAATTGAAACTGGGTCCTTCTATCAAACTGTGCCATCATATCGAACAAGTGAAAATTGCATTTTATGAGCAGTGGGCCTGAGTTAGGGTATGGACTTAATACAGGGTGTTCTCACAAGAAATGTGTCTGTGAAATTTATTTTTATTCCTCTTGAGCTCCTTGCCCTGCATTTCTTTGATGCAATAATCTGTGCGTCTCATTCATGTGTGTGTTTTGGACTGGAATATGCTCAGGACTTTTTTTCTTTTTTTTTTTTCCATTCATTTTTAAGAAAGAAAGTTATTTTTTATCCAAGTTAATTAATTATTTTTTTGTTGAAAACTTGAAATTTCTTCTATAGCAAAGTTTATTAATAAAATGAAAAATGTTGGAACATTCCCGAGTGTTGAATAATGTTTAATGTTTGCTTTGACGATTGGCTTTGATATTTTGAATGTGTGATGACATTAAAGGATGACAAGATCAACTAATTCTTCGTTTGTTATCGTATTTTTAAATAAGATCGAATATTCCACTCATAGTCTTTGAGATGAATGCAGAACAATTGGAAAGCAGCCTTTTTTGTAAGATATATGCACGCTGCGTCTGTATTTGTATTGAGATTAAGTTAAATATGATAATAAACGAGGAGTTGTACTTCTCTCTGATAATTTAAGAGTTCATCAAGCATAGATCATCCCGTGGCATCTGAAGCGGGTCTGGCCACCTGACCGACCCACGAGTCGATTCCGAGATCGAGGTAGTCTTTGGCGTTATGATTGTGAATTATGATGCGTTATGATTTCTCACCACACTGCATTGTAACATGTCGAAGACGGTACTGTTAATATATAAAGGATTGATGGCAGTGTTACCGAAGTGTGCCAATTAATATTCATTCACAGAATCCTTCTGCTAATGCTCATGCAGCTGCAACAGCCCTTAGTCTTCATTAGGTCCACACCTTTTTATCACAATCAATTAAAGTAATCGATAATAGAATGAATTTATGGCAGCATCACGTGATTTTTATTAATTCAATGCTCTATAACGTAATAACCAGATTATCGGACGTCACACATCAATCGACATTTTGGATTTTATGTTATAGTATATTTTTTCTCTATTATATTTTTTAACTTGCTTTATCTGTAGGCCCTTAAAG
Organism: Capitella teleta; assembly: GCA_000328365.1. Classification (NCBI taxonomy): domain Eukaryota; kingdom Metazoa; phylum Annelida; class Polychaeta; family Capitellidae; genus Capitella; species Capitella teleta. The sequence goes on from KB302153.1 coordinate 118,315, forward strand.
CTGCAGGCATTGCGTCAAGATTATTGTTCATGTGTTATAGTTCAAACAATTTTCTCACGTAGGTCCTACGTATATAGCCATGCAATTTCTAATGGAATTGCATTCAAATTGTCGAGATCGAATTTCCGTTCTTTTGAAATGTGAGTATTATCATTGTGATTACAAACATGAGACACTACTCGGGGGGTGTGACTGATCTGCATGGCATGTTGCTATAGAAACTATAGTTCTGCAAAAATAAATTAATTCGCAGCTATAAATTTTTCGAACAAAGTAATCTAATATGGAATTATTTTATTGATTATTCGTCGTAATCAATGCTGTGCGGTGTGATCTTGTGACCTTTGCATCGTCGCCTTGACCCTTCTACTAGTCACGCCCCGTAGGCTCGGGGTTTAGTCGTACTCTTGTCGAAAGTACATGTCTCTGCTGCGAATACTACAGGAGCCATGCTTCTAAGCCCAAGTATGTACCTCTTTGGTACGTAATTACCATCCTGACAACACGAAAAATAAAGAAAGTCAAACAACACATGTGTCAATGATATATATGAAAGCGAGAACCAACACATTGATATTGAGAGACTCCGATGTTAACCGTCGTAGAGGACACTAACGCTTGAAGTTTGCGGCATCTGTATAATATTTGCTTTAATTAGCAGTTGTGTAAGTATTTGGAATGTCATGTATTTGAAAGCCGAGGTCTAGATAAACTAAAACAAGGATGTGAATAGTCAAAAATATATGTGCAGCCTCAGTAACCATTCAATGTAGCTCGTGACGCAATCAAGGAACGATAATTTATGTGACTCAAGTGTTTTTTCTATTTAAATAATCATAGGGTTTCAATGCTCTTCAATTGGATGCATCATGACATGAACTACTTGCATGCACATGCGCGATTGATTTGTGATATAGACTATTGAAAGCGAACTGAGCATTGTTTTCACGATGGCTTGACAATCTTTTAGTTAGCAACTGGTTGAAAGGTAGCTCAGAATGCTCTTATGCGAACACTAGTCGTTTGCAACTGCAATTTAGAGCATAACTAAAGCTATCTTGTTTGATATGCATGCACCTGACATGATTTCGTGGTGTTTTTTTTCTATACCGCTAACAGAGGTGCAACTGAACGCAAGACTGACTCTTTTTCAGCAGGGTGCTTTTAATTTCAACCGTAACCTCAGACTGATTTAAAGACTTGCGTTGAACCATATAAACAGTACCGTTGTTCAAAAAAAGGCATTCGATGGTTGCATTCCACGGAACTCTTACCGCATGTGAATTGAACCTGTGTTGCATTTGCCAAAGAGACGCTGCAAAGTCCCGGGATGGTGTTAGACATTCAGTTCGCTGTGTTTGCGGTTTGTTGTGTTTTAAACATCCCAGTAGAGTGTGTAACGTACGACAGATACAATCATGGACTGAGTGAAATTCCACAAGATATTCCTTTGGATGTCACTTCGATTAACCTGAATAAGAATTCCATCAGATCAATTGGTGCAAACGCATTCAGCAAATTCACAGACTTGCAGCAATTGAACCTCAATCAGAACGGAATCATCATGATTCATGATGACGCCTTCAGCGGATTACAAAGGCTCGAGACTTTATTATTAGATGGGAATGGATTGCAAAAAGTTCCCAAATTAGAAGATTTAGCTTTGTACCAATTAAACTTGCAACGTAACCAAATCCAGTTAAATGAGGAGGATTTTGAACATGTGGCCATCAAACATCTATATATCAGCAACAACCAGATATATAATCATCTCTCAGCAATCTCTAAATTGGCCGATTCTTTATTAGTGCTCAATATTGGAAACAACCCACTTGGAAAGTCCAGTCCCGCGGAGTTATATAGTCTAATTAAATCCCTTCATAAAGCAAGTCGGATATATATGACCGACAGTGGCATCACATCACTACCGGATCTCAGACCACTAACTCTCAGATTGGATATAGTTTCGAATCCTCTCAACTGTGACTGCAGGATGTTATGGATGCGAGGAGATTCCTACTACGCCGATATTCAATGTGCATCGCCTAAGAAGTTTGAGCTCAAATTCGTATCTGAAATAGCAACAGAAGACTTGTGTCCAGGTGGGCAGATATTTAAAATTCACAGACTTTTAACAATTATGGCAACTGCAAGTATCATATCTTTGCATGCAGTGGGCCCATCATTATATGCTATCAATATCTAACTGCTTTGCAGTTCTTACTTTACTTACAGACCTCGATATCAATCGCAAAATTATTCATCAGTTTTCATATATTATCAACAGCTGCGAATGAATGTGTGAACATGAGCGTGGAGCCCACATTTGGACCCGTGGCAGGAGGCACCAGGCTCACAGTCACAGGTCCCTGTCTGCCAGGCAGCCTGCGATTAGGTCCTAACATACTGCAGTGAGTCACACACTCTTCTTTAATTCATGGATGCATCTCACTATTTGTTTATTTCCAATGGACAGTTCGACACTGGATGCGTATGTGTTCGTCACTGACGACGTGGATGGACCAAGAAGTGTTCCCATTCATGTCGTTGTGCCGACGCAGAATGGGACGAAGGTCATGGACATTGGCAAAAACTTCACCTACGGCGAAATTCCCTCCATCCAAGACATTTATCCAAGAGTACTAAGTGTTGAGTTAGTATTGATTGAACCCAATCTTATCATTGATTCAGGTTTTAATGCATTTATTCGTGCTACAGAGGAGGCACCAAACTGACAGTGTCAGGGAAGAACTTTGCTGCCAAGAACAATCCTCGTATGAATATTACGCAACTGCCAATCGTTGTCAACAATTCGAACGGAAATAATATTTTTGGTGTAGTGAAATATCCACTGACAGTGAGTATATTTTTCTCTGATGGCACGTTGCGCATATAATTATTATTGTCTCAGCCATGCACTGTGAGCACATACAGCAAAATGGCATGCAGAACTCCGAAATTAAAGCTGCCACCTGATGACGAGCTCGGTTCGTTCAAAGCCGAATATCAGTTCGGTTTCATTTTTGAAGGATTCGAAGAATACGAAACAATAGGAGACAAGACCCCTACAAGTACAAGCATCTCTGTTGAAGTAAGAATTGTGAAGCTGCCTCCGATCACAGAACACAATTGGTCACCATATGACGTCACAAAAAGAGAACCTTTGAATCTGCAGGTATGCAATACCATCCACATACATCATGAACATGCATTTAACTGTTTCACCCTTGACAGATTGCATGGGGAGTATTCCAGCAAGAGGTCAAAGTTCACGTGGGAGACCTTGAGAGCAGAATTTTCAAGCGATTCTCTGACTCAATACAGTTCTTCCCACCCGCCAAGGAGCTGCTCAACCATGAAACTGGATGTCGTGGATCAAAAAATTCCTTCACAGTGAAGGTGAGACAATAGCAAATGACAAATGAGATGTCCATGTCAATTTCCTATAATGCATGAAGTGATGTTGATCGTTCTGATAGGTGTATGGCGGGAACACCATTCAGCATGCAGGATGTCTGCAATACGCAAGAACTAGCAGTGCTATTTCTCATCGGAGTATCGCATATCTGTATCTGATTCTGTGCATCGTGGGCTTCACTTTAGTTACGCATTAATTATAGCATTTTGACAACAGAGTTTAAATTATAACAAAAAGTCAACCTAAGCCTTAAGTCTGAATTCTCCTAGGGATAATTCCAAGGAGGAAAGCAAATTGTCAAGAACAGAAATTGGGAGAAATATAAGCAGAAACGACGAAGATATATGAGAGATTGCGCATGAATGACTAAGCGTCTCCTAAATGGGTCTCCACCAAACACTGACAACTATAACAAAATACGTCACAGTGTCGAATACCAATCACCCTGTGATTATATCCACTTAAAATACTTGCCCCTGCATGAGGCAACACACCATTATGACGTAATTGGCTAAACACCAAACTTGAAACAATCACAAAGTAGTGTAGTGATATCAAATCAACAATTTTGTTTTATTGTCTTGTAGATGCACCGTATAATTTTGATTTATATAGAGTATGATCCTTGATTGAAATCTATAGTAATGTCACTAATATTGCGTTTACGAAAAATTAAACATTGACATTCCAAGATGTGGTCTTCCAGCACGAAGCGCATTGATTATGCCTTATTTCTCGATTGACCATCTATTTGTCATGAACGATATTATTTAATGCAGATAAGGATCCTTGATCATTACACAGATGATGACCTCAATGTATTCATAACATCCCAATGTGAAGCTAATGCGAAAATGTGAAGCTTCAGATCAAAATCACGTACGTCTCTAAAGGACGCCACGATCAAATCATTTGCAGTTAGAATTCCATTGAATATGTACACTAGTTTGATTTCCACTAATTTCCCCTAAAGGGAGTTACAACCAGAATATTTGTTCATCACAAAGCTTGTGATTTATGAAAAAAAAATATTACTATATTATATAATTTCTTTTTTCGTTATTATTATTATTTTTTTTTATATTTTTTTTTGTATTTTTTTTTTGTATCATTATTATATATATATATTTTTGTCTTTCTTCTATATGCATTAGTACAGTTACCGGTATGCAAATAAATATTTATATATATTGGGCCATTACTTGTCCATGCAAATATTACGCATTTCTGGTGTACGACCGCTTGAACAGTGTACTTCAGGATATGGCGGGATGAAAAGAAAGGGTCAATAATTTACAAAAAAATAAGTTAAGGAAGAAGAGAAGCCATTATTATCTCTCATACAAGAGATTGCAAACTAGTTCGGCGCCTAAAAAACATAACCAAAACGAACAACAAAAACGGAAAATACTACACACTATAATTGTTTCAATATTAAAGAGCATTTCAATTAAAGCTTCACTCAACACTTGTATATATAAATCCATGCACCTGCAATAAAGATTCAGTCTTCCTCCAAGCTTAATTGTCTCGTCAATGCTGCTGTAACATGTCCCTTGTTTTCACAATTCACGTTTTATGCTACATGTACAATAGGTCATTTTGGGTGGGATAAAACGTACGACAAAGTTCGACGACGTTTCTGATTGCCAAATATGGTCAACTCGGTTAGGGATTTTGTCTCCAAGTATGACTTGTGTCAAAAGAATAGCCAACATGTCAAGTTAAAAACAGTACCTCTGACGAGTATCTCTGTGCCAGCCAATGCCTGGTATTTGCAGGTGACTTTTAATTCGGTACACTGTAACAATGTTCTCACATAAATGTATTACCTGTTCCAGATTGGGATCCAGCAGACCGAAAGAGCGGCAGAAAAAATGTGGATCGGCCATTACACCATCCTGTCAGTGACTGAAAGGAACCTATACAAGTTAAAAAATAAAGATCGAGTATTGATGCAAGCAGTCAAACCTGTTAATATAAAGTTGTACCAATCGTAACACACACCATTTCACGCCCAGTACAATTGTTATTTGCTCTAATTCAATGCAGCGGACTATCCATCCTAGTATGTATAGTTCCACTGGGACTACTAATCCTAATGGTAGGACTATATGCCCTAGGAATATTAGTCTGCCGGACTACTATTCCTAGAACATGAAGTCCTACGATTATAAAACCAGGACCTAAAGAGTCCGCCGGACTACCTTTTCGAGGAACTATAGAGACTGTTACACCGGCAAGTGACCCCACATTGCCTTCTGATGTACAGAGCGAACCCATTGAAGTCAGATATGGCAGATAAGTCTGCAACCAAAGTGTTGATCGCCAACATCGCTGTGTCAGATCTTATTACCTGTGTGATTTGCATGCCTACGTAGGTTAGTTGCATGT
>KB302153.1:126977-164876 GCA_000328365.1 Capitella teleta
CCACACACACACACAGACACACACACACACACACACACACACACACACACACACACACACACACACACACACACACACACACACACACACACAGGCACACACACACACACACACACACACACACACACACACACACACACACACACACACACACACACACACACACACACACACACACACACACACACACACACACACACACACACACACACACACACACACACACACACACACACACACACACACACACACACACACACACACACACACACACACACACACACACACACATATATATATATATATATTAAATTAATTTAAATTTAATAAATAAATTTTACTTACCTCATGTTCGTGGTGTACCCACTTGTATATCAAACAATTGATTATTTTTCTCAATTCGTGTGTGAATGGTTTAATTTGGCGAATAATATACAGAATGGGCCAAAATTATAGTCTATCTGATTTATGTTATGTATGGTTAGCCTATCATGCCGTGCTGGTATTCTTATAATTTATGTGACATATATTTTATTTATATAACAAGCTTTATTTTTCCATCAAAATTATTTATTTTTTCGATATAAACATCATCATTGTATGCCTCATTTGGTCTATCCATGCACGTACAAGTAAAGTGTATGTATATCTTTTAACAAATATTGAGGCAAAATTTTCATATAAGGTAGATTTTGAGTTTTATTTCAGTCGTTACATATAATTAATTGTTATTTTAATGTCTCTAACCTATTCAACATATTCCTGTAGAATATGTTGGTAAGGTTGCACCGATGACAACCAATAAGTTATGTATGAATGACTAGGTAAAATGAAAATAATGCCCCAAAGACAGTATAATCCTCCCTTTTTATGTCCTTTTGTCTGTAAAGCACCCCTTCATATTCTAATTATCATTGTTCTTAGATTTATCTTCAAATTGTAAATCAGATATTTATTGTAGAAATTCGCACATATTAACATTAGATTTGGGATGCAATTGATGTATATATGTTATTCATATCTCGAGCAATCATTTTCAATTTCTAGAAATCAACCTCACATTTTTATATGATGTTTAAATTGATTTGCTGCCTTGCTTTATTTGCAGGGCTACATTGTCTTTTACGCCAATGGTTTCTCGGGTCGACACTGGTTCATTCAAGGGATGTGTAAGGGCGTATACTTCATGTATTATACGTCTTTCTATTGCTCCATCCTTACGATGCTTGCCATAGGAATCGAGAGGTGGTGTTCATGTTTATCAGACGAGTCTAATGTCTTGTTCTTCAGGTTCCTTGTGATCTGCTATCCGTTGAAAGCTGTCAGCCTGACGTCAATTGGGAACACGAAGAAATGCACTGCTTTGATTTGGATGATTTCAGTAACAATGACGTCTCCGGTGTTCTACATGTATGTAAGTAACAATATGGGCTCATGAATATGTATTCATGCACGTGTAGTGTCAGACCATATGAAAGCATTATGTTGGCTGTAAAGCTAATTCCGTGTACATTCCAGTCCAGTGTGATTAAATTACTTCTCTTATGATCAAGCAGGTTTCGTTTGCAAAACGCACGCCCGGCATTATAACGTTACTATAAATTTCGTTTCTGTTTCTATGCCTTGTACACGACATTCATCGAGCACAAGCTAAATCTGGCATGCTTGCTGGAAATTTTATTATGAAATATCATCAGGTACACTCGTCTGTTTAGGGGGCAGAAAAATGGGAGAATTTTGCCGCGTTATGGACCGAGCCCAACTAGTGTTCAACATTTTCGCCGGATGCAATGCAATAGTCATTTTTTCGATTCCGGCAATATTTCTTATATTTCTATACGCTAAGATCATTTATACCATACACAAGAGCATTGGCGCTACTCTAGTAGAACTTAGATAATGCATTGCAAATAAGTATAATTATTTTCAGTTTTGAAGACATCAAGAAGAAAGATTCTGCTATTGATGACATTCGCGGCCGCACACAAGTAGGATGCATCTGTTGTATGCGAGATAACAATTTGTGGTCATTGAAAGGTGATGGTGATGTTGACAGTCTTCTTGGTCACGTGGGGTCCTTTCCTCGTTCATCGGTTTATAAATAAATAAATAAATTTTATTAAAGTGCTAGATATAATAATAGTTCCAAAGCACTATAAAAACATAATTATGTACAGGCACATTTACACTTTCAACATGTTGATCTTTGTGATCAGGTGCTTTAAACATGGTGAGAAAACCTATGACAGGAGCTTCGTCCTCCTCCTGGGCTAAAAACTCACCACACCTATTACATATAAAATAATTAATAGCTTCATTCAAAAATTATAACTTCATTCAAAGCTGTGAACATAATTAGACTTGATCGGTTGCTTCACAATGTGTTTGGGGCATTCAGTTTTGGCAGTGCCACCCTCAATCCAATCACGATTCCTGTGAATTCATCGTGAGTAGACATTCAGCTCAAAAGTGTACGTGAGGGTATGAGTAGTTTGAAAAAATCAGCTAACTGTGAACAATAAGAAATATAATATGGACCGCGATAGAGCAGTGTTTGCGCTCGCTTAGCGCGCAGAGGGTAGTGGGTTCGATTCCCGGTCAGCGTTTCGAATTTATCCGCCCGAAAACCCTCATGTTCACAGTTCACAGTTCACCATAGCATGACACATTGCATGATATCGAAATGTGGTATCTGGTTGGATGCAGATGGTATTGGTGTTAGAGCGCTCACGCACCCTAGGGTATGAAGACCAAACGCGTGTATAGATGATGCAATCTTTAATGCCACACGGTTTGTACTACAAAAAGCGAAAATGAAGCAGAATCCAAAGAAATCGTTTGCTTACTTAATCAGCCCTGGTGCGCTGCGTGCTGCCACGGTCACGGTGAGAAGTTCCTGCAGCAAGCAGACGCGGGCCCTTTTGAGGGCCAGAGTGAGCAATTACGAGGTAGTGAGTTCATACATGATATGACGCGTTCCTGCATTTACATTCCCCGGCGAGAAAATGAAAAAAAAAAAAAAAAAAAAAAAAAAATGGAGCCAGACCTAGTGGGATAAATTGCAATCATTCTCCGTAATTAGAACTAGCTTAGAAATCGGTCTTGCGAATTGGCATTGCCTAAGTGTGTGCTGAATCAAGTTGATGCCCGCTTGTGATCACAGCTCGCTGGGGGCTTACGTGTCACCTTGGAGGGTCATATAACCTGGAAAAAATATGTGAAGCGCATAGAAGTGAAGCCAGTTGCGATATACAAGTTAATTAAATAATTTATTTATTTTAATTATATTTGGATAGAAATATGTATGATTCATGAAATGTATTACTCAAATCACATATATATTTTACTGTAAAACAACAAATTATCGCTGCAAGATTAAATTTCTCTATTTTCACCATCTCGTAATACTGATGTAGGCATTTGTTTCATTTAATTAGGCTGATATATTCCTTTGCTTTCAGTCAATTTCGAATTGCGATCAAGAAAGCTTATGGGCTGTAGCTGAGAGCGCCAAAGCGAGGAATACTGTTTCCAGCAACTTCAGTCGCGGTGGTTTTGTGAGCAATAAAGATGCCCACACATAATTATATAGAATGCACGCATTTCTTGCACTGATTAAATTTACAATTCAATAAAATAATATGTGTAATGTGCAATGTACCTTCTTTCCTGACCCTTATTTATTCATGGAAGTGCACTGTGATACTCGAAATCCAGCTTCAAAGAAAAGCTATCGTATGAATTACAATTTTCAAGGCAGTGACTGCAATTACTGCATATTACTGCATGCTATGCATGCATGTTTTTAGCTAAATTTGTAAGCGTCATTGTCATGTGGCACACAATGAGTCCACGCATGCCAGTGGCTGCAGCTGTTTTGCCCCTTCCCCCCCCCCAAAAAAAAAAAAAAAAAATAAAAAAAATGATTGAACTTTTAAGGTACACGTTGCAAAATTAAGTGTTTGGAATGCCATGTGTTTGAAAGCCGAGGTTTGGTTAAAACTGAAACAAGGATGTGAATTGTCACAACTAAAAAAAAATTATGTGCTGCCTGGGTGACCATGAAAGGTAACTCCAGAAAGCTGGTATTTTGTTGGTATTACATTTTATATGATACTACACTTGAACGTTGCCTCTCTTGAGTCACCATATGGCCATTTAATATCTACAGACTGAGTCTAATTGGTCTTTAATTTTTGCAGAACAAAACGACGATTCTCCAACATTACTGGAATATACTACATATAGATATAAATATACAAGATGCTGAATAGGCGGGAAACATCAGGGAGGGAAAGAAAAGGCCATTGCCTAGTCGTAGCACCCCCGTTCAGAAGCAGGCTTCAATTTTATATTTCTTTTCAAAATGATTCAAATGAAGTTCAATAAACAACGCAAACTACTCAAAACAAATCGTTTTCAATTTTTGTTTTGTTCGTGTGTTGGCAGCTTTAAAGTGTTGCAGGGTAGGTCATTACGCTATCATAACGTAATTTGAGATCATAACGTTACCAAAATGCTGATTCATGTTGGATGCATGACGTAATGATATGCAACTGTACATGGTGTAGTGATCGCAGATCGAAAAGAAGAAAGCGAAACGACCGATGATTTAACAACGGAAGAACTGATCTTTATTAGACAGGTGGGAGTTTATATAATGTATAGTGCCCTGAGCAAGCGCCGCAAACAGCTCAGCCGTTTAATCATGAACTGCGATTGAGCAGATATTCTCATGCTAGCAGAGATGATGCTCCTACAATGTTGGCGAGTTTGTGACGAGGAGGCAGCGTGCCAGATGATCTGCTACACATGGTATACAATTGTAAAGACTCCTTACGCATGGTGCACATATGAGCACAGTCACACGAAGCGTTTCATGATATTGTGACACACACTTTTCATCATCGTGGAATTGTGGCACATGGGTTACCAAGTCTTTCTTCGGGTGGTTTCCCTACAACCAACGTCTATTTACGATGACAGGCGAAATTTGGTTGTCGTTAGTCTTTCATCTTCCCTTACCGATATGTCAGTATGTTCATGGGTTGTTTCTCGAGTTCCGTGTTGATTTCATTGATGCATATTCGATATTTCGTTCGTTCTGATGTTGTTATATGGTTTCTTTAGGGCTCTTCCTTCGTCGTCACCGAAACTAAATTCATCCAGTTCGCTATAATGAATCAAACACGTGGCACATAAATCTTACTTAGTTCATTGCCAGGCGTCGTTTCCGAATTAAACTTGACTGATTGAAATACTACAAAATCAATGTTCACGCAGCCTCCATATTTGCCTGTATTTTACAATTTTGTTTTCCGAGTTCTTCGTTACATTGCATACACTTGCATATGCTTTTAAATACCTCGGGTTAGTGTAGACCACGGAGCCGCCGCCGATATGTACTAGCCGCCGCCGATTGGACGTTTAGCCAGCCACCGTCGATTGCTGCCGTCGGCCAGCCGCTATCAGCCGATTACGTCAACAGCGGCTCTCAGCCAATTCAATCCATATATTTTACATTCAGTATTGCAAGAAATTATCATTTGTACAAATCTTTATTGTGTTTATGGTATTTTATTTATACATACCATCTGAGCTATCTGCGGAAGTAGATTTTATTCAGTTTACTTCATTAAATTAATTTAAGGATTTATGCCATACTTTATGCATGCCCATACATATACATGTACGAGGGTTGTCCCAAAATATATCGGACTGACATAGGATGCGCAGTATACTAGTATGTAATATATTCTTTCACGAGTACTAATAGATAACTTGTTACTGGCTACATGTATATTACTGGTGTGTACCTGGCATTAAGCCTACCCCTGTTTGATTGATTGTTCATAACTCACAGCACTGCCGAACCCTCATTTCAGAATTCGGAGGCCAACAATTATTTGTATTGGCCTCTCACAACACTTGGTTCATTACACTGTTTGTCTACGTACATGTATTGCTTTTGTTGGTCTGAAAAATGAGTGAAATTCTGTTAATTTTCCTGCAATTGTTAGAGTGTTCCAAATTAAGTCCATTGACGAGATCATTATTATATCTCCCTTTTATTTGCTCCAAACCTGACCTGAAGTCTAAGATACACATTAGGTGTTGTAAATTTATGAAGAAATCTTTGATGTCGGAAAACCCTGTTCTGTCTAAGCTCTGTCTGCATTCCTGCAGTAGTCTATCTGACCTTGAAATACCTTTCAAAGAGATTTTGGCCAAATTGAAGATGAACGGAGAAACATTCTGCTCAATTGAACTTTCCCCGTTTTATTTATTTCAAAAAGTGAATGTTGCACACTCCCTGATAGCGAAACTGTTGCTGTTTGTTCAGCCATAGAAGAGCTCTGTTATGTAATCGATGATGATTATTTAAGTCCTTTAAGACTAAGTTTATTAATGGGGCGTTTCAAAACTAATGTTTCGAATAATATCCCATTGAGGTTCACTTGTCAAATAACAGACAATGACAAGAGATGTACAAGGCTAGTAGATGATTGGAGGCGGCATACACACATCGCTAACATTCCCCCTAAAAACTTACCCCGTGCAACCATGCTTGGAGGGCGAATGCTCTGTTGCCATATGGTTCAAGATGAAATTTAGATACAGTTCGACAGCAATGTGAAGTTTGATGATCGAAGGGGGCGAACAGGGGTATAAACGTATGAACATTGATGATGGAGCAGATATATATGGTGATGCTATAAGCCACGCAGGGCTTTAAAAGTACATTCATTTATTAAAAAGGACATTAATTTTGAACATTATTCGAAATTTAATGGGTAGCCTATGTAATTCTTTCAGCAGCTAGAGGGAAGGATGGCAAGTTTCTATAGAATAGAATAGAATAGAATAGAATAGAATAGAATAGAATAGAATAGAATAGAATAGAATAGAATAGAATAGAATAGAATAGAATAGAATAGAATAGAATAGAATAGAATAGAATAGAATAGAATAGAATAGAATATAATAGAACAGAATAGAACAGAACAGAACAGAACAGAACAGAACAGAACAGAACAGAACAGAACAGAACAGAACAGAACAGAACAGAACAGAACAGAACAGAACAGAACAGAACAGAACAGAACAGAACAGAACAGAACAGAACAGAACAGAACAGAACAGAACAGAATAGAATAGAATAGAATAGAATAGAGATTAGAATAGAGGTTTATATCTTTGGTTGTGAAAGGTAATAAATTATTTACATTAAGTGTGGGGGACCAAAGAATAGGGTGCCGAGATCGAAATCATATTTCACACAAAAATAATTTCAGATTTTATACAGTTTTTATACAACTTCAGAAAAAATAGAAAAAAAGAAAAAAAAAGAAGATAATTATAATCAATGTGACAGACATGCAATTTGTACGTTGAGTTTGGACAGAATAATGAAGAACAATAAGGAACAGTGCATGTGATTACAAGGAAAATATGATGTTTGTAAGACAATGCAATGAATGCTCATTACACAAGAATGCTTTTCAAGAATTGTTTTAGCGAATTGTTGTAGTCTTGCAACTTAAAGGGACCAAAGAACTCATTAAACATTTTATAACATTGGTGTAAAATAGTATTTGGTCTCAGTTGAGTTCTACACAAAGGTAATCGAACCAAGTGCTGAGTGGCCGAGCGAAATGTGCGGCGGTCCTCACAACAAAATCCCAAGCGACTCGAGAATATTGCTGGTAGCAGTTCTCTTTTACTTTTGTATCTATTGTTTTTCTATCTGCACATTTTACATTAATTGAGTAATCATTATTTCATCTGCATTGGTTTTCCCTTTCTGGGTTTAGAGATAGCCATCATATCATAATTTACCTCAAACATTAGGCCTTCGGGGTTTGCAGCAACATGTATATTCCACGATCTGTTATACGTAGTACCGAACACCAAGATATCTTTAGAATTCACTTGGATCGTAGAAAAACGTACATTTTTGCTGTGTGTTCTGAAGAAAGAAAGAAAGTCATTCAAATTTATGTATGTTACTAGTATCCATATTTTATTAAAAACTTAAGTCACTTATCATTAAGTTGTATGTCAACACACATTAATAAAGCAATAATAATAATATAATCATTAATAATATAACACTTGCATAAAATAATTAATTAAATAAAGAAAGCAATTTGATAAATGGGTAATAAAATTCAATCCTTTGTAATCTGATAGCAAATTGTTGTCATTTTAGATTATGTTTAACCTGAAAACTCCGTAAAGGTAAGAGTAAAACACATGCTGGTGTCTTTGGTGATTATGCTATACACAATCGAATGTTGACAATGTTGTGTGAAATTCACATAATGCATATCAATAAACGATAGAGCTACTCGAAGTATATAATTATATCAAATAGTCGCACTGTCCATGCACAGTAATCTTAGACGTTTAAAACATTTGCAATCGAGAGCACAGATATTTCCAATACTATTATGGAACAAAATTTCACACAAAGTGTATTATATCATTTTAATCATATGCCCGTGATCTTTTATCAAATTCGACGCACTGAAAACAATTTACGGATGTATTCCCAGCGTACCTCATGCACGGTTGCAACAATGATGTGATCGCGTTGATGCAATAAGACCGTGTTCTAGGCTACTAGCTCATCTTAATTCGTTAATTTATGTTAATTAAAAATAATCCATTTTATTTTATACTAGCATGGTCGTTTTCATTCTCATACATTGCATGTGCTATTAATATACCTCTGCCAATAAATAGTTCGGCCTGTCAATTACAATAATCAATTCAATGTCAAGGTTGAATATATTGAAGTTATTTTTCGATCAAAGCGAGAAGCGCAGATGGTCTGAGCGAATAAAAATATAATAATCACAATGGCTGTGATTGTGATGTGATTGGTGTTTTTACGGCTCCACCCAAACCAATCGGGTAATAAGGGCGCCAGAACAGAAGGCCTGGGACCGGGGTTTCCCCCTACTCTTATCGATAAATCCCAAGGGTTCTTTATCCTGCATACCACCATAGACAGTAGTACACAGCGCCCGGCCTTGTTACGCAGTTGGGCAGCACTGCAGAGTCACTGAATAATCACAATTGTAATTCACAATCATAACGCCCGTGGCCTGATCGGGTCTCGAACCCGGAACCTTGACCCCCACGGTCGACATAGGATTGCAGTCAGCCGATTTAACCCACTGGGTTATTCGGATAATCACAATGGCAAAACTTGTGTTATACTCTGCTTTGCGCGTTGTGTGATTTTGGGGTCCCTTTTCAATATGCGATAAATGCTGTATTATCGCACATTTGCCTATAAAACCTGAATCTGATTTCTGCTGCTTTGTCTCTTTGTCTTTGCCATATGAAATAAATATTTAGGGAATACTGCTGTGTGATCCGTAAAATACGTCGATTTAATGGCCATGCTTACACATAATAAAACAAACACCCATCATGTCGGTCGATTGCAGCCGATACGAGGCCCAATAATTGAATAAAAAATAGCAGATAAAGAAGGGAGAAAATAAACAAATATATTTGGTTAATATGCGTAAATTTATTAGTTACATACATGAATGTAATGTATCGAAGTAAAAAATATCCAGATTCTAAATATATGACTTTTATAAACGCACGCACATAGCATTAATGTTTGTTTGTTTTTTTTTTTTTTTCTCTGGTTTTGGCATTACTTATGGCACATATCATTCGGGGCATATTACAAAAGATATTTATCAGAATTACGATTGCTAGCTAGCGGGAATGCTGAAATTACAACTATAATTGCTATTATTTATTAATCACTGAATAAACAACATGGTCATGGCCGGTGGTATCGCGTCGCCTTAATAGTACATGCATGGCTTAATATCTATATGGGGGTAGATTGTGTCGCGCACTTAAAAACTCTGTTAAACACCAGGATCAACTAAAAGTAAATTCCTTGGAAATCATTTTCGACAGATTCTCCCTCTAACATGTCACCCACGCATATTTTTTACTATGATAATTTGCACATGTGTAATTAACCTGTCATGATATGACATTACTCAAATAATAATAATAATAATAATTCCATGAAAATAATGTATGTTTTAGCCTTTGATTATGCATAGCAATTTTGTTGCCACTGACTGGCTCGAAATTGCGAGTCTCAGAATGCTTTATCATTGCATTTAGAAAGTTGTGACACGAGTTGTGATTAAAATAATAAGCCCACACAAATGTATTGGACTCACAATAAATTCAGTCATAACTAGGTCAACTGGATTTTGAGCATTGCTTGATTGAAATTAGATGAAAGTCATGCTTTTCTTCTTATGGAGGCCTTGTCGCTACTAAATTGTGTCGGAAACCATTTCAATGATATAAAAATTCTCAATAAATGACAAAATATGAGATGCTTCCCATTCTCGGGTGCTAATGATCAGACAGTAAAGGCAGCACTCACATATAAAGCAAAAAGCAAACGGTTGGCTGCAATAGTGCCTTGAATCCATTGCAATCATGAGGACTCTCGTTGCATTCTACAGTTTACTTCTCCTCTCTGCTCACTTCCATCCACTGCAGATGTACGAAACAACATCTGATATTGCTGAAACTTCTTACTCGGTTCAGCCCATGCATCCCCATGTGGATTGGTTGACACTGATGACTCAACTTGCGACTCTAAGGGACGTTGAGTTCATTGTGACCGTAACACTTGGCTCGCTGGCACTTCTTGGGAATATAGTTGTGCTTATTGTAACCGCTCATTACAAATCAATTGGCATCGCCGAAGTGTACATGGTTGGACTGGCCGTCTGCGATCTCTCTATTGGAGTCTTCAGTTCGTGGCGAGCAATCGCTGATCGAGTCTACACCTGGTCTACAGGAGTATTTCGGTTCTGTGCTCTCACATACTGGCCAGTGGTCGGCCTCGAAGTAGCCGCCTCAACCACGGCATCACTGATCGCAATGGCACTCAGCATCGACCGATGTCTCGCTCTCAAGTTCCCTATTAAACATTCTGAACTATGTTCCGTGCGCAAGGCAAAGACGCTAGCTCTTGCTAGTGGCTTGCTATCAGTCATAATTGGTCTCAATTATCCATTGCGATTATCCATTCAAGATGGGGGCATTACCTATTTGAATGTAATGCCGTCGAAATTCACTTCATTGGGTGAAGATCCATTTTTCTCCAAACTGTGTCGATACGTCGAATTCTTCTTTCGGTTTGCAATTCCACTTTCAGCGATGATCGTCGCCAATACTTGGACCATGGCTATCATCCGCATAAGTGACCAGTTCAGAAAGGGAATAGACAGGGAAGCCCGTAGCGCAATGAAAACTCCAAAATGCTTGACCATGACAATCGGACTGGTCATCATCTTCATCATAACTCAGATGCCGAAAGCAGCATTCCTTTTTGATCAAATGATCTTCTACAGTGAGCACAGGGGAACCGAACTTTTTGAAACCTTTGTTATTGTGGGAAATCTCATGACGAGGTTCAACTCAATTGTCAATATCATTGTGTACCTCACTCTGAACAAAGATTTTCGCCGCACCCTCGTCAAGGTTCTGAATGCTTGCAAAACACCCGACATTGAAATTTTCAGCCACCCAACTCTCTCAACCACGAAAGGATCAGAAAATACAGGACGTCACCTCTGAAATAAAAGGAGTTTAGTAACGTTTGTATACTTTTATATTTAAGCTGCAATAAGCAAATCAGGACGTTTCGTTTTTGTAGTCTTACATTATTATTACATAATATTTTTATTATTATTATTATTACATAATATTTTTAGAGGTGGTACCTCTAATCAACATAATCATATACCTCAAAACTGCACCAATGCACTGTGCGCTTGTGTGATTAAGATAAACTAAACTCTGCAATCGGATCTTGTATCACTACTATCACTGAATTTTACACAAACCCTAGGCCATGGATATATAATTCACAAGCGAATGAACCGATGTTGAGAGAAAACAATTACTTGCATTTTGCAAATAGAAATAGAAAGCACAAATGCTCAGTGTCTCCTTACCTCTGGTCTAGTCATTTATGTGTCAAAGCACTCGTATTGTTTAATTTAAAAAATAGGAGGAAGAGCAATAAACAATTTGGGAAAAATACTATCTGACTAATTCATGTTGTTTCAATTTCTAGCTTCCCCTTTTTGAATGCAAAATGGTTGACTCGCAGGCTGACTGAGTGGTTTAATTGAGAACATAGCACTATGCAAAACGAATTGTATGTTTGATTTATATAAGTAAAACAACGATCACCACATAATTATACCTTCAACTTAAAAATTGCTTCACTTTGCCACAGGTCTTGACGGTGCCAAGCGCTCACTATAATTTCAACCTTGTATAAATATTCATAAATCTGAAGAGTATAATTTTCGCGAAAATATTGAAATTTAGTTCGGGTAATATTGGGTAAACTTGATTTACAATGTAAACGTATATAACAATACCGAAGAGACTAAATTTATACTTCATACATTTTATTAAATAGTACAAGGTGGAATAAACTATTACAACAAACTTGAATGGAAAGAACTTCAATGGAAAATTAATACGAAAATAGAGAACATCAAATGGAATTAACAAATAATTAATTTAATAGATAAACTTACTTCTCGACACAGAAGTCTCTCGCCTGGAGTCTCGCACATGCAGAGGCCTGCAGCCAGGGCTCACGGAGCTTGGCGTCCGGAGCTCGGCTCTCTCCAAAACTAAACTCTACTTCTCTGTTCTCTACGTTTAAAAGGATTACCGCACGTGCCGGATTATTCGCTGATGATGTATATGTATGCATGTGCTAAACAATCGGCCAAATGGCCATCTGTACTTGAATTATTCTTTAACATCAAAACAATTATACGATTAATTTCAACATTCATTAATAATTAATCCACCCTGCATTAATATTATATACAGAGTAAACCAACAGTATTAAAAACAAAACAAAACAAACACAAAACATTTAATTACAAGAGGTGAGTGGTCGCGTAAAGAGCAAAAACACATGAGCCTCTGAACGAGCATTGTGGAATGTCATATATTGCATGGCGTTTCAATACAAACTCTCTGTTTTGTTTTGATTTTAGGAATTAACATTAATGCTACTGTCACAACAATAGCACTCTCAAACAAAACAATAGTACAAGAGCGTTGCCTTAATTATGCGTGCAATGAAGCTTATCCATGTTCCGGGGCCCTGATTGCCGTCAAAAATGGAAACTTCGCGGAATGATGAATGCACTCTATTAATTGAGATAACTCAGCATAAATGTTGATGGGATTGGAATATATATATATATATATTATATGAATAGCAGCATGACATGTTAGACTAACCATACCAAATATTTATTTCTCATATCTTTGAGTGATTTTTACACTGTGATCTGTTTTGTAAGCGCCAGTGGAAGGCATTGGGAGCTTTACCATGGAGTAGATATACTACTTTTGACCCACTCTCTATAATTATATGGCTAATAATGATCATGTTAGAACATCGTGGCCGCCATCATATCGCTTTCGATCTTTCATAGGGGGTTATAACCTTCACATGATGTTAAGTGGAAATGAGTGAATGCATTTATTGGAGAGCAAACGATACGAAAGACGAGAATAATAGAATGGAAGCATAGAGAGCTCTCGCGATTATAATTATATGCTATTCGTTTCCAATGGTTTCCAGTGTCTCCTTTTTATAATGCAGGTGCGTTGCCTTCGCCGACAGATCATTAGCACTGGAAACGACATCACACAATGCGACTTTCCTCATCTATTGAAACTGGTTTTATATCCAGTGGCGGTTGGCAAGGCTATTAGTGAAATCACACTTATCGCGGATATCGTCGAACTTGTATTGTTCTTAATTAACAATACGTACCTTAAAGCAAAATTGAATGCAGCAAAAACTCAATATATCGACCCTCATTAGTCATTTTCATATAATTCATTTATCGACTTATTTTTTTCACCGTCCGGCAGTGACATGCGATTTCGCTAAACATATTAATGCACCTAAAGCATTGGAATCAAGCTCATTACATCAACAGTTTGCGCCTTGAAGTTGCTAATGTTCAATGACAGGCGACTGAAACAGTTCAATTTCATCAAATTCAATCTTCAGACGGTGAGATGCTGGTGTTGTTCTTGATTGCAGAAGTCCTTTTTTAAGAGCTCCAAATTACTGATCATTTTTATTGCCCAGTGACTCTCGATGGACAATTAACTCATGTGAAGGTTCGGCTGTTGTTGGCATGTTGT
Organism: Capitella teleta; assembly: GCA_000328365.1. Classification (NCBI taxonomy): domain Eukaryota; kingdom Metazoa; phylum Annelida; class Polychaeta; family Capitellidae; genus Capitella; species Capitella teleta. The sequence goes on from KB302153.1 coordinate 141,246, forward strand.
TGTTGGCATGTTAGCTTAGGACGCTGGATACACAGAGTGAAATATGCATCTACCGCTCCAGTAGAGCGACTTTAAGTTCGACCATAATGCCCGCTCTTAGACCCCGAAGCCAGCCAGCCAATTTATTTTTGTTTACTGGCTGAGGCCTTTTTTTGGTTGGATAATCGGCAGCTGACCTTTTCATGGCTGACTAAATGTGAATTTTTTTCTCGGCTGGTTCAGATCGCCTGCAGTGATAATACATGTACATGCACATGCATTAAATACATTAATACATGTGTGTTTTTTGGTAAAATACGTCTAGCTGTATGCACAAGAAAATAATATCATTGAGAATTAAGGAGCTCACCAAACTCAACTAATGAATGCTGCATATTTATTATATACTCGTTTTACTTTATGCAATATAAACGAACAACAAAAGTATGATTTATAATATAACACAGGAAAATGCAGGGTTCAAAGGTTCAAATTGCACGGTATTCGTTAGCTTTCGATCATTTTCCTTCAGAATAATAAATTTCCTTTCAGTTTCATTGATTTATTATCTTGATGTGTGAATAATTAGTAATATTTACATAATAACATTTCATTTGCCAATAATTTATTCGAGAGGGGTTTTTTTTTTTTTTTTATGAGTCAAGTTTGATGATTAATATGACCGCGTGTGTTTGTGAACCGTTGCTTGCCTACACCAGTTCTGCAATCAGCAGACATCATCGAATGAACATAACATCGCTAAGGTGGTGCTTTACTTTTACCCCTTGTCCGAGACCACCACCGCGAGAGAAGCATGAGAAAATGCTGAGGAGTCTATCCACCTCGCTTGATACGCAGTCACGACGTAACAGGGAATTTTTCTACCTCTGCAATCAACGATATACCATCAACACCAGGAATATTTTTATAGAAACAAGTGAAAGACACCTCGCTCCAATGTTCTTATTCTTCTTCTTCTTCTTGACTGACTTTAACTATTTTTCTCCGAGGAGATGGTGTCTGATTTTTTTTTTCCAGTATGTTAATTTAGATCTTCATGTTTATTGTGTGCGCGATTGCGAGTGGCTCCAATGGCGACAGCGTTATGACCATTTAAATGTTTTCTCACAATGGGGAGATAGGTCGATCTGTCTCATAACGTATATAATGCGAGGTTGTCTTCATATCAATGCAACAATACATGCTTTCATAAATTCACTTTATTCGAAACAACTATCAACCAAAAATCGATTTAAAAATATTTTTTTTGGGGAGTATTATACTCAATTTTCTTCTAACCATCTCGGTGAATAAATGAAAGCCGCGTGTTTATTAGCAGCCTTGTTCGTCACAACCATTGGGACAGTCCCAGTATCCATTACAGACAGCATAGTAAGGCACCATTATGCTGCTTCCCGGGCACTGCCAACAGTATAAGGGCTCATGGTCGCAGTCAATGACTTGAGCGGCTGTGAATTAGAAAATGAAGCGACAATGATCATTTGGATGATTGAATCCCATGCGTATGAGACTACTTGGTAACAATGCTTTGAATAAATAAAAATCATGCACACATTTATCTCTACTGTAATGCGGTGACCGTCAATCAATCAGTCTATCCACGCGGGATTTTATTTATTTGATTATTCTTTTTCACGGAACTCGTGAAACCGAAACGACCCATCCATTGATTAACAGACATATCGATTGTGCAAATTATTTATTTACGTATTATTATTTTTTTTTTTTTTTTTTTTACAATTGTGTATAAAATTATATTATTAATAACACGGAATTATTTGCGCAAAATCAACAAACAGGCGAAATCACTTACCAGCAAAGCCAATAATCAAAAGAAGAATAAAAAATACCGGTTTGAACATCTTCACAACTCGATATACAAACAACTGTTCTTAATTTTGAACTTCTTTTGGTCTTCTGAGTCTATGTGGTCCTGAAGCGAATGTTTCCACTCTTTATATGTCGACGCTGAACGTCAGGCGAATGTCTGTCGATTGCGATGAAGATACACGAATAACATAACTTCACACATATATAACATATACACTTTTTACTTTTTATTACAGCGTTCACAGTTGACGACGCAAGGAAATTCTGGTAGTGCCGTGCGCATCGACGCTTCCATGACAAAAAGAAAAGAAAAAAGAAGAAAAAATAGTTGACAATGTTAAAGATTGTAGCCGCCAGCCGATTGGTCACCCGATTCATATATCTGTACCATGGAGGACAGCAGTGGACGCCCATCACACAATGGCAAGCGCTATTATGCGCGCTCAACTGAAGCGAGCCCTTTTATGCTTTGAAACTTTAAAAGGCACTAAAGCATGCAGCAAACATATGTTAGACTATTGAAGAAAAGCAATCTCGATACAAGAAGTGTTTCAAAACAGCAGAAGAAATTTCGTGCAGATGAACATTGGATAATTGATTATGCTGAGTAACATGTGAACGAAAATATTTTTTACAAAACAAACATATTGCAATAATATCACGAGATAGAGTCACCAACCGACCTCTGGACTTTAGCCTGATCAGCGACATTACATCATCCTCATCATCATTGGGGGAAGACAGTGCTCAAATGCATGTTTCACGATGTAAGGTTTTTCTCATTTTAAAGACAACAAACCCAGAGATGCACGCAACTATTTTTGAGAGCATACAGAAAGGATGGCAGGGAATTCAGGAACAAAAGAAATTTCATCGTCCATGCTCTCATCATCTGGAATTTCTAGTAAACGTGTGCGGGAAAGAGATGAATTCAGATGCAAAGCAGAAGGGGTTTGTTGGTCCATGTTTTTCATAAGTGATGAAGATGCTGTATAAGAATGGACATTGACTCTAGAGGAAGGCAGTTGCCACGCAGGACATCCTGCAAATCACTATGCACAATGAGTTTACGATATGGGATGAAAGGAACTGCTGGCAGGTTGGGTTGCTATTACAACCACCAAGCTTGCGAACCTTACCGAAAAAGAGTTCCGAGTGATCTTGAGAAAGTTTGTATGTACAAAGAAAAGACATACCAAAATCCGATGTGAGCATGTTGTACAAATTAATATATATAAGACTATCAATGCAAACACAGAAACCAATGAAACCTGTTTTTTTTTTCTGTTTGTGTCAATCAACAATTTCCCATTTTCGGAATCCTTCAGTGATACAATATACTCTTTTACTTCCAGCAAGAAAGACAGAAAATAATGAGACATGATTGTTTGCATTGAGGGGCTTCTTGTGGCCAGTTTGTTGTAAATTCATGGAGTTCAGAATATCAAAAAGATCGCTGAACAAACAAATGAACTTAATAGTTGGTTAACACCCCTCAAATCCAGCAATGCCTTCTTTATGCCTTCTGTAAGGCAGAACTCCAAGGAATTTGCAACAGACTCACGCAAGAGCTGGGAAGCTAATTTCACATTCATCTTATTCTTGTGAAATAATACATGCTTCAGCCGAAGTCGATTTCATAAATTGAGAGTTTCACTTGACTGAAGCTAATGCAACTGAGCAATGAAACGCCATTCAATTGCATTCCCATCACCATGATATAAACGCTTCTTATCTCCACTTGAGCATATGACAGGGATCCAGAAATGCATAAGCATTATGAGGCTGAGATGGGTAGGGGAAACCATGTTTTGAAATTAGGGCTTTTAACATCCAAATTGCAGCCAAGAATTTTTAACATGCCTCAAGTGGGCTTCAAATCGGTATTGGACATGGTGAGTATTGGATTTTATTTGAATGTCATAATAATAACGCATATCTGCCATATTTTATTATTTTTTATGTATAAGCATGCATGGTCATTTAATCATTTAATTGACGTATTTTACCAATCACATAGCGATATTTGTTATCTTTAATATTGTTTCATATTGCAGAGACAAATTCGAAGCAGCAGAGATCAAATTCATTTTTTTTTCTTTCTAGGCAAATGTGCGATAATATAGCATTTGTTTTATTGTGCATTGAAAAGGGCCTTCAAAATCACACAATACACAAAGCAGATAATAATTCAATTTTTGCCGTTGTGATAATTATATTTTTAATTCGTTCAGAAAATCTGCGCTCTCACTGTGATTACTTCAATAGATGAAATGAAACTAAAATACGGCAGGCCTAATATTCTGCGAATTTCCATTCTGACGTCTCACAAGCATCCGGAAATTTTTTTCCAGAATCGGCGACAATTGATATTGATGCTTCATTCAATCACTGGGCAGTGAAACCTCGTCTCGCATGCATTATACCCACCACTTACGGACATTCGAGGTGGGTTATCAAGTTTAACAGAAGGTTATGATATGAAAAAAAAAAGGATCATTATGGAGCTCGAGGTGGACCAATGCAAATCTTGCACTCTCCTCTGCTAATGCAGTTAGGTTGCATGGCATATAGTCTCTGGGCTGATGATTCTTGATAGCAATTAAACCAGCTGCAGACTCGGCCTGTAATCTGCATATAATTATGGTCATTTTAGCCTTTACGGCCCGGTGACTGACTGAGTCAGTGAGTGGTTAGCAATAACCTTTCTTGTCTGTGTATAGATTTTTTTTTCGAGCTTAATTGATCGATATTCTTGTACATTTACTTCTCGGATTCCCTAGTGTTTCTGCTTAATGCATCGTCCCGTCAGCTGCGAGCGTTGGGCAATGAAGCATATTCTGCAAAGTCATAAGAAGGACATCAGGCATGGCATATTCACTGATGGACATCACCCGCTGCAGACCCATGATATCATGACGCGGATGCTGAATTTAGACAATAGTCGAGAATTCGATCCATAATACGTATACAGAGAATTACAAAAGTCAATGCGAGTAGTAATAAATGCATGGATCAGTTTTTCTAAGCATTTTCTATTCATGTATTGTTTTAGTCTGCTAAGATTCTTCAATTGAGCATACGATGGATGCTTTGCACACTTGGTTGACTTGTTCCTCTACACTGCGAGTTTTCTTAAATAACAGCAACAGATAAAAGCAGAAATACAAATTTCAAGCTCGTCACGAGTTATAAAACATGTATTTTTTTTTTAATTTTTCAATTAAATAAAGGAACCCCACTCATGATACAAAAACGGGTAATGACGCATGACATAAATTAAAGTCCTGTTTCATGACACTGAAAATCGGCAATGAAGCGCCATACTTTTTCGGGCATAATAATATATCATTTATTTGTGTCATTTCAGGAATTTAGAAATAAGGTAAACACAGTAATAAGAAGAGAGACAGGAAAAATACGAGGATTGTGCGAAAAGTTATCGTCCCTACTTAGAATGCTTTAACACAGAAATGTGAAATTTGGCTTGAGTAGGGGATACTAGTAGCTTAATTTACAGATGCAACCTTTTTAATTTCCAAGAATGTCACGTGACTACCTCTGATGTGATAATATAATTTGTTTGGAACAGGAGTCGGCATTTCGTCAAAATTCGGTGCACTCCTGATTTGCGGGCTATTTCAAAAATTCCTTTTTGACTATTATTCATCAACAAACATAATTTAAAATCGGAAAACAAAACCACCCAAAAATATATATAATATATATATACTATATTATAATGCTAACTTGCATGTGCCAAGTTTTGTCGAAATCATTAAATCCAAAGTAGGTCTAATGGTCCCGCAAAAGCACGCCCCTCAGCCTTTTATGGTAATTTAACATTCTGGTCAAATTTTACATAACAGGTTTATTCGTGATCAATATTGGACGCTATTTATATTGTTTTCCCTTTCAGCCCCTGACCATGGATGCGCATCATTTCGATGCCCAAATAGGGCATCGCTCTCAGCACGTTGCTACACTTAGTGACATGTCACATATTAGTACTTTGTATGCGAGGGATGATCGTTGTATGATGCAATCCCCTTGTCATGCCTTACAAGCAGCTCTGACTTTTCAGCAGTTTTTGTTCGATAATAATTATGTTGTTACAATCCAAATGCGCTTTTTTGTCGTTATTCTGGTACATAGCATATCGCGTCATGTAACGACCTACTCAAGAAATAGCAACAATGAAAGATATCAAACAAATGCAAGATAAAATACTCACTCAAATAAACGTTTTTCATGGAAAAGTACGATGCTGCGCAGCGAGCGGCGAACTGCAGAAAACGCGCGTGCAATATTGTTGGCGCTGTCGTACGCATTATTAATTATCTTCATGCATCCAATACATTTCTTCTTAGGTTACTATTATAGGATGAACGAACCATTCTATTGTTTTTGAGTGTTGTTGTTGAGTTTGTGGCACTAATGTTTACTTACTAAAATAAAAACAAAACAGATAATTTGTACTGCAGAGTCACGCAACAGATGTCATTCCGCAATGCTGTTCAGGGGCCTAATATATGTATTTCATATTATGAAAGCTCTTCGCGATCACTTACTACTCGCATTTAAATGTTCCACTATCGTTCAAAATTAACGTTTTATTCAATTTCTTTGCATAAATGGGTGCATAAAAACCTAGTCAAGTCATAACAGGTATTTATTGTTTGGAAGAATGGATAAATTTTAACAAATTGCAAAGTTTTGTTTCTAACATTGAATAGATAGACTACTTTACTACTGTATACAACACATAGACAAATTAAATAGTGCAATTAGTGTACGCGTAAATCAGGCACGGTGAAAGATTCAAGGCCACCCCCTCAATTGGCCATATTCTTTCAAAAAAAACAAAAACAAAACAAAACAAAAAAACAAAAAAAAAACAAAAAACAACAACAAAAAACACTTGCGCAGTCTCGATTCAAGACATGTTTACTGCGAAACTTATTGCGTGAGATGTTGAGTGACTGAAGCATAGACTGTAATTTATGTACAGTTTCACGTCGCATGGCCCTCGAAATCCCGGCACGCAGTCAAGCGTATCGGTAAAGCAACAGAAAAGTGGTGCAGATGCATTTCGTTCCGCAGTTGAAGTGGGGCTTGATTTAAAGTTCTTTCATATACACGTAGAAGTATATTTTTTGTTCCAAATGCTTATGATTTGATCCTTAAGTCTTAAAAGCAGAAATGAGAGTTAATTGGAAGTGCATGTGGTTGAGTTATACTCAAAGGAATTTTCAATCCAGAAGAAACGTACAAGTTTAAAACTCAAATTTTGATACGTTTTGTATTTTCGGAGGGTTTTTACTATGCAGGCTTGCCCTTATCCAGACGTCATTTTTACATTTAGAAATGACATGTTTTTCATCGAACATGGGATATAATCTAAATTAATATGATTATAATAATTTGGTTGGTTCATTTCATATGTGTAGATGATACAGCATGCCAGTTAGAGTTAGAAACTATATAATCTTTATCTATCAAAGTGTTTGGACTTATATTCGTGAGCAGAGGCATTTCTACCCGGTGAGGGCTTACCACAACTGAGCCCCAAGACAGTGGCTTGTGAGTTGTCACCTCAGCTCAGGCCAGCAAAAGGGTCAAGGCGACAAAGGTCACATGATCACTCCGGACAATACAACAGTCACTGACCTATAATAACAAAGTACATGTACTCAACTGAGTAATACAAGCTCTTTATGCCACTGTGAAACAATTGTTGAGGCATATTGCCATCATGTGATGTGTATAATATCTCGAAAGTCCTGCACTTTTCACTTAAAAAACGATAATAACAATAAATCATCTCCTCCAGGTAGGTCTTTGCTATCTTCTTACTCGATATTTAACAGAAGCCAGGTCAAGGACAGGTGCTCTAGACACATTTCTATAATCACTGTGACAAGCATTTTTTTTTTTTTTTTTTTTTTTTTTTTGCGCAAATGTTATTCTCCGAATGGAATTATGTGTAAGATTTTGCTCTAAAACGTATTCGAGGCATCATTAAATCAAAATTTGTTCCCCAAGATGAAGTTTGGATTCATATATAGAGCGAAATATAGTTCCCTATTATCGCCCATTACATGGTGCTATCGTGTATATCTACAGAGAAGTTTCTGTTTTACGAATCAGGAATTGGAATCAATTCATGTTATTACATAATTTTTATATGTTATAGTTATCTCAATATATCTCAGTTGTTATGTAAATTGTTGCATTGACATTTACACAGTATACTCCTAGCATATACATCTTACTAAATCCGGAGTTTTAAATTAGTTCCAAATTCAAGGTCTTCGTGGTAACTAACCCAATTAATTGCATAATTTAATTTTTTTTAATTTTTTATTTGATTTTTAATTTTGACATTTTCTCAGAAGAGTAAATCGTGCGCTCTCGATTAATGTTATAAATAATAAATCTATTGAAATTTAAGAAATTTATATCACATTATTTCATTATTTAAATATTAACAATATTGCAGATAATTTCAGAGTTATTCGACTTTTTCAAACATTATCAATATTTGTTGTGTACTAATTACGTTTTTGGTCATATGTTTGACAAAAGTGGAATAACTCTGCAATTATACGTGATATTGATTTGATTGATTGTCACAACATACTCATGTTGGTTGCGTCTCTATGCATTGTAATTTTTTAAGCTGGTATAAAAAGATATGGCCGTGTTAACAGTATTTTTCGATGTTTTTTTTTTTTTTTTTTTTTTTTTTTTTTTTTTTTAAGCTGGGTTCAGGGAAACATGTTAATTAAGTGGGGACTGGCGCTCAAGCCTGGCCGTCTACAAGTAGGAAAATTTGCTGGCTGGGCGAAAGACCGGCTTTCACGTGACATGTCCACCCTCATTAATCCTTCCTCTATGTTAATACTTTTAAGCGAACGATATCAACAGCCTATCATTTTAGATTGACGATAAAAGATATAGTGAGAGGCACCCGCCTCATCAACCCCAATCAGACTTGAGATTATATAGAGATACAAGATGTGGTGAAAGGCACCAGCCTCATGCACCAATTAGACTTGGAGGTAACATCGAAGGTCACAATTGAGATCACTTTGAAGTCACAAACTCACAATGTTATCGTCTTCCACCTGATGTGACGTTATGTTATTTAGACCATTCATTATTTGTGTTCAAAATCTGGCAAACATTGATCGTAAGAACCTCTTAGAAAAATTTGAATTTGTCTTTTATTCCTAATCAACCATTTAATCAAAACGTTTCACATAAAACGTTTGCTATTTACTGAACGCGGATGGCGTCATGGTAAAATACGGATTGTGACTAAAATATGGAGCCATACGAAGTGCGGATTTCGAGCAAAATTAAATACTGACAGCATTCCAGTACATCACTGATTGATGTGTGTTGTTGTTTGCGTTTTCCATGATTCCTTTGTTAGGATCCTTGTCGTTAGATTTCAGGGTGACAGAACATTGACATTTCATATTCAGCTGGTTTACAAACATATCATGGCATCGACATAGACTTCATCCTCATCAAGCTCTACTTTTTTTTTCATTTTTTTTTTTTCATGTCTATTTTATATTTTCATAATCGTTATTGTTACCTTGGTATTATCTAGCCATGACATGTCCACCACGTGCATTTATGTTATCACCTAGCCATGATCCATCTGTTTGATAAAATCACTTCCTCTACCTCACAAATCACTATTTTCACAATATATACGTCATACTACCTATCAATAGAACTGCAATTGTGATTTTCAACTGTATGATGTTTTACTATGTGCTTTTCGATCTTATATTCATTTATTTTCATAAAATGGTTTCACTTAACGCCAACCTTTTAGTTCAAATACTTCTAGATATATATTCCAATTATCGCGAGAGTGGGTGCATTTCTTGTGAAAACTGATTTAATGGATGTAGAAGTACTTCCCTTTTTCTGAATGCTATCCCATAATTCATTCAGCAGTCAGCTGATCAGTTTGACCTATATCCACGCGTAGGAACCAAAATAGCATAGCACGTTTCCTCTATATGTACCACTACTTCAATGCATGGATTTAATCAAGAAGAACAGAAAATAAATAAAAAGAAAATAAGATAAGATTCATTCTCATGGTAATGACTCGTTTTAATACACATTTTAACACCTTTTGTCATTTTTAGCAACGGGTTTTGGGTTAAAAACAGTCTTATTCAACAAACGAGATGCGTGCAAACAAAAGATTCAAAATTGGCACCGTCATAGTCTCAGTTTTTGCGAACAATTTGCCGCCTTTTGGGTCAACCACAAGTACAGGCAATGCCTCTTGGGTGAACCCTGCCAAAATTGTATTTCGACATTCTAAATTTTTGTATTTCACCTTTTGTTATATTTTGGCTAAATAAAATTCATTCATTCATTCATTCATGCCTTTAATTTTCAAATGCCTCGACTGACAGCAACCAAGCGTGATCTACTCTACTGATGCTTGAAGCAGATATCTTCATCACCCGGGTGGCATGGGCTTCCAAATGATAAAACTATGTGTCGCTTACGGGATAAGTTTGCTGAGACCGGGTTTTTTGATGATTGGTTTTAGAAATGGTTCCATTTATACACATGGCTAAATTTGAGTTCATTTCTATTTTCACACAAACATATTTGTGTATATAGATACTTTCTTTTGACGTTCAGCATGAAAACCATGGTGAGCTCACTGAGCGTTTCATGTTGAGCCCAATATTTGATTAATCGTGACCCCATTGAGGGTTCCATGGTGAAACCACTATATCATGCATACATGTATATATTCCATGTTATCAAGTGGTATCTGCTTTTGCTGTTGTGTTTCGCAGATGTAAGCTTCGCACCGTGAACACCTTTTCGTGAAACATTTTCGTTTGCACTTGATGGGTCTTGATCGAGGCAGACAACATACCAATTATTTGATATTTTCTGGGTCAATACTTCAATGAGTACGTCATGATCATGTGCTTTGAATGAATAATCGCGATATAACTTCTTTTTTTTGGTTGAGCATTTAGACATAAAAATAAGACTATGTTTATTGAGTAGTGTAGAGAAACAAAGATGAGTTCTTCTTGTCTAACTTTCTTTTTGTTATTGACTGCTGCTGCTCCGCAAAACAGCTTCTGTCATTCTCAGCAGATTTTGTCGGTTACTTTGATTTGACCTTTTGATCTGAGGTGAAGCTTCGACCTTAGCTACAGGTCGCAGTATCTCCGGCAGTCGCACCCACACAGTTGCACAGACTGACGGAGAAGGACATAGTTCTGAGACAGCGGTTAGGGCGTCCTTCAGGTCATTCGTGGCGGCCATGAATCGTTGATACTCCAGGCTGACGCCAGATGGTTCGGGTCGTCGCTGTAACACAACCAATGGTATAATTAGAGGCACTTTGAATCGGGAATGCACCTTTTTGTCAGGTATAACACAATTGTGATATCATGGTTGATGAGAATTGAGTGGACCCACTGTCATTGCGATGGATTGTGATCCAAAAGAATGTTTGTACTGCGCACGATTTTGTTAATCGCAATTAACCAGGCAACACGCCTGACAACTAGTATCCTATATGCTAAAGATAGTATACTATATAGTATAATATATATTAATATATAATATAATATATTAATTAATTAGTTAATTATATATGATAGGATACTACTGACAACTAGTCAATAAAATTGTACCTTGACAGCTTTTGACGTTCTTTGCTGAGGGGCTGAGGTGCGTGGTCTGAAGAGAAGCTCCTCCCACCCGTCAAGATCCCTCTTCCGCAGTGTGATGTCCTTATCATCCGGTGTTTTCCGAAGCACTGCCTTTGCTGACCTCTCAGCGATGAATGGAGATTCTGCAAATGAAACAAAGCGTTCAATTTGTGTTGCGGCGGTCCACATTGACATTCATAACGGTATGATTTGGTGCGTCATGAACCGAATTCATTGAACGGTCATGCAAGGGATTGGTGGTATGACTAAGCCGTTCACAGTGGTCCCAATATTCGTATACCCACAGCCACCGAGCGAACTGTGGTTTTGAACTATACTTCTTAATGAACTTACGGTGCATTTAAAGTTGTCGATTGAGGTTTCACGTTGAAATAAAATAATTATATCATAGTCAAATTATTGCTAAATTTGTCATTGTCGGTTTCAGGGCTGCAAACGAGTGAGTTTGAATGCCGAAATTTGTTTTCTTTTTCATTTTTGCGTTATATGAAGGTACATTATGCAATAACGTAACTTTTTGAGGTATTCCGTTCTGGTATTAAGTTCCTTGTATGTTGTGTGTCGTTGATGTTATCACCCCATGTTTTGTCAAGGCAATATGAGAACACATCAATCTGATGTACACATTCACAAGCAGCTTACAGAGGTCATCCCAGAAGATGCAATTAGGATAACATATACAAGACTGCAATGATTTCAATGTCCAGCTGTTCTTGGTGCGTCGGATGGAATCAAAGATTTCTACGAAACCAGTGCACAGCGGGATGCATTTCTGAGGGTGTATTACCGCATGGATTATAACCGAGACGTACGTGGTTCAATCTAAGATTTATACGCAAATGTGGTTTCAACCAAAGAGCGTTTCTTTGAATCACCCGCATTGCCCGCAGTTTGTCTATTTATCGTAGGATATTGACCGCCTACGTAACGCAGTCGCTGAATAATTGCAATCGTAAGTTATGAGGTCTGCTCTGGTTTCGACCTCCGCCATATGATACCGGTGCTCTAGCTGAAAAGGTTTCACTTTCATACTATTTAATTTTTTGTTCTGACTGATTGCTCGCATTCAGGGGGAGGTAGTCACGATAAACAGCGCCACACAAGGTCACAGCACGCCTACAACTTAGTATTCATCCGTTGGTGTCCCACTTTTATCCCTGCGATTTTTTTTTCAATTTCCGGTATGCCGTCACGTGGTATGATTATTGTTGAAGTATTTTCACTATCTCTTAGGCATTGTGTTGAAAATGCACACTCAACACCTTATAAAAAGAGCGTCATGCCAGGCGAATGCCATCACACAAAGCCTCATAATTTGCAAAGCTGAAAAAAAAAAACAAAAAAAAAAATAAACAAGAACATATGAAACAGAATAAAAACTGATGAGAAAAAAAAAAAAAAACTGAAATCAACAAACCACGAATTGTTGCAAAACTTCATCTTTAGCGAGTTTTGCTTGATTCGTGGGAAACGATCCAGGGTACGGTTACCCGGTTGAAACAAACAGAAGTGTTTGAATGTCACGACAATGACGTATTTACCACCAAGAAAATTAGCAAAATATTCCCCAAGAACTTGAAAATATAGTTAAAACCCATATAAATTCAGGAAGAAGAATAAATATGAAGACAATGCGAGTTATATTTGATCGCCATGTCTGTCTCTATGGTAAACTAACATCACCCTATTAGTCACCTTTTACATTCCGAGGAAATTTTTGAAAATAGACGGCAAATTGGATGTGTGGCTTATTTGCTTGGACAGGTAAAGCAATTCCCACAAATGAAAGTTGCACTTGTATTAATAATCACAAAGTAAGGCATTCAGGTGTAAGTACAGCCGGAATTATTCATGTTATGCGTATATATATATATATCTGATATATATTGTGCTTTGGTAAACAGGAAAATATCAAAGAATATTATTACACGTTTTTGCAGGTGTGATGAACTCATTACACCACATCTCCTACACGCTTGCACTTGTTACCTATGTTGATGGGTCATGAAAAACATCTAATTTCAATTAGTTCCAATTTGTTTTGTCCATATAATTTACACGGTTTATTGTACTATGACATGGTGAAATAGGATAATTATACAGATCAATCAGATTCTTGGTGAGCGAAATAGAGTTTGCAGACTAAATATGGGTGACCAACATGTCGTTCTGCAAATTAATTTTTCCAGACAGAGCTGAAATATTGCTTCCATTCAAAGATGAATGTCATACAGAAGTCTGATAGGTATGTCAAAGTCAATACTTTTTACTGGTTTACGTGCTTCCACTAGAAGAAAATATCACAAGTGAATGATGCAGAAGCGACATACAGGGTCAATCATTATTGAGCCAAGCACGTTAAATATATAATGGCTTTCGATATGCATCATACATATTTATATATCATTATTAAGACTGCAAAAATTATAGCTAATACAGTCATGCATCTCACAATGAGATTGCAACGATGCTTCGAAATAACCTTGCCACACGATACAAACCCCATAGCTTTGTCACAGGTCGCTTTGCTTCACGTATTATGGGAACCGGAAGCATCACTTACATAATTACTGCATGTGAGTCCGTGGTCTGTGTCTGTTGACCCCCCGCTGTCACGTTGATTCACGACGACCAAAGTGCTTCACGCAGTCAGCTTTCAATTGCACTATTAACCAAAGAAATATTCCGAGGATGTGACAATGAATGGAGAAGTTGGCAGTCTGCTGAAACAGCTTATTTCGGATATGATGATGGATAGGGTGGAGAGACAACGATTCAGATATATCACCAGACATCCACCCACAGACGAGTTTGAAATGCCGAGCATCTTTATTTCATGATTTATTCATTAAAGAATGGACTGAATGTGTGCAATGTTTTATACCTGCTCGCATCCATTAATTGATTGTTTTGTAAACCTGATTATGGCATGGGCGCCAAAACTAGATCAGCGATCAGGGAAAAGCAAGTCTTTGGTGCGTGGCTTTTCTCACATGTGTTTTACAATGATGAGCACTAGAATCAGTGAAATTGATCGGTGAACGCCATGGTTACCTTTTAATGCGACTAATCAACGATACTGAAGTTCCTCCATTCAGTCCCACGGGCAGAAGTTCAAAAAAAAAAAAAAAAAAAAAATAAATAAATAAAAAAATACCGTTGCCAGAATTAAGAGATATCCAATGCACTTACATTTGCCAGTTGGTCATAGTAATTTCTATTTCTTTATTTTCCATTTTATCTTATTATTATTATTATTATTATTATTATTATTATTATTATTATTATTATTATTATTATTATTATTATTATTATTATTATTATTATTATTATTATTATTATTATTATTATTATTATTATTGAATCAATGGAAACCTTAATACGGTTTTGTTTTGTGTTCAATGTTGTGATGATTAATCCAGACCAGGTCCGGTATCACTTGGAAATGCAGCGCTCACAATGAGACAACAGGTGGAATCAAGGTGATAGCGACGTCTTGTTTGGTTATAATTATTCCTTGTCCTTCAACATCCGAGAAGCGAAAAACATTTTACGCCCATGAATCGGAGCCATTTCTCAGAAATAACTGAGACGAATATTGATGAATTAAAAAAAAAAAATGTTTGCTTGATCCGAATGAAAGCAATATTTTGAACACGGTTGTGGTAAAATTTCAAAGCACTTCAATAAATAAATAATTACTGCCCTTTAATCACAATCAAAATCGCTTTTTTATTAATCCGATGATTTAACCACAAATTTTAGAATTCGATTTCATTAATTGCAGAAACTTGGGAAACTATTATAAGAGCTGTAATGTTTAAAATCGTTTTTGGTCATCATTGTATTATTAATCACGTTGCAAAGTATTTCCAGCAATGAACCGCACTCAAAAACATCGATCCTAATGTTACATAGCAAGGTACACAAATACAGCAGAAGCCTCTTTTTTTTTTGGCGTGTTAATCGTGACTACAAAGGTTATTAATATCACTGAATGGTGTTCATCCGTCGATCCCCTGCGGCTGTTCCATCGGGAGGTGTTTTAAAGTGAACGACACGAATATTGTCTAACTTTCACCATCAATGTATCTCACACTATCAGTGTATCATAACATACAAAATAAGCATTGTAACAACTCCTTTATTTGCCTCGTTTTGATTTCAATGGGTCGGGTTCTTCCTTGTGATTGTCATCTCAGACCTTATTGTGACTCAGCCCTGTAATTGTAAGTGTTATCTTTAATGTGTTTGCCGGAGCCCTTTCGGAGAAGCCTCCACAATGCTGAGGCTGAGTATCGTGTTTATGTTATTCATTATTTCTAGTTTTACCTCCACAAAGTAACAACTAACGATGTGAAGCACGGCAGCGGGATTTAATTGGACTGCACCCGGAGCAAAACAAAATCCAACTCATGATACTGTTTGATATCCAGAAATTATTGATATAATTATGTCTGATAATATAATCGCATAATAATGTACACCCACGCTAACTTAATAATTATATTGCTCCCATAATAAAGTGCATGCATGCAGTACCGAACCATATCATAGAATTGTACTAAATCGGAGAGTTTCTAAAGTTAGATGACTGAACATTGTACATTTATCTTTAAAAAATGTTCGCTGATTACCTGAGTTGGTCCAAGTTTGAAGCCACGTCGCCTGTGCAACTGCCAGGTTGGATATGAGTATTAACATCAGTGTGGCTTGATCCATCGTCAGTTAGTATTGTCATCTTGGCTGACATCGCATGCGCCTTATGAGAGCAACGTCGTCTTCCCCGCCCCGCCTCCTTTCAGCTTTGTCAATGTTTAACTATTTCTGCGCGATGGCACTTGGCGGATCATCAACGGACCGCATGGTTGCCTCCATTGGGAGCTGTTGCCATGGTGACTCCTGTCTGCAAACAATTTGAAGGTCATCAGGAAAGGATGTCTTAAAGTTCGTTCCCGGGTTACGATGTATAGACATGGGCGATAATTCATTGATTACCGGTTGCGAGTGTATACGTACGTGGACTTTTATGGTTAACAGCACTGGGTCAGAAAATTGTGACACACACAACCGTAGGGTTGCAATTCAGGGCTGGGCGTGCCTACGATTTGCTATTAAATGTATTTCATGGGGCATAATGATTGCATGTTATTAGGACTATAATATTATGGGACACAATTAAGAACTGTCTTGCACTTCAATTCATTTGATACTTCAATAGGACCTAACAATCCATTGCTGCCTGGATTTTGAATGTTTTAGAATATCACTCTCTTCTTACCAATGTAATGATCCAAAGGCAATTGTTTACTGTGTGAGCCGCAAGTTAGCAGATTATTCAGTAGTTTTGACGATGACAATTTCGCACGCATCTTGTTCCAAGCCATTCTGCCTGAGAAAAGAAGTCTTTATTTGAACGCCCGAAATATTCATGGTGCAATTAGGCAGCATGCAATATGGCAGTCATAAAATTATTAGTATCTCTCAAAATGAATGCATAACACATTGTACTTATAGGTTCCACGTAGTTTACATGATATTCTAGTTACTTGATATTCTCATTCACAGGTGACGATAACGGTAGTCGTGTGTTACCAGTGTCTGGAACCGTGAGAGTTGACGGAAACGCTTAACGCTATCAGCCGGTATTTATATCATATACTCTGTCCGGTGTCTTCTTGTAAATCAACAAAATTACGCTGATCAACATGATGTTAGTGCAGCTGCACTTGGCCATTTTCATCATTGACAATCTCGTAATGGGGAACATAACTTGTGTCACGAAGAAACCTTTTTCACACCGTGTTATCAGGATGGAGCGTGATCTACATATGCAGAAAGTCGACTTAGTGATTCAACGAAGAACATAAACTCGAATATAAAAAAAAGCTTTATTGTAATACAAAATAATTTACGCGTCAGCATAATCAAGATTTTAGTCTAAAACTCGAAAAATTCTGCTAATATAAGAGCACGTGAGAATCGGACAACTTTTTTCCCTCAACGCGTAAGACTTCAATTCATGGATTAGCAGGTGTAAAAAAAAAAAGAAAAAAGAAAAGAAAAAGAAAACTACCTTGTCTAAGTGAACTAATGAACGATCTGCGGCTTTCTCATTTCATAACTATAGGTCAGGATCAACGGGGCCAATAATTTAGTTAGAATGTGATTATCTCCTCAATTAAGCGTTTGAATGACTTTATTAATAAACTCAGGGTTTGTTAGGGCATTTTATTATTTAATAAGACTGCAAAATATATTGGGATTATTTTGTGTAAGTTTTAGACTGGCGTAGGCATTTTTAATTGGGGATTATTTTCCACAAGCATCTAAAATAGAGGCTGAATTCGCCAACGTACAATTACCATAGCGATGTTTCGTCTGTATAGAGAATAATCAGACGGAAATATTACCACTAAATAATAATAATAATAGTAATAATTCATTAAATAGTTAATTCAAATCGCTGTATTAAATAAGTCACCTGTAAATATAACTGGGTTCATTTATTCTGACCGCAAATGTATGTAACCACACTGCTACTTCGAATTATCGTCTGATTAAACCTGGTGCACATTATGTCAAACAAACAAAATATGGATGTGTATCTTGGATTGCTTCAGGTTAATGATGGATCTACGATAAACAACAGACAATTCCAATGGCAATAATTTTACCATTGTACTCAATTTCCAAGAGTGCTGGGCCACTCACCAATTAAACGCAATCACTTTTCAGAGCAATGTGACACCTCTTCTTCCCTTCAAATCCCTCTTCCCATTTATCCTTGATATCGTCGATGTACAAAGATCTGCATCGATTTACATCGATCTCTTACAAAGAAACTGCTTTGTTAATTTCTTTGATATTGACATACAATGCCACGTTTGCCTCTTCACCTGGTATGCCTCTGTTTGCTCCAGTCATCTTCACAGAGGCAGATGGGTATGCATGGTGTCAGATATCCAGTTTAGCTGAACCAGCCCTCTATTCATGTCTCCAAGTAGACATATATAGGGACCTCGAGCGAGTTTAACGCTATGCTATTTGAGGGTAACACGTTGATACTCCTGGGAACCTCTCTCCATTGAATGACATTAATGTATAATTATAACCAGGAACTGCAAGAGAAGTTACATGATCTAAAAGCTAAATAGTCAGAGTGGTGTGACTGCAGTGCAGCTGACAGGCGTTACTGGTATGTCCGGCTTAATGTAGAGTAGCACTTCTTGAGTATCCCCTCCTCATGGAGAGTAAGATGTTGCGTTGAATTGTTGACTGCGTAAGTAATACACACTGAAAGGAGATGGTTACACTTTTTGTTCAGGTGATTCTGTCAGATAAAGACATATTTTAACGATAAAGACAAAGGTGGGTTGTCTGGCTCTATAATCATAGGTCAACGTCTATCTGTGTCTTACCATCGAGTGATTTTACGGATTATGCCGCGATAAACACATTCTAACTTAATCATGACGATGATCAAATCCATAACTTCACTGCGCCCTTTTAAATAACCTTATATTGTGGGGAAACCCGGATTTATGGTCCGCATGCCGGATAACAATACACTTCCTTCTTAGAGCCTAGTAAAAGGAGTACTTGGTATCTATTAACATTGAATGGTATAGTAACGACTCAACTTATCGCTCTCCAACCAATAATAGATCTACTCAAAAACACTGTTTTCCTTCAATAAAAATGTTGTATAACGAACATGTGTACGTAACGCGTCTTGCATTGTTATAAATTATATCATAAGATGCATTTCCTTTTTAGAACAATATAAAATTTCAAGCGACATCTATTAATATCCACAAATATAGTAATATATAGCATATTTCGACATTTAAGCGATTATTAATTATAATTATAATTATAATTATATTAATTATAATTATAATTATAATTAATAATATTAATTATAATTATTATAATTATAATTATAATCATAATTGGAATTATAATTAATATTACTAATTATAATTATAATTATAGATAATATAATTATAATTATAATTATAATTATAATAATATTATATTATAATTATAATTATAATTATAATTATAATAAAAATTATAATAATTATTATAAAAATTATAATTATTGTTATAAAAATTATAAAAATTATTATAATAATTATAATTATTATTATAATAATTATAATTATTATTATAATAATTATCATTATTATTATAATAATTATTTTATTAGTATAATTATAATTATGATAATTGTAATAATTATAATTATAATAATTATCATTATCATTATAATAATTATCATTATAATAATTATTTTAGTTATAATTATTATAATAATTATTATAAAAATATATTTTACGGTACATTAAATATTTCGATGCCTTAAACTGCATGTGATATAAGCAGAATAAGATCAGATGTGGGCCTTCTATAATTTTTGCCCGCTATTATCTATGTTGAAGGTCTATGCTTACATTTGTCTATGTTGATCCGACAGGTCAAAGGTTATTTATCCAGGGTGTGTTCCTGTATCGGCGAGTTTCAATCAATTTTAGTGAAAATTTACATTGTTCCAGACAAAAATACATCTTATATCACTATTCATTGACACTGGAGGTCTAATAATCGTTTCATCGAGCTCTGAAAATAACTTGTTGTAGGTTTGGCCCAAGTGTCTAACAGACTAACTGCGTGAAAATAACTTTTTTAAATGGCACACTCAAGATAAAGCGACACTCAACTCGATTTAAAGGTTTATTTCGTTGTGTATTTCGGTTAGGATCTGGAGCCAAATAACCGAACTCGACTACGTCTCTTCAGTTATTTGGCTTCAGATTTACTTGAACATTATCAATCCGAACGTAATCACCTCTTTCCCGTGACTTATCCTTTACTTAAAATTCGAGATCGACTGTAGATTATTATCAATGTTTGATTCTTTTGAAATTGAACAACTTTATTTTATCTGTACTGATAAATTACACTGATTTCTTTCACTAAGTTTTGTTTTTTATTATTTCACTTTTTTCCATTTTTCATGTTTTCATTATTTTAAATTTTTAACCATGTTGTCTCTATATGATTTGTCTGCATGGCTGAGGTCCGATGCATGAGTGATATTTTTCATGATCTGAGAAACTCTGATCTAAGATATGAGATATGATTGTATGCGCGAATAATAATAATATTATATGAACCAAAAGGCGAGAATCAGCTGCCAGGAACTGCATGGCTGAGGGCTCGATATATAAGGATATTAGAGGTTGTCTACGTGTGGTGTTTACCCGCAATGGTGACTTCAATGTCAGGCTATAAAACGGTCCTTTGATCGAAATAAAAGCGTGAGCTGTCGAAGCATTTGATGACAAATGCAACATTCGCCTCGTGTGAAATTGAAGAGATTCGATTACTTCTCTGTCTGAAACTGAAAGCAGCTGAAATTTCAAATCGATGAATTTCATTCAACTTAGCACGAAAGAAGCGAATATCGTGACACGTTTAGCAATGCTCGATCTCCCATTGCTTGTTCTCGTGTTTACATCAAACACATTATATGTGTTTATTGCTTATTTAACCCATTATTCAGAACGAGCGTGTGATGTCATTCAATCAGATTAAATATCAATGCCAAGAGCCACAACCAAGAAATCAGAGAAATGGCATAAGAAAGTAGAATTATAATTACAGCACGATGTATCTATCACGTCGTTTTTTTGTGTGTTACAGTGGCGTGTTACCTTATTTTTGACGCAACCTCACAGCTTTTCGAATATTGGAGATTCACGATCTTCTTAGTCGAAGCCACTTTCTGTGTACACTTAATGCGCCGCAAGCTACCGAGAATACATTTCCTCTTGTGGGATATCTCATCACGTGTGTGAAGCAGTGATTCAAGAAGCTATCAAACATTCAGATATACATTGCTATATGTACAACGCCACTACCACATCCATAGTAGAAATGTTGGATAAAAATGTGTTTGCTGGTTTCGATCCACGTTTTGGAGACTTGCTTTTGATGTTGTTTCCTTTTACAATTCCATATATACTTGACGTTGTATCATCTCAGCATGGCGTGCAAAATCGGCATATTTCTACATGCATTGTTTCCAAATTGTATATTTATTTCCTGTATATTATAATACGTTTTCTTGCATTGCATGCCAGATCAATACAATACAATTTCAAATGGTTCTGTTTGTATGAAATAAGCTCACAGAATCGATTCTCTTGAGTATCCCATATGCCTACAGAATTGATTCTGTAGTGGATCTTATAGTTCAACAGAATCGATTCTGTGATGCATTGTATTAGGCCTCAGATCTGATTCTGTTCAATTAGATACACTCACAGACCCGAATCTGTTATTAAACCCTTATAGCTTCACAGAACTGAATCTGTTATCTATGTGATAGTCTACAATTAGCCCCCCTTGTTGTTGTATGGGTACGCCCCTCTGATTCATGATGGCATTTTGTCGCAGCCAACACATTTTCCGACACCGGATCACTTGGATTATAGTCCTTAAAGGGATGGGGAACTGAATTTTAAGTGATGTTCTATTGACTCATAGCACCAATTGATAGCATTCCGTGCCAAAAACACCATGCCTGGATGCAAGCGTAAGGAAATAATGCATTCCGAATATCGGGGTTAGCATTGCGCCTATGGGAGAATGGCTTCCATTGCGAAGTATAGGAGGCAAACGTCAGCTGATGGCTTGGTTTGGCTGATGGCTGATTGGTTCCGTTCCCCTCGTGAAGCTATCGATTTCAGCCAATCAGAGCAGAGCATCTTCGCCATAAAAGGACATCTTTGTTGTTTACGAAACGAAAGCGCATGCGTGGTGCACTCTGGCTGACCTTTTTATTGTTTCAGGATGAGAAACATGGTAGGTGTCCTAGAAAATCGCTTGTTAAAATAAGAAAAATAGCGAAAAATATTTTTTTTTTCGCGCCTGACTCACAGCGACTGACGTCACGCCTAATTAGCATTATATCTCCCGCGAAATCGTTAGCGATGATATTCCTTGTGTGGACCAGGCATATAAATCATTTTTGGTGCATCAAATAACGACTCAAAGTCCATTTTTAACCAGTTTTCCCTCCCTTTAAGTCATTGCTCATTCCATTGAATATCGCGCGGATCCCTTATAGATAGTCTAACCAATAAGCGATGACATGCTTCGGATAAAGATAATACACGAGTGAAGCGACTGATAACATGTTTCATGCTGAAATATGTTTCACCCCGGACAGTGTTCACGATTGACACGCAGTGTTCTGCGCAGTGACCAATTATCCTGCTTCGTGCGACCTTGCAAAAACAGAAGGATAATCATGACAAGTGCCATGCATTGCAGTGGAGCAGGAAACACTTCTGAAACTTTTAAAACGTTAAACAGGGATTTCCTGGATGTTTTAAAACCACTTATGCTCACATAGTCTCAAATACTCATTACACCACATGTGTGATGAAGACGGGTGTGAAGACGGGTGTTTTTCAAACATTAACAATCGATCCAGCTAGTCCATCTTGGACGGAGTTGGTCATCGTGAAGTAAGTAAAGCGTTGGCGTAAACAATGAATGGTTGATACATTTTACCCCATTTGTAAGACAATGATGGTCCTTTGTTTACTGAAAGCTCCCTTTGACGACCTGTTTGCCGTCTCATAATGAAAATTTTAGCAAAGTCTCAATTCATTCGTGTGCGTATAATGAAAAAATACTGGGATTTCGGAATTGTCTGAACATAATAACTCATTTGTGAAAAGGTAAGTATATGCATAATAGGAGTGTGCATTATATGTGAATTATGTTCAAAATGTGTATATTGTCAGTCGTTGAATTGGTCACTGAAAACATTCCATTTTTATGTACAGTTTTTGCACTCTTATGCATGTAACAAATTTCATAATTATTGCTACTGCAGTTATTTTATGAAAGAAAAAAAGTATGTCATGTCTTATATCCATGCATGATCTTCCCTTCAGCAGGGACTTGCATCTAATTCAGCCATGTGTACAGGTAACGTGATGTGTTATTGGACAAAAATAAGAGTACTAGTCAT
>KB302153.1:178812-210569 GCA_000328365.1 Capitella teleta
GTGGACGGGGTACATGGTGCAGACTCTATGGCCAATACTTTTTGCGAAAAGTATGCAGATTTATTCAATAGCATACAGACAACTGATGAAGAGATGTCGTGTATATCTGATGTACTCAGTAGTAAGGTTCATAATCATGAGCAAGCTGATGAGTGTTCTGGTCACTTCATAAGTTTTGAAGATGTAAGAACCAAGTGTGCTGAATTGAAAAGCAATAAGCATGATGGTTATTTGGGTCAGTATACAGACCACATCAAAAATGCAAGTCATAGATATTTGTGTATACTCTCTCTTCTGTTGAATAGCATACTTGTTCACGGTGTAATCCCAGATGCTTTTAAAGTAAGCACTGTCATCCCAATTCCTAAGAACAAACGTAAATCATTGAATTCATCTGATAATTATAGGGCCGTTGCTCTGAGCAGTGTCGTATGCAAACTACTTGAGAAAATCATCATGTCAAAATTCAATGACGTTTTTATAGCTCCAAGTATCAATATGGATATAAGGAGAAACATTCAACCACACATTGTTCATTTGTTGTAAACGAAATTATCAATTATTATGCTCAAAATAATTCATGTACATATGTTGCATTGTTGGATGCCAGAAAGGCATTTGATCGCTTACATTATGGAACCCTTTTTCGTAAGCTCATAGATAAGAAGCTATGCCCTATTGTAACAAGATTTTTGTTGGAAATGTATAAATCACAATTGATGCGTGTCAAATGGTGCAACAGTTTAAGTCGCACGTGTGAAGTGTCCAATGGAGTCAAGCAGGGTGGGGTTCTCTCACCCTTCTATTCACTGTCTATCTGGACGAGTTACTCGAACGTCTAAAAAGCACTGGGTTTGGGTGTCACATAGGCACTACATTTGCAGGCTGCTTTGCATACGCAGATGACATTGTCTTGCTTTCCCCTACTCTGCTTGGCCTAAAAAAGATGCTTCATACGTGCGCAGCGTTCTCTGCAGATTATTATGTTAAATTTAATCCTAACAAAACCAAACTTGTTGTATGTAATAGTCATAGTAATGTCAGTCCTGTTGTTAATTTTCTTGGTTCTAATATTGAAGTGGTGAACGACGAGAAGCACCTTGGTACCTTACTAGGGAATGTTTCTGCACAGACCAGAATTAATGAAGGTGTACATAATTTATTAATGAAAGTTAATCACTTTAAATGTCATTTCAAAACTCTGCCAAGTGATTCTGCATACTCTCTTTTTAAGACTCATTGTATGGCAATGTACAGCAGTCCGCTGTGGGACTTGACTGATCGCTCTATTGAATGTTTTTATGTCGCATGGAGGAAATCAATAAGAAGGTTGTTCGATCTTCCTTATCGAACACACAGTCGCTTGCTGCATTTGATTTGTAATGATCTACCCATTGCTTCGCAGCTCCTTGTAAGATTTCACAAGTTCATTCTTTCGCTGCAGAATACCTCTAATTCATTGACTAGACTCTGCCTACAGTTAGCTTTAAGTGGAAGTCGCTCAGCTGTAAGTAACAGCATGTCTGCTCTGAGCTCACGTCTTCATAATTCTCGTTTAGATATGCTTTATTTAGATTCTTCAACTGTTTACAAAGCTCTGTTCTCTATGCACCTTGATCTGTTAGATGAAGATACTGCTGTCCATGCCTTATTATTAAAAGACTTAATTAATATGAAATTTGATGCCATCACTTCAAATGAATACAATCTGTCAGAAATTTGTCACTCTATCAATTATTACGGTGTCCTCTAAATTGTAACAATGACGTAATGACCCTTTTTTTCACCACATTTTTTTTTACTGTTGACATGTTTATGTGAATAAACTGTATAATAATAATAATAATATTGTGTGCTGTTAGTTATGCTACTCATGTTGAAATGAAGCAAAGCTAGTTATAATTATATTCGCATTCCGACAACATAATTATTCACCTGCTTGACTAAATGCCTCTGATGCCGTATACGCTGTTCTAATTAAATTTGTGTAAATAATTGTATTTATTGAACATCATGACATAATAATGTCAGCCGTGAAAAATAAAAGGCATTGCTTATGAAACGATTTTATATCGAAAAAAAAAACCCCAACAAGTTAATCAGCAAGAATATGTGAAACAAACAAATGATCAATATTTTCGAATGTTGATTGTTGCTTTGTGTCCGCCAGGATACAATTTCGTCGGTGTACCTCGACCAATTGCCAAAGGGAGAAATGGTTGAGTTGGTTTTGTGATTTCACAAAGTATCGCCATCGATAAGCTGAACATTGACATTTACAGAACATTTGAAATAATAGGAATCCAAATCAAGACCAAGCGTCTACTGAAAAGGATCCTGCTGTACCGCCCACCCCCTCACAAACGAATGGTTTAACCAATGCTACGTTTTTAGAAGAAATGGAGGGATTAATTGTTGATATCTGCTCCAGTCAATCAAGCGATATATGTATTATCGGTGATTTCAATGTCCACTGGAGTGAAGGAATTAAACACAACAGCTAATAATTTCCAAGAAATAGCATCAACCTACAGTCTTAAGCAGCACATTCTGCAACCGACACATTCCGCAAATCATATTTTGGATCTAATTTTTACCCTGCACACTGAATCACAACCCATAGATATCGTCGATGTTTCGACATCTGTATATCAGACCACTGCGTGATCACATGCAAACTAGCTGTGGAGCCCGTCCAAGCAAAAAAAAGAAGGGGGTCAGTTGCAGATCACTGAAGAGAGTGGATCCGATCGCCTTTGCTAATGATCTATCTAGGGTACTGTCAACAGTTGGGCAGGAATATGGCATTGAAGTTTTAGCTTGGACATATGAAAAGATGTCAGTTGCAATTACCAACAAACATGCTCCAACACAAGTTGTCCATATAAAGGGAGACGGACTGAAGCCTTGGTACAACAATGAATTTCACGGTGCTAGGAACCAGCGTAGAAGACTTGAGAGGAAATACCGGAAGACTAAACTTGAAATACACAAAGAAATGCCGAAAAATCAACCAAATCACGTAGTATTACTGATACGAAAGAAAAAAAAAAGAAAATAAATAAATAACAGCATACTTCAATGACAATTTCAAAAATGCCAATCAGAAAGAAACTATTAAGCTTGTGGGTAACTTGCTACATTCGGAAGATATGCACTCTATGTCATCTAATAATCCTGAAGAAGACCTTGCCCATGCTTTTGCTGACTTTTTTACATCTAAATTTTATCAAATTCGCATGGATCTAGATAAGAGCACATCACTCCCAACTGAAATGACGTCATGGCAGAGGGGTTCTGATTCTCCACAGCTGAACAGATTTAGACCTCAGACAGAAGAAGAGATTTCAGAGATAATCGAAAGATGTCCTCCAAAGACATCCACTGTTACGATCATGGGACCTATTGAATGACAACTTATGATTATGGCTGTGATGTGTTTGCCATATACTGCATGTATTAAGGCTTCAATACCCCACATAACTGTTAGAGCAATTAACGGAGAGCTCATCTCCAAATTAGGTCCGAGATCGCTTCACCCTGGCATACCTAATGAGATTCGCGAGTCGAACGCACACGCGATTCTTGGTGTAATATTCATGCCGAGTTGACGGCAAGGGTATCCCTCCATTGTCCTAAACAATAAGCAAAAGCCAAAATGGACCTCGTCCTCTTTAAACTAGTCATTAACACCACTTGTTTCTCCATTAATGAAACGTCCCAAGGGGTATATAACGGGCAAATCTGACAACCGACATCTGACTCACCTCACCTACCGACGTTCCGACATCAGTTGCCCCAGCGACACTCATCCAGCAAGACAGACACCTAATCCATCAGCAGTTGCGAAGCATAAATTCTGTTTAATAAATGGGTGTATCTTGAGGTGAATCGTCATTGTCATATTCATCCCTACTCTAAGCCCTTTGGAGTTGGGTAGGAGATAAGAATACCCCAAACTGAACTGATGTAGGATCCTCCGAACGAAGAGGATACCCACATGCACATTGGATTCCATACCGACTTATTACTATTATTATTATTTTATTGGATTCAACACTGAGCGTATTGCTTCTTTGCGCCCACCAGAGTTGCGTAGTGTCCCGGAGTGTTTGGTGCAGGATCCTGGGCAGGTGAATCACCACGTACAAGACAGAAGTTCGACTGATGTGATGCTCCCAGACTACAATTGCTCAGTTGAACCCAGAACTCTCTAAGACAGCTCCATTTGTACTAACATAATAAACCTTTTCAAAATGTGGCAACTAGGACAGTTCTCTTTTTCAAGGATATCTGATTAGGAATCTTGGAATGAAATACCCATTTCAACGTTTACTGGATACCCATGCAGATACTCTTTCAGATTCATAGACATTATAATATCCTAGATATCGCTGCTCAAACACCAGTAAGCTGTCCAATGAATGAGCTGTCTAACCTGATATTACCGTGAAAAAAAAAAAAAAAAAAAAGAAAAGAAGATGATGATTACTTCGTCATGAATAGGCAGAGATGTGATATCTCAGTCAGGGGTATTTCTTCATTCGGGATAAATAATTTATGGTGCATTTTATTCATTGCTCAAATTTTACTTTCCTATGATTCTGTTCTTGGTATTCGGATCGATTTTGACAACGAATTTGTCACAAAGTGGCTTCTTGTCTGTGATCACCATAGTACTTTATCTAATCCAAAAATACTCAATTTTGACCTCTTAAAATAGGAGGTAGGGAAAAGGAAATGCATATAGCTAAAAAGCAAAATATAAAAACTGAAAATAAAATAATTGAGGTACCATTTCGTTACATAATCTTTTAGTTTGCACTACCCCATAAGTTATTCAGCACATGCATAATTTCTTTTGTTGCTCAGTATGTTTCAATACTTGCAAATGAATGAGACAGCTGTTTGACCCCTTAGATTCAGCAGAATAGAAAAAACTATAATGTAACCGCATTCTTCAAATTGCTTGATTAATCAAGGCAATCGAAATATACCTTGAAAACGCCCATCCGACACATATGCAGACACGACTCATCCATCCCGTCTAATTTTATTCCACCCAATCAATGGGAACTTTCAATACAATCTAAAAATAATAATTCAAGGCTAAGCGAGAAACCCAATAAAAGGAAGTTTTATCACTTAGCCTGGATGAAAAATAGTCATTTACATTGAATTTCAAGTGCTATCAATCACCCGAAAGGAAAGTATATTTTTTTGACAAGCTCATTCTTTCGTTGAATCATACGAAATATGTGAGGGTCACATGAGTCGGAGTAATGTTTTTGAGTTTGAAACACCAGCACACAGCTGATACTCTCATGAGTATGTCGGTGCAAAATCATGTGGATATCTCAAGGGGCTGCGAAGTTACAGCGTTTTGAAGTCCGGTACGTGCATGCGGGAAACGCACGCACGGACCGCACGCACATATGTGAACGGCGCTTAACAAGCACGTTTGTGGGTTCGCCACAAGTTGAACTTTTATATTCATCTTATTATTGTGTTGTCTATTAACATATATGTTTAATAATTTTATATGTTGTTTACGTTGTAATTGAATGGACAAAATAACGGATTTTTTAATTATTATTTTTTTTTACTAATGGGAAGAGCTGGGTGCATCTGCTTGCGGATCGCTGTGATATGAACTCTTCATTGATCGATTCAGGGACACTATCCACTTCTCAAACGTATTTGAATATTATTCATTTATATTTTTTCTAAAATAAAATAATACAAAATATGCGGTGCACTGCAAGCCATCAATCACAGCAATCATTTATTTTCCATTCGCGATTTATGAATAAGATGAGAATTAAAGTTCAGTTGAATGGAACCAAACCGTGAAATACATATTTGTCTACGTGATATTCTGAAGATATCAATTGAGAAGTTTAAATGTGTGAAGTGTTTTTGCGCCATGCTTGAGCGGTTGCTTATATGTATGTATGTGCATTACTGATTAGTTTGGGTGGGGTGAAGACACACTTTAAACACAGGGTGTGGTGATCGAGCAAAAGGGTTCCGCAAAATTAACATCAATGAGGCCATGACAGGAGATGCGTTAAGGTCGTTGCACCGTTCCATTTGAGAAAATGAACACGACGCCCATAATATCCAGGAATACTTAAGAATAAGCCAAATAAGCATTAATTCGTACGCGTTTAAAACTGCCATATAAAGTTATCTTATTTAAGTTTATGGAACCATCAAATTTTAAACCAAATCAGGGTGTTTAAATGTTAGCTGTTTACACATGGATAAATATAATTACACGTAATATAATAATAAAAGAATCACATCCAAAGAACTGCTTGCTATCCTTCAAATTCTCTCTTCACTTTTGAGGTATGGCATTTGGTAACAAATGCAACACGTAATGTTTAATTGGTGTCAGGGCAATACAATAAACTGTCGAAATGGGCCGAGAATACGGGAAATTGGCTTGTACGTGGGACTGTTTGACTCTGACCGATATAATTATAAGCAACCATGGAGTTCTACGCGATGCCTTTGGGTCTTTCGTGCAACTGAACAGGAACAGTGTGATTGAGCGTTTGTTTGTTTGTTGTTGTTGTTGTTGTTGTTTTTTTTTTTAATTTTTTTTTTTTTCATCAGCGACTCTGATTTGGTTCTCCTACACTCCTTGTATTTTCTGACTTACTCCTTTTGGAAATCATATATTCCTCTGGGAATCACGATTCTTGTGAAATGGCTCTTATTCGACGCGCGAGAGAAAGCATCCGGAAGGTGGGCGAATTTATTTCATGTTATTTTTATTTATAATTATATACATATTTTTTATGTGATTTATTCATTTGCTTTCTTGATTATCTATAGAGGAGGGAGGAGTGTGGGGTGCTGAAGCATAGACATTCCATGAATGATAATGATTATGAACTGAACTGAAGAATTACAATCAGTTTATTTATATATATATTACTATTATTACTTAATAACTAGAAAACTAATGACCCTAATTTTATAAATAACAAATCCTAAAATTGTAATGTGAAACATTTCATGAGTGATCACAGGATGCAGGAGTGGAGTTTGACGTCCATTCTTCAGCTCAGCCAACTGGAGGAAGAGACAGTGGATCAAGTATTGACATCAATTGAGTCATCGTCCCCCGCTCATCCACCAAAGCTGTCATTTGTGCAAATGGTCAGAGGAAAGACACAATGAAGAAGGTGAGCAGCAATTATTACCCACTCGCATACATTGATTTCTCTCCCTCTCTTTCAGGTGGGTGGTCACACGCATGCTGATGGGAACAGCAAAAGGAGCGTAAAAAGGAAAACATCGGTTCACCAGAGCAAAACGGAGATTAATTTCTTTTCCACGAACGAACTTTGTGCTGATTTAACTTTTGTTTCTGGCTTATGTATGTTTTCAAGAACTATTAAACTTTAGTACGCTTTTATCTTGTGATTTTCTTCTCAGCAATCAATGCAAGTCTATTCATTTTAATTGACATTGCGGAAAAAAAGCTTTACGAATATACAATTTTCATTTTATTTCATTTGGTTTATTCCATTATAAAATATCCAATATCCAAATAAAATTATACCATAGAAACATGATGAAATAGAATTAATATGTAAGACTGGATTACATTTAATTTACCAAATACATTGTAAATGGAAACAAGAGTGTCTATATTTAATTAAATGAGACAAGACTAAATCGATTACTCCGGTGACGCAATTTGTGGGTGATACTGTTTGCCTCTCACATATTAATGTGATCCCTCACGGTGATGAGCATGTTTCTGAAAGAGATAAGAACTTAATCTTAATACATGCTTCACTATTCTTCATACCTCGTGACTTGGCAGTGAAGAGGATCAACAGCAGGCAGCTCCAATGACACTGTTTCTCTCAACCACTCAAAGAGGTCATGCCCCATTTCTTGCAGTTTCCTAGTTGCTTTTGGCATTTTGATCTGTAAAAATTATCTAAATTATTATGAGATGTATAAAGGCTAGCAATCAGGAAAGATTAGATGCCCAGAGACTATCAATGGTGACTAGATGCCCAGAGGCAATAAATGATGACTAGATACCCAGGGGCAATCAAGGATGATTAGATGTCTCGAAGCAATCAATGATGACTAGATGTCTAGAGGCAATCAAGGATGACTAGATGCCCCGAGGCAATCAAGGATGACTAGATGTCCAGAGGAAATCGAGGATGACTAGATGTCCAGAGAAAATCGAGAATGACTAAATTGTCCAGAGGCAATCAAGGATGACTAGATGCCCCGAAGCAATCAAGGATGACTAGATTCCAGAGGCAATCAAGGATGACTAGATGGACTGAAGCGATCAAGGAGGACTAAATTTCCAGAAGCAATCGAGGATGACTAGATGTTCAGAGGCAATCAAGAATGACTAAATGCCCAGAGGCAATCAAGGAGGCACTCTTGTTGGTGAGGTTTTTGTTAGAAAGTCTTTTGGTGTTTTCCTTTTAATGCTCCTTTTGTTCCCATCAGCATACAAGTAATCACTCACCAGAATGAAAAGGAGAGAAATCAGTGTATGCGAGTGGATATTAATTGCTGCTCACCTGGTGCATCGTGTCTTTCCTCTGCCAACTTGAGCAAATTACAGCTTTGGTGAATGGGTGAGAAACAATGGCTCAACTGCTGTTAATACATGCTCCACTGCCTCTTCCTCTGGTTGACTGAGCTGAAGAATGGACGTCAAACTCCACTCCTGCATCCTATGATCAATCATCTAATAAAGGTTTTACATTATGATTTTAGCATTTGTTATTTATAAAATTAGGGTGATTATTTATTAATTTCCAAGTTATTAAGTAATATAATAAATAAGCTGATTGTAATTCTTCAGTTTTCTCTTTAGTTCATGACCATTCATCACATATTTTATGGAATATTATATGTAGTGCATATCTTTTGGCACCCCGTCCCTCCTCCATAGATAATTAAGAAAGCAAATGAAGAAAAAATTATAAATCATGAAAAAATAAATAAGAATTCTGTAAAAATAATTTTAAACATGGAATAAATTCACCCACTTTCCAGATTCTTTCTCTCACGCGACGAATAAGAGCCTTTTTGGAGGAGAAATCCATGATATTCAGAGGAATAGATGTTTTCCAAATGGAGTGATAAAACAGCAAAAACCTTAGTAATTAAAAAAATTACAAGAAGTGTAGAAGAACCAAGTCAGAGTCAAAATGTACAGACGATGTGAGCACAAACTGAAATTTTGAATCAGCGGACATCAATCAGACATCGGACATCATCAGACATCAATTCATCGCCAATTCCGCTCGCTGCCACTTTTCCGCGCTTTACCGATACGCTTGACGGTGTGCCGGGGTTTTGAGGGACATGCACGGTCTAACTGTACTTAAGTACTAGGTCTATGACACCAAGTGTCGCAAAACGCTATCCACCTATCCCTTCATGCCTATATTTAACATTTAAGTTTACCTGAATTATTACGCTACCACGACAGGTTCTGCGTAATCAACGCATAGATATAATTTTTGTTGAACTACTTGAACTATAGCTTGAAATGAAAGCAAGTATATACATTGTGTATACAGGGTGGTTATAAGATATTTAAGCTTTAATGTTTTAATTCATGTCTGTCAATAATAACTCTACTGTGACGTAGTGACTCTAATACTAAATCAATTATGCACTAGTTGGATGGTAAACTCCAAGCTCGTAATAACGAAGACTCAACCAATCACTTCAAATATGAGCGTCCACGGCAGAACCGGTCACAAGTCGCAAATTGCGAAAGCGAGCTATGAGCGAAAAATACCATGTGGGGTGATTATAAGTGGTTTTGAGGTTTGGGGCTCAGAGCCTTCATAAATCATCCGTGCACCATGTTCCGAAGTTTTAGGCATGACTTAATGTTCTAAGTGTCTCAAATAAGATATTTTCCAACAGCACCCTCGAGGCATTATAGAAAAAAGTCCGAAACAATGGCCGATTATCATGGTTTTTATGTCAACGAGAAGATCTGCAAGGGAACTCTCTTATAACGCAGTCCAAAGTCACGTATTAAATAAAATGACAGAAGCATAAAGCTTAAAATAGATCCACTATGTCATGACTATGATATGTAGTTTGACCTAAAATATATGTTTAATTATATTATATATAATTGAAGCCAATAGTATTGACTTCAGTTTACCTTCAACAAAAATATTCCAAAGTAGAGTATTCAAAAATAATAAAGTTCCAAGAAAGTGTTTCTTAGGAGATGGTTCGCACGGGATGAGTGAACACGTGAGAGAGAGAAGAGGTGTTGAGATGTGAAGGAAGGTGTGTCGGCGTAGAGGATCAGTGTTCATGGAAAATATTCGTGTTTTATATACTAGAACCATGGGGGCAGCCTGTGTTTCTAATAGGAAATGCAGTAGATCGGTGCCTTCCAAGTCTTTGCTATCTGACAGTGATGGATGCGCTTGCTCTCCGGTTCTTTGTTCTTGGCAAACTTCTGACCGACAGTATTCGCTAATTGTATCTTGGCCTTCTGACCTCTCGGTCTCTGGAGAGATGGAAGCAATCCCGTACACGCTCTGCCCGAAGGTCTATGCATGCATAGGTAGAATTTATATAATCATAATTACATATGCTATTATGAAACATCGTGTAAAATAGTTAGATGCATCCACGTAATCTTAACATCCTATACCATTACTGTTGGTGTGGTAATTACATAAATGGTTTACCTAACTAAGTCTTTACCTAACTAAATCTTACTTCTATTTTGCACCAAAAACAAATCCCCCATCTCAAATACTCTAAATACCATAGGCTTGCTATTTTTGAATTCCGTTCTTTTCAGCCTGATAGTATTGCATGTATAAAGGCTGATTATAATTGATAAACCATTGATATTAATTTCTATCTTAAGTGTCAATTTCGGATTTCATTGAGAACTTTCTGGTTTATACCATGTGGGAAATGGGAATATTTGCTACACATGGGGAAGTAGATACTTTCAGTACTAGTATATGATGTCATAGGATAGTTTCATACCTGCGGTACCTAACTTTAATAATAATTTTATCATTATTAAATAGTAATATTATTATACAATTAGTAGTATTACAAGTTGTAGTAGTAGTACTAATAGTAGTATTTATAACCGAAGCCAGTGGAAATCAATCCACAGATGTGCATTTTACTCTTATTAAGATGCTTAGATAGTTTGATCCAGTTGTGCACCAGACTGATCATCTCATGTACAATTTTTTTCTCCAGATGTAGTTGCCAGCACTACTGAAATGGTCTCGACAGCCAGCTGTTCACACCCGAAGAAATGACCAACATGAAAATGGACATGGTTGCCTATCCATATTGTAAGTTAACTATTCTCACTGAATTATTTTTCAACCTAAGTCTGCAACCAGGTGATCAAAATATGATGCTCCTCCGACTGATTGCTGCTGGAATCAAGGTGTCCGATAAGACGTGCAGTTTGAAGCTGAAGAACTAGAGAGAGAGAGAGCATCCAGAGCAAGAGAGAGCATCCAAGAACTATCTACCGTACATACATGAAGAGCAGCTAATTTGCATCTCCGCATTTAAGTTTATTTATGGGTATATGTTGAGTTAGACAGAATGCCGTCTAAATTTTCTCATATAGATCTGAGATCGCCGCTGACGAATAGGCTGTTGGCCCTCCCAGTGACGAAAATAAGGGCCCGTCTCCACCCCCACCCCCTAAACCATCTGTTGGGCGGACGAATAGAGCTTATAGAAATTCTTAAACGAATAATCAACTTTAATTGTTATTTCCTTATATATTTATTCACTACATTAACATTAACATTTTCTTGGATTGGCTAAAGTCACACTTCATTGAGCCTTTCATTGAGCATCAAAACCAGGATTCGCTGACAGCAATATCGACTGGTCTATAGTTGCTGTTCAATCGAATAACACGTGTGATGCAATTCAGTTCTGACATGGAGCCATATCTGGCCTATGAATTAGCCCAATAGCCTACATTTCTCATGACCTAGGGGTCATGAGAAAGACAAATAAAAACATTTTCGGTCAGCTATTGAAAAGTCAAACAGAGGCCATCGACCACTACCCAGTGAACAGCACCTTTATTGTAGATGGTGGTTAACTATTGCACGTTGTTTTGTGGCCCACTCATGCTACATACGATGAAATATGCAGAGGGTACACCTCGTTTGTCCTCCGCTAGGCAATACGCTAGTCGTATTCGATGGTTATGAGACAACGCTGACCACCAAAACCATAGAGAGGAACAGGAGGATGGCTAAGGGCATCCCGCGAGAAATCTTTTTTGATGGAACAAGGACCATGACAGTATCTCAAGAGTCTTTTCTAGCAAACAGAAATTACAAATCACGACTAATTGGATTGCTCCGTGATCTCTTCAAAGACCCCTTCGCAACCTCTTGAGATATCCACATTATTTTACACCAAAATACTCAAGAGAGCTGAATAGTGCTTTAATTTTTCTTCGTTATTTTAGTGACATTCAAATCCATTCACGGAATATAGGTCCACACACACACACACACACACACACACACACACACACACACACACACACACACACACACACACACACACACACACACACACACACACACACACACACACACACACACACACACACACACACACACACGCACACACACACACACACACACACACACGCACACACACACACACACACACACACACCATCACACACACCATCACACACACACCATATCACACACCATCACATACACACACACCAAGACACACTTACACACACACACACACACCATCACACACACACACCCTCTCACAAACACCCTATCACCCTTCCTTACACAACCTCCCTCACCCTCACACACCTTGCGTCAAGTCCTTAATTTAGGTAGAATACAGCAGTAAAAGCAAAGAACGTAGAAGATAAATACATAATTGGTTTGGCTCACATTTCATACTGCTATTCTTATCATGTATATTCCAATTGTATCGAAAAGGTTTCCTGTTCATCCGAATCATCGGAGTGGACCTTATATTTGCATATTCGGAAACATGTTCTTTTTTTACGGCAAATAGGGCCCTGGATCATGGAATAAAATTGTAATTAAGGTTTCGTTATCGGCGGACAACTGAACATACTCGTTGCAAACTTGTTTGGTTCGTGAATGCTGGTGCTGTGATCAAAAGGCTAAAGTTAATATCTTAAACTACAAAAAAGGCAGAGAGTAAATCACGGATACATGCCATAAAGTTGATTCATGGGCTAAGAAGGATGATAGCGATGCTTGGCGAAATGTTATTTGATCAATTGGTATTATAAAAGCTGATTCATGTATAAAAATAATAAAATTAATGAAAATTGCATGCACTCAAATTGCCAGTATCAAAAGATTTACGTCTACATGTTGAGGGTTGGAAAAATTTTGATTTAAGATCAAGCATTTTCATTTTTTAAACTAAAAATGTTATTAAAGCTCAATCAATGGGAGGCCCCGAACGCAATCGGGTATTGCAATAAAACTTCTTTAGCAATTGCGGTAAAATAAACAGTGCCTACATAGATTACATTATAGCAGTCTCTCGTTCCCTCCCCCCTGTTATATTCTCTCCATCAAGCGCCCCTTTCGTACTTAAACATTGAACTCTCTAGGATCACTAACTGACCTGACCCTCCAGGTGAGACCTACCACATTTTCCAAAAGTGATGTTTCTATATAACCAGAGGGAATGCTGAGCTTTAAATTCTTATCCAACTAACCCAATAACTGCCAATCACCCTTAGCTTTACGTGAGAAAGATCACCTTAACTTCTCGTCGGAAAAACCAGTACTTGACACATTTTGCTCTTTCCCCAATGGTTAAGGTTTGCATATGACTTACCCACGAGATGCCGTTCAATGAATATTAATATATCCCTGTCGCCCCTTTATAAACCCCAATTCTCCCCACTTCTGAAAACTTCCAACCACCTCGGTTTTCTGTATCCAACCATCTTACATTTGGACCACTACAAATTAATTGGATTTACTTCAACCCAAGTGTGCGAACTTCACCTCCTAAGTTCAGGCTAGGCCAACGTGATCGATGAATTTGGTCGGTTCCAACGCTCACGGGAATAAACTGACTGTTACAGTGGTATTGTTGAAATGAAGAGACCGTTCATTTCACCATATACATGTCGTCTTCACTATAGTTCCTTTTGTGATGCATCGATATCATTCACTGATACTCATTTGCAGTAAACTACGCTGGTGTCATATTTACAATAAACTAGTTATTCTTTCTTTTTCTTCTTCTTCTTTCTCTTCTTTTCATTTATATTGCATAAGTATAAATTTATAAAACATACTTGTAACGCCACACACCAAAATGAGTAACTATAAATTTCGAAACGAAAAAAAAAAAAAAAACAAAAAAAAACAAGAGAACTGCGCAACAGTTCCCACAACCGACCTTGAGGCATCAAAAACATTTTCTAAGTTCATATTCATTCGGCCTATATGTGCTTTAAACTCACTTCACTTTGCTCTCAGCGGCAATAGATCAATGAGACAGCTATCAGCAACACTGGGCGTGTCATATATAAAAGGAAGAAATAATCACGGTGTCAAATAGAGGTACCTCGAGATTTTTAAAAAGTTACACCCATTACTTCAAGGTCGAACTGATGTAAATATAAAATTGTTATAAGTTCATTGCAGACACGTCGGAAAAAAAAGAATAATTCAAAAAGAAAACGATTAACTTAACCACAAAAGCAAATGACTGATTAATTCAAGCACAATCGTACAATTAATTTTTATTAACTTGTTGCAGCATAATGGAACTAATAAAAGAAAATCATTGCAAAGCGAAGTCACCCCCTGAATAATAATAGTAATAATAATAATAATAATAATGATAATAATGATGATATCAGTTAATTCGCATATGAGATTCAATCTTGAAAAAGCCCCCACCCCCCTTCCCAAATACATCAAAAATTCACCTATATAAACCAAGATATTTACGTTTTGATTTAATTTACTGTTAGAAAAGAGCGTCTGGTGAGTGTGGGCGTGCAACTTTTTCAAGGATCCACCAAAGCAAGCATGGAACGCTCAAGTGGCACAGGAAGCATTTTAGCAGGTATTTTACGCTACGCATAAGAGCATGTAGCGATCAATAGTCGGGGTCCAGTGGACATGCGTGTATCCCAGGCGACCATGTAATAAGTATAATGTATAGATTATCATAACGGCCTAACAGAACCGTTATGATTACTGTATTAGCCTACGAATATCATAACGTTACCTATCTTTCCTATCGCCGAGTGCCGAGTGGGCCAGAAGTAGCTGTTTCGTCCAATCGGAATAGAAGTCGATCGTGGTCAAATGTATCAAATGCTGCGCTGAAGTCCAAGAAACCATAAGAACAACATCGCCAGCATCCATTATTCTTTCGACATCTCCTTTAATAAATAGAAGTGCAGTTTATGTGCTTGTCTCTTTCTTGTAAACTGATTACATAGGATCGTGAAGTTGATAGTTTGCCATATATGACGACAGCTCCTTGGCAACGATTTTTTCCAAGACTTTCAAAGAGGAGCAGATGTTCGATATTGGACGGTAATTTTTGAGCTCATTTACATCCAAGTCCGGCTTTTTCAATATAGGCGTGGTCGACAACTGCTCGTTTGAAACCTTCAGGGACGGTCCCTGATTCGAGAGATAAATTGATAATCCGGGTAAGCATTGGTAACGCCGAATTTAAAACTTCTTTAAAAGCACAGTCGGTATGGAATCTAATGTGCATGTCTTTGGAGGACATATTTTGATTATCTCTCGAATCTCTTCTTCTGTCTGAGGTCTAAATCTGTTCAGCTGTGGAGAATCAGAACCCCTCTGCCATGACGTCATTTCAGTTGGGAGTGATGTGCTCTTATCTAGATCCATGCGAATTTGATAAAATTTAGATGTGAAAAAGTCAGCAAAAGCATGGGCAAGGTCTTCTTCAGGATTATTAGATGACATAGAGTGCATATCTTCAGAATGTAGCAAGTTACCCACAAGCTTAATAGTTTCTTTCTGATTGGCATTTTTGAAATTGTCATTGAAGTATGCCGCTTTCTTCTATTGTATCACTGATAATACGCGGTTTGGTTGATTTTTTTGATTTTTTGATTTTATTTGTATTTTTTCTCTTTTTGCATTCTTTGTGTACTTCAAGCTTAATTTTCCGGTATTTCCTCTCAAGTCTTCTACGCTGGTTCCTAGCACCGTGAAATTCATTGTTGTACCAAGGCTTCAGTCCGTCTCCCTTTATATGGACAACTTGTGTTGGAGCATGTTTGTTGGTAATTGCAACTGACATCTTTTCATTCTTTTCATATATCCGAGCTAAAACTTCAATGTCATATTCTTGCCCAGCAGTTGACACTACCTTAGATAGGTGGAACCATTCGTCTGTGAGGGGGCGGGCGGTACAGCAGAATCATTTTCAGAAGACGCTTGATCTTGATTTGGATTCCTACTATTTCAAATATTCTCTAAGTGTCAATGTTCAGCTTCTCGATGGTGATACTTTGTGAAATCAGAAAACCAACTCCTCTTCCATTTCTTCCTTTGGCATTTGGTAAAGGACATTGACTTTGATACTGATTTAACTCAGCCAATACCTTCGTTGATTTTTGTTTTCTATTCTGGCGGCAAACAGGCTTTCTGACCATTAATTGCTTTGCATACCGCAACATTGCACCAGGGCCTCTAGGCGGTTCACAGCCATTTATTCTTGATTATGGGACCCCAAACGCAATAATGTATCTTATCTCAACTTAATATTAATTGATAAGTGGATTTCTGCTCAAGAGATCCGCTTCCATAGTCATGCAAACACTCACTCGAATATTATATCGAAGGTTGAATTTACCACGGCTAGCCTGGAGGCGCCAAACGCTGAAGCAGACAAGGTTTAGCGCACGCCGGAGTTGAGATTTCGTGTCCTCTTGGAGATCCTATTCTACAAGTGGTTCCAATAACCGGCGCCTTTTAGCTGGTGCCAACACAATATTCGGGGTATACATTAGATATAAACAGGATTTTGTGTATGTTATACATGTATGAAATGCCACTTGCGCACACAAATGTGATTTTTTTTTTAAATAAACGGAATTAACAATGTTTAATCGGAGTGTAAAATCCCCAATGAGTCAAAACAGAAGAATTCAAAATTTCAAATGGTGGAAGCCAGCCGCCATAATTTATATCAGCCAACATCAAACATTTACATGCAAATATCGGCTGGTTGCATTCACCCACTGTCGTCTAGGTCGTAAATATGTGTGCCTTGGACCAATCATGGATCTGAGCTCGCAGGAGTCAATCAATCCATGGTTGACCTGTTGTATATTTCTGCTTGATGATGCATTTGCACTATAGACGACGCACTTCCTCCGTTTTGGCGATCTGTGACCCTTGGACGAACTCCACGCTCCAGAAAGCATCTGGATATCCCTCTTCAAGACGACATCATCATTTGCAAAGTGCAGAATTTACAGAAGTATGTTTCAAACTACAGTAATTCTCATCAGATATCAAAACCATGCCATATGAGTATTCGAAGTATGTCTTACCAGTATTCATGGAATGGTACGTACAGAACGATAATAGACTTGAACACTACATATAATATTTGTGTAATCCAAAACGTGGATCTGGGCAACAGGCACTTGAGCCAATTAAGGAGATTAGATAACATGTTATCTAAGCTCCCTGACTTGAACACTTACGTATCACTGCCGTCCAGAAGTGACTCAGTTGCCTGCCGTGACTACGTTTCAAATTTCATGGACGTCTGATTCGTTGGTGGAGCCGGTAATTGTGTTTGGGTCAATGAACAACTTAAATATCCCGTGTGACATTTCCGCATAAATAATAAAAGAGGAAATATTGCATAACTGTCACTGAATTTTATGGCAATGCAAGATAGTTATGAAGAGAACCATTGAAACTACATGCATTCGCAGTGATTTGTGACGATATAATCTTATTTTGGGACTTGGATGTTGAATATTCCAACACCACCATGCATGTACCTCTATAATATGCACAGCTGAGACTAAATCATGGCTTATATAAGTTATAAGTATCGTGTTTATATACGGCTGCATATCATTAATCATGTATAATTCTGCACTTACGACAAAAACATGAAATAACGAGCTGATTTAGAAACATTCATTTTCATCTAGCGATGTTCTTAGGTTATTTGGCTCCAGATACACCTAAATATTATCAATCCAAGCACAATAACCTCCTTTTCGTGACTTATCCCTTAATTAATTCACAATTTGCAATGTCAAGGCGTGAGTGTTGTCTATTGTGAATGCAACAGTAAACAACAAATATTGTATATTCATCACTCCATGAGGAGTAAGATCGTTGGCCACTTCGATAACCACTTGCCATTAATCACCTCTTGGTTAAAACATTTTGGGGTGTTTTTTGTTCATTTTGTTCATTTCATGCATGTGCATGTTTTGTATAAATGTTTATTTTACGCAATTCTTAGTTCATATTGCTCCCGTCCGAAAAAGCTTCGACTTGATCTTTTAGTTTGAATATTCGGTTCACAAACCTTCATCCTTGGCACGTGACCTTTCATAATCGGACGATAGGAACACTATTTATTAAGTATTGCTTGCAGCTGATAAGCAGCCGAGGTCCTTCAATGGATGGCGTCTATTGAAGCGATACGCCACACGTGTCTGACGAGCAACGCATTGCAAGACCCGAATAAGTCCACTGTGCTCCAAAAATAGGGAAGGCACTCAATCATTACATGAAAAGAACAACATTCGAGATGATAAGAGTGGGTGGATGCTATAACCTTCACAGTCATTAGGATCATCAAGGCGGCTGATCCTCTCAGCAAACTTATACTTTCTTCCGGCTTGGCAACATGCATTTGTATGAAAGGCGCAATTTTTTTCTCACCTGCATAGC
Source organism: Capitella teleta (assembly GCA_000328365.1). NCBI lineage: Eukaryota > Metazoa > Annelida > Polychaeta > Capitellidae > Capitella > Capitella teleta. Next base: position 197,817 of record KB302153.1, read on the forward strand.
AACGCCCTCATCCAATTTCCTCCTGGTCCTCTTCCTCATTATCATAATTACCCCGTTGATGCTTATTTCGTGTCTTACTTCTGCTGCCCCTCCGAGTCCTGTTCATTTTGTCCTTCTTGCTCATCATGATCAAACTGCTCTCCGCCTCATAGAGTCCCTCCTACCACTTATATATTTTTTCCTGTTCTTCTAACTTTCACGATGCTCCCTCTCTTCGTCTCTTCGGAGTATTATTTCCTTTTTTTTTTCCCCCCCAGCTCATCCTATTTCTCCTTTGATATAGTTCCTTCTACTCATCCTTTTCTTCCAGATCAGCGTGTTCCTCTTGCTCTTCAACATTCCTACTGTTCTTCCTGTTTTCCTTCTCGCTATATTTCCTAATACCGTTATTCCTGTTTCTCTGTTATCCCTCATATACCTCCCTCTTCTCTCGCATCTCCGGTTTTTCCTTTATCCTGCTCATCCCCATATCCATCTCCTTTGTACTCTCCCTCCCTGGTTTGGGGTTTTTTTTTTTTTTTTTTCGCTGGCAGGTGGATTTACGATGTTTCCGCAATGTTAATCGATGATAATGTCCTTCACTGCGATGCCAATTAGATGCTTAAGGCGGAACTTGCGCACCGCCCATTGGTCCAGCAAAAGCGTTGCCGTAGCAACTGCTGGCCAATCACCATGCTTGCATCTTTGGAGAGAGGCCGGGCTCTTCCATAAATGGATGCCAAAAGGGAGTAATTGGAAAGATAGAGCAGAACCTGAAACAAGACACTTTGGATTGCTACTTCAACCTTGGAGGTTTCTTGCATAAATTAATAAGGTGAGTGATCATTTCACTGTCAACATTTATGAGAACATCCCATGCTTTACTTAACAATCAGAATTTCAAACATATTTCCGTGCTAATTAAGAGTTGAATTCGAAAAGAGTTTTGTCTTGCTTGATTTGATTCACTACATCAAAGTGAATTGAGAATATATTTATATAATGCGGATGAATTTTTGTGAACAAACTCATATTTCATAATAATAATAATAATCATAATAATAATATAATAGTAATTTCATAAGTTAATTAAGCTTATGATATAATTTAATTTATTATAATTATGATATAATTTGTTTAGTTCTCGGGATAATACCATAATTTAAGTCGTGCGCATTAGACATTAGATCGAATCACCAAAAGCAATGACATAAGTATTAATATATTGGTAATTATATACAATAATATAAACAATAAAATAAATATTATATGTTCGTCTTAATGTGGCATATAGTGTTACGTGCCAATCTTATAATAATTCAAAAACATTCGCCAATAATAGAGCTACCTAACCATGCATAAGGTATCGTCGGCGAAGACTTAAAAAGGTTTGATTCGACAGCCAACTACTAAGTAACCATACCACTAAAGGTATGCCATTTACCCCCAGTGGAGCTATTTGCCTTTCATGGGCAATGCAGTATACACCACCTTAGGCGTTTAAATCGCCGCTCAACCGTGAACCGCCCCTTTCCCCTCGTGGGCCAATTACCGCATCCCCTTTCACTAATCGATGTCAATTGATTTCTAATTGCAATGTTTATTTTTCTTCTTTGTCCAGGGTTACGAGGGTCAAGCGGAGGCATCTGGTCATCATCATGCCCCACACAGGTTCGTTTGACCCATGGTCATTTGTCCACTTGTCAGCCCTGCGTGCGGTCACCCAACAGGGGAAGGGAGTCCTTGTGTAGTGACGTCAATTTGAAACTCTCTATGATCATTGCTGGTACATTTGCAACAAAATTAAAATTTTACAAGAACAGAGTAATATTTTCAAATATTTTTCACTCAGGAAATGTAGCGTAAATCATTGAATGACATAACTTCTATTATCCAGGCAGAGTTTCCCACCTGTTAGGTTGCGTCGATAATTGACCCCATCCGTCCGCGTTGATCTTATCTTAGCTTAAGCCGATCAAAGCAGGAAACGACATGTCATAACGCACGCACCGCACGCGCATCACGTTTCCTTATTTCCATCTGCAAAAACGTTAGAAAGAAGATTATAAGGAAAGTAAAATGACCACGGTAATCCTGTTTTTAGCAAATCTCTTCATTTGGAAAGACACAATGACTAATGCTTACCATGCGGAACTTCATGTCCAAGTTTTTGCGTTCTGTACTATTCGTCAGAATGTATATAAATAGTCCCTGTGTGGTTAAATTGTACACAAGGCAAAGGGGAACATTTCCAAGGCCGGTCTATTATTGAAGGCTGCTGAAGTCGCAAGTAGCCGATTTGTTTGTTACACTTAAAATTAAAATTAGGATTTAATTATTCTCGTTTAGAAGACATGTAGTTCTGTAGTTTTGTAGTTCAACACACATGCAGTTCAGCATGTAGTCCTCGTCTTTTAACAGAGCGATATTCATGCCCGAAAAATAAAAATACAAAGTTACGAATCGAAATGTATTGTTTCGGCTGGTCAACGTGAAAGCGATTTAGTTGTAAGATAATCCATCGAATCAAGTGTCGGATTAATGTACATGGCGTTATTGCATTGTTTCTTTCCGTGTCATATACGTATGCAGGTATACCAGCATGGTTGTCTCATTTATTGCCAACAATAAACCAAATAGAATAATAATTGTATCAAAAAATGAATACCTTTTTGAATACACATTATAATATATTGTTATAAGCATCACTCATTCAACCTCTCCACACGCAACACATACATGCATTTTGATTTATGTTGGGACTTCCCCAAAATCTACATTAATTTGACCTTTCACCTCCAGGTCAAACCGGAGTGAACCAGTTGGGCGGGGTCTTCGTGAACGGTCGGCCTTTGCCGGATTCGGTTCGGCGTCGCATCGTGGAGTTGGCCCTTCTTGGCGTTCGTCCTTGCGACATTTCTCGCCAACTCCTCGTCTCGCACGGATGCGTCAGCAAAATCCTCACTCGATTCTACGAAACTGGATCCATTAAACCGGGTGCTATTGGAGGAGGCAAACCCAAGTCCAGGGTAAGTGCTTTCATAACTCAATGAATTCGCAAATTGGCAAGAGTTCCCTAATAATTTTTTTCACCCAACACTCTCTTGGGACTCTTTGGGGTTTGGAGCTAATGGTTTGGTGTTTTGAGAAATGTGTCTTAAATATCAGTAATCGGTCGTATAGCAAACACATCACAATTCAAAATATACTTATTGTTTGCTAATAAACCTTTGAAGTAAGCCCACCTTTAATGCAACATTTTCATTTCAATTTCCAGGTTGCCACACCATACGTCGTGAAGCGGATCCTCGCCTTCAAGCAAAGCAATCCTTCCCTCTTTGCGTGGGAGATCCGGGATCAGCTCCTCGCCCTTGGCATCTGCGATCACCAGAGCATTCCTAGTGTCAGCTCCATCAACCGCATCTTACGTAACACACCCTCCGTACATCCGAACGAAGCGTCGTTGCTATGGGGACCATGGCAACCATTATGGAGTGCCTTCAACGCCCTTCCTCGAACTGCCTCGTCATTGCACCATTTTCCAAATTGCTCCGATGCTCACGAAACGACCGAACGCGAAGAGGAAACCGGAAGTCCGAAACTCACTGATTTCTCTATCGATAAAATCCTCAAGTGAAATTCTCGAGTGCGTAACTGACACTTCTGGGGAGATCCTGTTTGATCAAAAGACTTGTGCGCTTGTTTAACATTGTCTGGATTTTGTGTTTCATTATTCCTTGTATTTATTTTATTTATTGCATTATGCGTATACATACACCAATGAAACTGCAGAATATACAACATTCGTTCTTATCTATTATTTTGTCCTATGAAACCGTGAATCAATATGTTATCTATCTGACGATGTATCTCAATACCATATCAGATACGCTGGAACTTATTTGATTTATTGTCCTTCTTAAGTTATTGATCAACGTGAAAAATTAACGTCACAGGTACATTTGCGTACAAATACACTTGTATCCATGTTTATATTTATACAAAGTGGGCCAAAAGTATTCTGTCTACTGACTATTCTCCACGTTGAAGATCTGAATGCTTTTCAATGGCGGCGCTCATTTCTGAGATTGTGTTACAAAACAGATCGCATTGAATTGTATAAACTACGTTCGGCAAGAGAAATAAATACTATGGTTAGTTTAACATGCCAAGCTGCCTGTTCTATAATTTATATTCCAATTTCACCAACATTGATGCCGATTTATCTCAATTAATCGAATGCACTCGACATTACGCGATATTTCCACTTTTGGTGGCAGACATTGTCCAGAACCATGGATAAGCTTCATCGAACCAATAAATATGGTGACCCTCTCGAACTATTGTTTTGTTTGAGAGTGTGATGTTTATGACAGTAGCACTAATGTTTATTTATTAAAATTCAAATCAAAGTAGAGAGTTTGCACGCACAGAAACACCATGCAACACTTGACATTTCACAACTGTTCGTTCAGCGGCTCATCTCATTTAACCGTCTTCGCGATCACACACAACTCACATTTTAATGTTCCTCCCCCCCCCCCCATTAAAAATCCACTTTTTATTTGGTTTATTCGCATAAATGGACGCATAACAATATATTCAGTCCAGGTAGTTATTTCCTTGAAATAGTTGATATACATTTTAGCAAATTTTACAGTTGTGTTTTCAAAATTGAGTAGATGAACTACTCTTGACCCACTCTGTATATGAATTTTATCAAGGCTATAATTATGTATAATAAAGGATGTGCATTTGGGGCCATTGGGACAGTGAATTTCCCATTTGATGAAAGTATTAAGAAACAAAGTCCTATTTAGCTAAAAATTAGCTTTGAAATCGTTAGAACTAAATCTCAGCTTTCTCTGCAATATGCGCGCAACAATACATGACAATATAATTTCCACGGAATGGTAATTCATGCGCAATTAAGGTGTACTATAATTGCGTAACCACAAAACAACTTCACAGATGATCATGACCAGGGCAATGAGATGTCTACCCGAGGGCGTCTTTGATGCACATCCAGGCATGCAAGCGAGCAGGGCGCTTCCAGGGATACCTCCTACACGTGGGTCAGAAGACGGAGTAATCCAGCCGTGAATATTTCATGCGCATAATCTGCATTTCTTTGCGGATCCCCAAGCAGATGGTTTGCCAAACAACGCCACAGGATCCAGAAGCGTTGATCCTGACGGACGACTCGCTTTGTGCCTCTACCGTCACACGCATTTAAGTCGCCAGCACCTGTCGCGTACCATTCTTCTGCGCCAGTACCTCTATCACGCCTCATGTAAAATTAAACCGGAAGCCACCCTCCACCATTTCTCTGCTCAATGACGTCCACCATACAAGATGGCCGCCGTAGATGCCGTCGTTAGCTACTTCCGGTTTCCTGTGCACGGCAGCGGCGCCCCCTGTCGGCCGCAGACGGCGTTCCGGCATTTTCCGTGACAGGGCTTCGTCCATTTAATATGCACATTTTGAGGCAGGTGATCGCCTTAAGTGCTCTGCAATCAAAGCAAAGGCTGCGCACGCACCCTCTTCGCCCTCTGTGAATCAGCTCTCTGGAAATAACAACAATCTGAGACCATTTACGGCAAATAAACAACTCTTGTATGGTGGCCATGCAGCCACTCGGGTCGTTGCCCAAGACATCATTTCGATGGTCATTCTTAGCGACGTGTCCAGGCCTAGAGGCAGCGTGCGATGCAGATGGTCGATCCATGCTGCCTTCGTGAGACGTCCGTTCAAAACTGCTTCGAATTGTTTTCAGACACAAAAGCCAACAGATTGTTGTAATTGTCAAGAATCACCTGCCCTGAGACCCCCCGCAAACATCCCTCCCGCCCATCACACCAGAAAAAGGCGTGGAAAGGTTGCGACCAGTCAATCGAAAAGTCAACCCGGCACGTGACAAACCGATGATACTCCTATTAAAGACACGGTTTCATGAATTTCCATTCACGTGTATATTTGTCCAAGATACACGTAAGTGGAGCATAATGATGAAATTGATATATAAGTCATCCATGAGAGGAAATTAGACGGTGAGGGAGGTGAATGCGAAATTAACACAACACAAGATCTGAGCGAAGCATCGCGATATTCAGCTGCGGTGACGTCATGATTTTTTGTGATGTACGTCACATCAGAAAGTTCTGACGACATGACTTCGCACCTCGGCGTCATTCATCAGCCTCGGCGTCAACGCACATCATCTGCGGCTGGCAGCTGAGTGGTCACGTGCTTCAAGCGAAGCGGTAACTGCGCAGTGATCGCTCGATGCTCTCCAAGGAGGATCCTGGGTCAAAGTGTTCATCGATGGGCGCTGGATCCGGCATCTAAGGGCAGCAGAGACACAGACTTAAATTAGTATATGTATAAATATAATTGAGAATGCACTGATATGGTTGTTTGTAGACTTTGAAGCTCACTGCTAGTAGATGATATATAGAGCTCCGAATCCCGTATTTGAATATTACGTATAATACATTATGTTAAGTCGCTCATTAAAAAGTAGAGGTAACGCTATGATCAAGTGATGCACAGGATATGTACATTGTGTAGTCAGGGTTAACAAATATGACCTGTAATGATGTTAAACACTGTTTTACCTGAATAACATACGGAAGCATCCACACACTGGTCTGGCATATCTTATCCAAATCCTCGTCTCCTTCGGTCTCTTCTTCCTCCCTCACAATACCAGCTGAATCCCCTGGTTCTTCTTCCTGTGCCTCTCCTTCACTGATGTGTTCTTCTTCATCACCTTCTACGTCGTCCTCTTGGTTTGCCTCCGGATCCTCCGTTGCACTCGTTGAGCTTTTGGTGTCTCCTTCGTCCGACAATATTTTATGATCAGTTGAATCCGATATTTGTGAAGTGGACTTTTGTTGTTCACCAACAGATCCGTGTAACGTGTCTGCTTCGGCCGACATGACTTCATCAGCTGAAGACGAAATATTTCACAGGTATTTGCTTTTAATCGAATCAAGAGAGAAGCGCAAATAACATCGTCGTATTTGATCTCGATCTCTGTATTTGTTCATAAAAAGCTGCCTCATTATCCACTCGACTTAAACCTTTGAGTCTCCAACAACGCGGATCTAATTATAAGACACAAGGGTGAATCAAAATTCTGATCGATCAATTATTCCTGAAGGGCCGGCCGTCATATACAACATTCTATAATATTGATATAGTGGATGTGGTTGCTGCACAAATCATAACGTTAACTTGACATGCTTCAATCCTCAAGAAATCGCCGTTCATAACGTGAGCCAAATACCCAGCTCATATTATATTTATGAATCATGCCACAGGGCAACCACGGCTCTGTCACATACCACCGCGGTTTGCTGGGTAATTTCACATTTATGTAAGCTGATGTTTAATAAAGCATTAATCAGCGCAATAAACGCTGAGTTCTCAGCAATAATAATAATAATAATAATAATAATAATAATAATAATAATAATAATAATAATAATAATAATAATAATAATAATAATTTATTTCGTACAAAAACATGTACAGGAAAAATGAACGGATAAAGAAAAAAAAAAAAAAAAAAACGATAAAGGTAAAGGTAATGGTGGTACACGTGGGTAGGGGGGTTACTCAGTCATACAGTGATAGTGCGTATCTTAATCATGTCAAAACCACATCGCATAACGCATGACATCACGACGTTTTGAATTAGGATTTTTCTGTGGAAACGACCATATTCACTGGTGCGTTATGATGTCAAGGAATCCATTATAATTATTCGTATAGCTGAAACTCATAACGCACTCACTGGGCCTAATATTTTGCATTACGATATATAAAGTTTTGTGGAAACAATGTCTAAAATAAGGATGATAATAATATGTTCACCATTCCATATGGAAATGCTAAACTTTTAAACTCACAAGGCATATATCTATAATCGGGACGTCACTAAGTTGTACAGGCATTATCCATGGCACACACTAGTAGGCATATAACCAATGCAAAGGCATACACAATCTGTGTGACGCTTGCCCCTAACATGTGGGGTTTTATTGAGTAACGTTGCCTAAATTATTATTGACGGTCATTTCTAAGAGGGGACGGAAGTGACGGTGTTGCATACAGACTGCCATGATTGATAAATTCCCAATAGGCCTACAAGTTGACCAATTTGCAGATTGGTCGCGCGCAAAAGTGCGTTATGATGACGTTATGGAAGTGCGTTATGTTTTTCGGTGTTATGTCTTTAAGCCACAGATTGCACAAAACCTATGAAAGCTGAAAACGTTGTGTTGCTTACAATTGGCAATTATTGTAGGCTAAGAATTTATTCTAATTATCTCTGTATTCCACAACACCAAAGTTATTTTATAGAATATTTTAAAATGTAAAATTTGAAACTTGAACAAATGATGTTATGGTGTAGTATGACATGTTCCTTTAACCAATGTTTAAAATGACTGAACCATTTCAGTGTTCCTTAGACAAACCATCAATCCACTGTTCTCTGGCATTGTATAATGTAGGTATAATATTGAGCTTTAAAACGAGTTTTAAAAATGACAGTGGAATGTGAGCGATGACTGGGTTCCATGAAAGGAAGGAATGCATGTAAATCATCGTAATGGCACTGAATGTTCTGTTTAGGGCCATTTCTCACAGGAAATATCAAAATAATTTAGATGAATATATAATTCTAGTAAAGTTGGGTATATATTATAAATTGGTTGCCTCATCTTTAATATCCTGTTTGGTTCCGACTGATCCAAAATAAAAGCCAAAATATATCAAATAAAGCAAAGAGAACCAGTTCATAAGGAAGACAACACACAGACATGACAATTAAGGTGAGACATAATAATTTACTAAGCACACTTATTTATGAGAGTTGTTAGACAATACGTTGTGCGCAATACTAGAGACGTGAAATTTGGAGGTTAGATAGAGCCATTATTCACAGGATCACACGTATCGTTATTACACGTATTTCCCGGGTCTAACTATTTTTCGATAAAGCACACTTCTAATGATATCACTGTCAACCCCTCATTTTGGGTGCCAAAAGTTTGAATTGTGGACCTCTCATAACCCGTTTTCGCAACATTTGATCGTTAATTTTAATCGAGTACGCTGCTCGTTTATTTGCTTTACTGTGGTGAATATAATTATAATGAAAATCTATCGACAAGAAATTTAAGTTAACACGGAAATTCCAACGAACTAATTTGATTCATATAGTGACCGTGGATCAATGGACCATCACTTGTCTTGCAATTATCAGGCGTTTCGTGGACACGCTCTCTTTTGCTCCATGGCATAACGCTCTTTTGAGAAATAGTCAATAACTAACTAAAATAAGGAGATTGAAAGACCAAAAAAACTTCGAATAGCTAGGTATACATTTATTAAATTTTATATAAAAAAACATTAGTATGCATCACACCAATATCTAAAAAAAACACAAAAATTACTGTGTTAAGACCTCCGTATTTCACTATTATTCTCAAATAATGGCGTATGATTTGCTCAAACATGGCTTTTAATATACGTAAGACTTCATAAAGGGATTCAAAATTTGGCCTGATATGTTTATAAAAAGAAATTGGTTTCTCACCCTACTTTTTTCAAGCTATGGGTATTTTCCTGATCATACTCTCTATTTGCATACTCTCTATTTGCAGTGGCCAAAGCTCCGTATATTTCGATTTTTGAGACATTGTTGGAATTTTAACCATTTTTCTTGCATAATAATAAGCACACTCGTGCTGGACGTCTTCAAATAGGTTTTTTCTTTCTTTTACCTTATATGAGTTAGTTATTGAGTTATTCTTGTCATGACGTCATATCCTGAATCACACTCTACAAGAAGCAGTGTAAAAGAAACGAGTAATATTTGCATGGGCACGTGATGGTCCACTGATCTGGGTCACAATCTATCTCAATATTGGTCACCGTGATCAATGATTAAAGGATATTCTATCCTAAGCCAACATTAAACTATCAAATAGTATTAAATATATAGATATGTCCATTATTATCTTGGATATTCTGATATCTATCAATAGTTGAATCACCATTATGCCACACTCGATAAGCAGTTGATACTATTATATAGCATACTGTACCAACTGTTTCATTTCAAGTTCTAACTGAGGTGCGAAATCAAAGCCAGAAATGACATCTGATTCGCAGATATAATAATTATATGAGTTTTAGGTTCGTGGTTAATTTGTTTGATTTTGTATTTCTTTTCCACAGACTATCTTGGCAATATTCGCTGCACTGATAGCAATCGTGGTGGTTTCTTCGGAATTTATATGCCGCGACTGTAGGAAGGAGTGCTCTCCATATAATTTCGAGCACATTTTTGAGCACTGCATAAATAGATGTCAGTATGACTGCGCGATGTATCACATTCACAAAGCAGCAAAGAGGCCGACGACGACGACGACCAAGCGACCAAGAAAACCAACGACCCCAAATTATTCATTCCTATTAGTCAATCCTCGTTAATCCTGGATTACGCAATCATTTCGACGATTGGACGAGATAGTTAAAGAGTAGCATTATTAGAATAAATGCATGACAGTCGAATTGGTTGCTATTTTGTATCATATTCCAGCATGAAATATATATTTATTTTCAGCAAACAGATTACTAACAAGCCAAAGTATGAAATTCGCAGCTGACATGTTAGATAAATAATTAGAAATAATTAAATGATGAAAAAAAAAATGAAATAATTGAATAATTGAATTGAATGTCTGAATCATCTACGAATATGAAACATGTTCTATTAATGTATCAGACGCTTTGGTGTTGTTCAACCATTTCGATTTGTCTTCGCCGATTTTAAAAATGATTATCAAAACAAAGAGTGTTCTTGCTTTTATTCGAAAGATCCATACCCCAAACTCACCGTTTTCGCCTAGAAATTATTGCTGTCAGAATACTGTTGGTTTGCTCATTATTTTAGCTCAGCACTGATTCGCCTAGCAATGCTAGGAATGTAGCATCATGTTGTTTGATGATAATAAGGCACACGGTTGTGTTCTGTTGAGGCTATATATTATGACGATGGCACATTGACACAAGCATGGCCACTGGATCAGGTCTGACTTAATATCAATGTAGTATACCAAAGGACGAAGGTGGCGATCGAGCTTGCAACGTTTAAAAAATCGTTTGAATGAACTGATATAAGGCGAATGAGTGAAATTATTCATACGTACAGATCATTATATCATTTATACGAATGAATTAAAATAAAACATACACAAACACTCTTTTTAATCATTAACACCAATTGACACAACAACAACAACAACAACAACAACATGAATTTGTACTTGGAAATGTGAGTAGATGAAGAGGTATGCCATCTTGGCTGACCCATAACTTATAAAACAATTACACAAAATTAATGTGTCCACCCAAATAGCACATGGTGATTGATTGCTAACACAATAACTCATCCCGAAGAATCATATCCTAGAATCGTGACATCAAATCACATAATAGCATTGCAATAAACCAGGGTCACTGTTGCATCAATTCTAAACAATGGATTCAGATCAATTACATTCCTCGATTGCTCATCTCTTGACAGCACCATTCATTTATCAGTTCTCTTCGTGGCCACCTGAAATCAATGCAGCTGTTCTTAATCCAGGTATTTGTTTCGTTGTACACCAGCATAGAAAATTCCCTAGCAGCTCAAATCAAGATAACTTATGTACATGTAAGTTATGTATAATGTATAAATTAACAACAAAAGTATAACATATAAATTTGAGCCTGTATTTTCTCGGACATTAGATATTAACACCAGATTCTGGTGGTGGTGGTACGCATAATTGCCGACTGGAAATCGAGGCGACGCCAGCGTGCAGACGATCTTTGCGCTATTCTTCCGTATGACTTATTTTAACGCCTGTGTGATCATAACGTCCAATGAGCGGAGGCGTTATGAAATTGCATTTTGAGACTTTTAACATTAGGTGAATGGCGAGAGCGATCTATGCTATTTGTTTATTTATACGTGATATCTATGCACGGATTAATCACTCAAATACACAAGGCCGATTGGCTGACAGACTCACTGAGTGGTATAATATGCAATAATGTAATAAAACGCTATCGTCCGTCATTAACACTTATCACTGACACTTATCTGCTCTGAGGCACATGGTGTTTCTAAGCTACGATTTAATGCAGATGAGCGGATCAAACAACTCTCACGCTTTGCTTATCTTTGCAGATTGGGTGATGAAATATGCGCCTTCATTTCGACAGCATGGCATTCGGTTTTCAAGGGTTCTTTTGGGGAAAGAGAGTCCTATCCTGCATGGGAACGAGGGGAATTTGAGACCCTTGCTCAAATGATGATTGAGAACGCCATCAGCCGCTCTGAGTAAGGCCCGATGACGAAATGAGAAGTGCATTGAGTGAGATGAGAGATTGCTGGCATTACCCATCACGAAGCTACACCGAGCAGCACTCGTCACGAACGTGGAATTGGCCCTCCATCTTTTCTCCATTATCCTCAATGTCAAAATATGTGAGCAACAAAATGACTGAGCACTCATATCGCGTATTGCATAAGGTTTCCATGGAAGTGAATTCGGACAGCATAATAAAGGACAATTAGCTTCCGTGCTCATTCAGTCATTGCATTATGATTATGAGGATAAACATTTATATTCCCAAACCAGTGACGATGTTGGCTGGACATTATGCATTGTCCTTGAAAAGGATTATTTAGTTGAGGGTGGTATA
>KB302153.1:214769-226502 GCA_000328365.1 Capitella teleta
GGCATTCGTCTCAGAGTGATTTCTGCTCGCCAACGTGGTGACCCTTACGTTCTACACCATGAAGGGCGAAGTACTCGCCGTGGCAGTGAAATTGCCGACCTTCTGGATGACGAACCTACGTGCTTGGTTCGTGCAGGCGGACGCTCAGTTCGCCATCCGGGGCGTTACAGAGGACCAAACAAAGTACTATTACGTTGTTGCAGCACTGGATTAAGATACTGCCACACGGTGTGCGGCGGTACTGGAACGCCCCCCAGCCTCAGAGAAGTACAGACATCTCAAGGAATTCCTCACCCAGCGCTTCGAGTTGTCGCCAGAGGAGCGCGGGGATCGTTTGTTGGGAGATCCGTGCGTTAGGTGACAGACGTCCATCTGATCAATGGACGGCATTTTACAACTGAACGGGAGTGCAGGTGAACATTTCATCCTTCGTTCCATTTTCATGCGGGCGTTGCCGCCGGCATTGAGGAATGCCTTGGCAACATCAACCACCGGACATATGCGCGACCTAGCACGAGAGGCCGACCGAGCACTCGCATCCACGATGTCTTCCGGAGCGTCTCTGTGCAGCATGGAAGAAGTCTCCAGTGACTGGGAAGCATCAGTCAACGCTATGGGTGATTTCAGCTATGAAAGTACCACGCGAAATTCGGTGTGCGGGCCCGTCGCTGTGTGCCTCCTTGTGATTGGAAGCCTTATCCACCTGGAAAGGGGTCGGGAAACGGCCGAGGGGGCCCCCGCCCTTAGTGTTGTCTCCCTTTCATCCTCGTCGCCGCTTTTGTGTTGGAAATTATCCTTCTTCGTCGATACCGGTGCACAGGTGTCTGTGGTGCCGGCAACGGATTCTGATCGGGCATGCATGTCTTTGAGAAAAATGAATAAAAGCCCCCAGTTGCAGGCTGCAAATGGGTCAAGCATCAAATCTTACGGCACCGTGTCACGTGTTGTATGTTTTGGTGGTCGCAGATATCGCGGAGATTTTGTGCTTGCGGACGTGAAAAGACGTTTGCTCGGCGCAGACTTCCTTTTGAAACATGAACTGTTGGTGGATATTCATCAGCGACGACTGATAAATCCTGAGGATTTGACGACTACGGCCTCTTCCGTCGACGTATCACCGCACTAGTCTAAGCATGGAATTTCTGTGACGCATCCTGATGATATCTACGGTCAACTTTTGCGGCGTTTCACGAAACTCACTCTACCTAATTTCGCGCTCTCGAAACTCCAGCACGGAATAGAGCACCACATACCAACAACTGGCCCCCCGGTCTGGGCACGCCCTCGCCGCCTCGACGCAACCAAGCTTCGTGCAGCAAAAGCGGAGTTAATCTTTTGGCGCTCGGCATCGTCAGACCCTCTAGAAGTCGTTGGTCGTCAGCACTCCACATGGTGCAAGAACCGAATGGGGAGTGGCGCCCATGTGGCGACTATTGTCGCCTTAACACGATATCTACACCGGATCGCTATCCAGTACCGCATGTGCAAGATTTTGTGGGTAACCTGCATGGCGCGACAATATTCAGTTCCTTGGATTTAGTTCGCGGATACCCTTAGATACCCGTGAGTGAACAGGACATACCAAAAACAGCCATAACGACCCCCTTTGGTCTATGGGAATTCGTACGGATGCCATTCGGTCTTCGAAACGCTGGTCAGACTTTCCAACGTGTGATGGATGCAGTGCTTCATGGGATACAAGGTGTATTCGTGTACATAGATGACATCTTGGTGGCATCATCAACGACAGAACAACACATCAAGGACTTGGAAATGGTTTTCCAGCGTTTGAGTGAACATGGTTTGCTTCTGCGGCGTGACAAGTGCAAGTTTGGTGTTTCATCGAGCAAGTTTCTTGGTCATCACGTCGACGCTTCTGGCACCCGACCTCTCCCTGAAAAGGTCAAGGCAGTCAAATAGTTCCCCCAACCGAAAACTCCCAGCGAGTTGCGTACTTATCTGGGCATGATTCATTTCTACCACAGATTTGTACCAGGAGCTGCATCTTTGCTTCAACCGTTACATGAGCTGGCCAATCGCAAACCTGCACACGGTCGGAGGACAACTTGGAAACTTTTTCTAACTCTACAGTCGCGTTAGCATTGACTGCAACGCTGTTGCATCCAGTTGAGGACGCCCCCCTTGCCCTCTTCACAGACGCCTCTGACGTGGGCATCGGCGCCTGCTTACAACAATGCAAAGATGGCGGCTGGATGCCCCTTTCTTCAGCCGGCATTTGCGTCCACCTGAGAAGAAATACAGTACCTTCGATCGTGAGCTTCTGGCAGCTCATCTGGCTATCAGACATTATCGTCACCTCATAGAAGAACGTGAGTGTGTGTTGTGCACTGACCATTTCCCTCTCACTCAGCCTGGGATAAGACTCGGGACCTCTGCTGCATCGCATGCCAGACATCCAAGGTACAGGCTCACGTCAAATCGGAGGTCAAACACATCCCCATCCCAGAAGCACCATTCCGTGTAGTTCACGTGGACATCGTAGGACCGCTCCCCGTATCTGGGGGATCACTCATCTATTGACAGTGATGGACCGGTAAACCAGGTGGCCGGAGGTTTTTCCCCTGCAGAGTACAACATCTGCGGAATGAGCCCAGCAATTCCTCCTTGGTTGGGTAGCGCGCTATGGTTTGCCGGTAAACATCACAAGCGACAGAGGTCCCCAATTTACATCCACTTTGTGGGAACATATGGCAGTGACCTTGGGCGCCGACATCAGACGCACCACGACATACAATCCTGAGGCCAACGGCATGCTTGAGAGGTGGCACCGTTCGCTAAAAGACTCGTTACATGCTCGCCTGAACACCCCCGCCTGGATAAAGCAGCTCCCATGGGTGATATTAGGACCACGCCAAAAGACGATTTTCCCGTCTCGCCAGCCGACCTGGTTTTTCGGTCGCGTCTTCGCCTGCCGTGTGATGCTGTGCCACCCCAGAAGTTGGAGCGGTGACTGCACATCATGGCAAACGGAAAGTGCATGTCCCGAAGCAACTTTGGACCTGTCCATACGTCTTTGTGCGAGTTGACGCACACCGGCGGCCATTCGATCGACCCTACAGGGTAATAGCACGCGCAGAAAAGCACTTCAAGCTGGATCTGGGGAGTCGTACGGACAACGTCTCGATTGACATGTTGAAGGCTGCCACTGTAACCCGCAGTGGGCGTACAAGTATTCCTACAGAACTCCTAGGGGGGAAGTCATATGGCGGAAACGTGATATGCTCATGATATATTATTAGCTCTATAACTACTCATCTCTCCGCATAAAAGACGGGCAATTCGTCTCAGAGTGATTTCTGCTCGCCACAGTATAAACTTTGTTTACATAACTGAGTAAAGATTACACGAAAATACATTCATTTATGTTAATTGATAAATATCAAATGACTTATAGCATTAAAAGCTTTTCATTTACACCAATAAAAAGAGAGC
This sequence comes from Capitella teleta, assembly GCA_000328365.1. Lineage (NCBI taxonomy): Eukaryota > Metazoa > Annelida > Polychaeta > Capitellidae > Capitella > Capitella teleta. Next base: position 218,223 of record KB302153.1, read on the forward strand.
CTTGCAAACATACACTCAAATCGATAATTCACATACTAAAATAGCAAATTCATCAACTGTGAAATAGATATCAAAAGCCATTATGAATTATGCAATAGATTTGCAATGCAAATCATCGGTATACATTATCAAACACTGATCCCAAGAGCCAATAACAATTGGAACTGTATAACAACACACTGTTACTATGTTAAATATGTAAGTGTATGCTGAGCCGGTTTCTGGCGGTCACGTGGAATCAGCAAAGATGTTGAATGTGGGGCAGAGGTCGATATGCAAAATCACACTTGGAATGGTTATTTTATTTAAATAAAATGCATAAAAATTGTCATCGATTAATGAGTGTGGCCCCTCAATGCCTCGTTACAGGCCGTGCACCTTTAGCGCATGCTGCGGATGACAGTTCTGATCCTCTCCTGGGCCAGTGCAGCCCATTCCTCCAAAGGTCCATCGAAAGTGCTGCAGCGCCCTTCATAGGCGATTGCACCGTTTACACTGTGCTTCAATCGGGATAAATGGGGACCTCTGAAAGGGCGCCTCGCGTTTCAAAGTCATCGTCGAACTGTTTGCCCACTTATTGGGGGTCCGTGGGATCCGACGATATCGTCTGCTATCCTGTGGATGGACGGAAACGGTCTCGGAGGTGACTCAACGAGATTGCAGGATTCTGCCTCCTGGTCGTAACCCGAGGTCTCTCAGACCTGAGTCGATTTTCCAATGTCCCTATGGTAGTGAAGCGTAGACGGAGGGTGAGCATTGTAGCCAGGGAAGAGTTCAAATTATTTTGGGCCCGTGATACAATAAATATAATACTGTATAGTTTTATTTGATGCTCAACATAATATTGAGGCAGTATACCGTGAAATGTAGTGACATACACTTCTGATTGCTTTTTTTTTTTTTTTTTTTTTTTTTGCGGTTGTCATACAATGATATTCATTGGTAATGGGAAATAGATGGAGGGCCAATTCTGCGTTCGTGACGAGTGCTACTCGGTGTAGCTTCGTGATGGGTAATGCCAGACATCTCTCATCTCACTCAATGCACTTCTCATTTTGCCTTCGTGCATTACTCAGAGCAGCTGATGGCGTTTTCAATCATCATTTGAGCAAGGGTCTCAAATTCCCCTCGTTCCCATGCAGAGTTGAACTCCCTTTCCCAAAATGAACCCTTGAAAACCGAATGCCATGCTGTCGAAATGAGGGCGCACATTTCATCACCCAATCTGCAAAGATAAACAAAGCGTGAGAGTTTGTTTGATCCGCTCTTAAGCGTGAAACGCCTGCTGCATCAGAAGAGATTAGAAACACCACGAGCCTCAGAGCAGATAAATTCTAGGAATTGACGGGCATTTGGAGTTGGGTTGTTGTTATGGGTATTATGCAATCGTCTTTGTTTTCACCAATTTGTCACCTCCGACATATCTATGCTAACCTCTTCATTACAGTAAAATTAGAAGTTGCCTCTACGGAAGCTATTGTCTTTTCACAAAAGACATGGGGGAAAAAAAAAAAAAAAAGAAAAAAAAAAAGAAAGCTGTGCTGCTTTCAAGCAAGTGGGCAGAGAGGCAGTGGACAAAACTTTTTCATGCATGCCACTTTTGGAATGTTTTTCCCATTGCTAAGCCCTGAAATACTATGTACTATTGTAAATACTAATACTATATATACTAAATAATATACTATATATAAAATGCTAACCCGTGAATACTAATTTGTATAATGATAATGCCACTTTTAATTATTTCCTTTTAATAAATTAATTTTTAATAATTAATTTTTAATTATTTCCTGTTTCATTGTCATGGGCGGTGCTTTTATATCCAAGTAATGAGACAGGCACCTGCAGTTCATGTGATTCCAATGAAATATGCAGGATTAATTGCGGATGCCCTTTGAACAAGAAATGCCTTCTATTATCAGTTCACATTGCTTTCACTTCCTCAAAAGTATTCTCTATGCAGTGAGATCGCGTTGTGGTTCTGACGTTTGGTTGACGCAATATTTATTATTTCGACCTTATTATGTCACTTAATTAAGGATGATTCGTATTACAGGGTAAATACAAACAGCATGTAAACTAAGGAACACCATGCTATCCAATTGTACGGAAAAAAAAAAGAGGTACGAAACTTTGAATGTAAAATTCACGCATTAATTAAAACCAATTTGATGCATCGTTTGACAGAAGAGAACAACGTTTCTTTGATTTGTGATTACCATAGGGCTACAAAAACGTCTGCTTTTGAGGTCAATAACTTAATACATATAATATGTAAACGTTTTCAGAATGCTATGCTTACACTCAAATGACTCCGACATGGTAAAACATCGAATAATAAATTATATCGCCCTTTAGTTTCGGAACACCTCCCCCTCCCCCCCTTGGTTTTATCGTTGCACATACAATTCCTTGGTAATCACACAAGCATTAAGTCCATTGAATTAAGTGCACTCCGTTCAGGAGATCAAAGGAAATCATTTGTAATCCACGCAGAAGCCCAACTGAAGCCCTTGAAGCAGATCAAAGCAGATGAACTGATCCTGCGCACGATCTGTGGATTGAAATCATTTCAGTGCCTCACTTTCATGTGACTCACTTCCACGTCACGCGACCATGCCGAAGCCAACCGCGATTTAGGAACGAGTGTACGTGCACTATAGAGAATAAGCAATCTCACTAATGAAATATTGGAATTGGAGTGACGTTACATGGTATCATACGACACTTGGTAGAATTCCTGGAATTGCTTAATCGCCCAAGAAATTATACTGTGAAGAGTCTGTCATTCCGTTGCTTACTGAAATACCGAAATGTTCTTGAGACCCGCCATGCAGCACACACAGCGGTTCAGTGAGATAGATAAGGTTTATTCATCAACAGAATCAAAATGAAGGTAACAAATGAAGAATAAACAAAATAATGATGAATAAAATGGGGCTGATCCAGGGGTGGATATATGCCCCGATTTAAGATTACACGAATGAATAACCTATAACTAACGGTGTCAACTGTGCCAATAAAAGTTTTATAAAAGATAAATTAAAAATAAAATAAAATAAGAAATGTGCAACAAACATGATGATACAATAAAATCGTTAGAATGATAAGAGAGCATATGATAAAAAAAAAAAAAAAAAACAAACAAACAAACAAACAAACCAACATTCCTGCACTCCGCCTCATGATGTCTACCGACCAGCTTCGTGTATACCGACCAGCTTCGTATAAACTGTGTTAGTACTAAGACATCGTTAATCATGATGACTCACTTAATCCATCAATTAAAACAATTCCTCTCACTTTCGTCTGAAAACTAATATAGAGGTAGCTTTGCTAATTAAATAATAATAATGAAAACAATCCTCCATGGGAATTAGCGTAAATATTGCTCAATGGGCAATCGAGATAGATTGGCACTAGCAATACCACCAGTGTTTCGTTTTCATTCATTTGAGAGCCCTTCTCGCATCTTAAAAATGCGATGCGCATGCTAACAGCTATTTTCGTTAACCAATTAACTGTCAATCACCCTTAGCAATCCCCTTAAGCTTAAGTTCTCCCCAAAATGCCTAAATATACTTGACCTGTTTTGCTCATCCAGCAATGGTTAAGCATTAACCCCGATACGGCAAGCAAATATGTATTATTATGTTTAGTATGATAGTGGTATGGCGTAGACGGTTGCGGACGTTACTGTTCAAATATTGAGCACACGATCATCTATCTCCTATAATCTCTCCTTTCGACTAAAAACAACTCGCTTTTAAAATTCATATCCATGGTGAAAATTACATGTATATTCCATATATAGTAGCTACATCAAGATGTTTAGCTCTGTGATCGCCATTGAACACAATGGTCAAAGCCAATGCTTTACGACAGGACATGTATATTGTGTAGATTGAATGCACTATCAGTACATGAGCTCGTTTGGCATGTACGTGTCTTTGTACATATAATGTCAAGGCACGGTCACACAATGTAAAATAGCACCGAATTCGTGAAAGAAACTGGACTCTTTCATAAACCATCAAATGCTTTTAACAAATTAGAACATGAACGAGTACATTGCAACCATGATGTATGGACAAAAAGGGACCATCACATAGAGTGAACTCTTGTGTGTCCTTCTCTTCACTCCACAAAAGACTTATGTGCTGAAGATCCTCTGCGATGTTTGAATGTTTGTCGCTCCCACACTAGGGGTCGTGATGCCCTTTTATGTAGTGCACAGAAAACAAGGACATTTCCCAGGGTGGCATACCCTTGCCTTCTGCGTCATTGCACGGCAAACGTTATTGAATTGGGTGGCTGGTTGGTGAGGGGAATTTGTTCTCTATGGCCGAACAAGTTGCCTGTAAGAATGAATGCCATGATAAATATATAGTGAAGCAAATATACCGAATATCTTGAAAAGCTTATATAGCTATGCAAACTAAATTTATCGTGGATATATGTTTTGTGGATTTGTTGGGTATTAATTATTCGGAAGTTGGAGTTTGTGGTGGTCACGCGGAATCAGCAAATATGTTGAATGTATGGTATAAAGGTCAATACGCAAAATCACACTTTAGATGGAATGATTATTTTTTTGAAAAAAAAAAAAAAAAAAAAAAAAAAAAACAAACAAACATAAATGCTGTGGATAGGGCGCTGGGATATCCGAGAAATACAAAGACGTCGCCCGATTTACCTGAAATTATTGCAAACAATGATTATAAGCAACCAAATAAAGCAGCAATAATGTCTCATGAGCATATTATGATGACAATGTCTTGCAGCAATTTCCGATTTGAAAGGGGGAATTGGCCGCCATTTAGCACCCCACTGTGTTAATCTCTGTGTTAGCCTTTGCTTCACGCTTCGATATTTTGACCCATTTATACCTACGTCCTGACTATGCTAGAATGCACAAGAATGCGTGTCTGATTAACATGACCTAATCAGACCTTACGATATAATTGTTTCTCCTTTTGATGACAAATAGTCCCCTGAATTTTCATGCATCTTCTGCATCGGCCAATTACGAGCCACCCCCCAAAAATAGTCATAATAATAGATGCAGAACAAAACAGATCAAACACGAGGGAAAACAATGAAAGATGCAAATAAAAACACACTTAATAATCAAGCTGTACATATATGACACTAAAGAGTATCAACTTCAGCAGCATCCAGAAAAGTACACTCAGACATAATATCGTTGCAATCATATTGTTGAACACCCAAATAGGCACGCACGGACGAAAAATGACAATATATGACCCAATTATTGACCAATGAGAGAGAGAGAGAGAGAGTTCTCTGGAACCTCCATAGAGGAGCCAAAAGTGCCCAATGTAACTTCTACTTTGCTGAGTTCGAACGATTGTATCGCGTGATAAAAACGCTCAAAGAAGAGTGTTGCTGGGTGTTGGGTAAGGTGCACTTCTCTCGTATGTCAATGTCGTCTAAACCTAGTTCATCATTTTATGTGACATCTGCGAAGAGCGAAATCTACAAAGGAAACTGCTCTGTCTCTGGTTGACGCCCATGCACTATTCGCTATTCCCTCTGCACTCCAGACGAACGGAAGCAGCCAAAGAGCCAATCTAAGGGATCTCTTAACAACGCTCTCTGTTGCAGAAATCCGAGTTATTGTTTTCCTATTGGAGAGGCAATATATCACAAAAGGGACAACATACTTAAATCCTTAATCCTTAATTAATTAAAAGTCATCCTTCCCACGATGCAATGAGCTTAGTTTCGCTGTTCCCTTATTTGCTTATCCAGAGGACATTATCTGCAGATGTATTCATGCCATGTTCATATCGTTTGAGCAAAATGAGATGTGATACTGTATATTCAATGCAATTAAAACAATGTGTGTGCAAAGGTATTTGAACAAAGTGGGCATGCTATCTAATTAGTCCGAAAATTTGCAAACTAAATTTATCGTGGATGTAATTTTTGTTTAGTGGGTTTGTCGGGTATACATCCATGATTAATTGTTCGAAAGTTGGGGCTTCTGGTAGTCACGCGGAATCAGCAAAATTATATGCATAAATAATTGTTATCATTAATTAAGTGCAGAAGGATATTCCCCTAGCGCACATTTGGCCAATGTTGCATGATGAATCAGATTCCATTGCAGATCACGTATGAAGTGGGCGTGTCTTCATGCATCACGTGATCCCAATGGAACTATCTTTGCTCATTTCTATTCCGGTCGGATCGTCATCCAATGCACTATTTCACCAGAAAACTCCAGGGGGTTGAATGTTGGCTTCATTCTTGTCACTTGAAAAGCCGTTTATTTCTTGCAAGTGCACCAATGCAACAGACGATGCATACTCCACGAGGCATAGCTGCCTCGGTGTGAGCATGGTGCACACCTGAACCCCTATAATGGTGGTGAAAACCAATATTTAAATAGTACGTACCGGCGATCGTCATCCGAAGCAAATTTGAATAATAATCGACGTCAAATCTCTCCCATGGCCAAGCAACTGTCTCTTTGATCTGAGATTAATAATAATATCAATATGATAATAATATTAAATATATTTTATAAAGCGCAAGATCAACCACAAAGATGCTTTATAGCTGAGTATATTTATGTCATGAAACTGCATCAGCAATCGGAAAATGTGATTCCACGCCATGATTGGATTGGTGCCCTAACATCCTACATAACCAAATGTGTTGCTCTATTTACTCTTTGTTTTGAATCATGCCTCTGATGTGCATATTTATCATTAGCATCGGAAACGAAACAACCTGCTTCCTTTGTGGGATTTCTTTGTTTGGCGGACACCATCAGACCAACGCACTCATATCGTATTTCTATCCACTGCCGCTTGACAGCCTCCATCCAAGATTTATGATGCGTATGATGTGGACATCCCCTAGAATCACTGCGCCCATTTTATTTGATTTGAGTTACGGCGTTGTGGATTACACCAAACGATTCCGTGCAACATAATATACAACAAAGCATATCACTACAGCGGCGCTAGTGTTCCGTGTGTGCCCTTGGTTGTGTATGTCTAGTCTGAACTTAAAAGGTGAAGTACACAAACTAGGTTCGAGGATGTTCCTTCCAATTTATTTGATTTGTAGATATCCAAATGGTTGGAGGTGGAAAACCGAGGTGGTTGGAAGAGGGAAGAGATGTTTGGTCGGGTTTATGAAAGGGCGACAGGGATATATTAATATTGATTGAACGGGATCTTGTGAGTAAGTCACAAGCAAACCTTAACCATTGGGCAAAGAGCAAAATGAATTAAGTACAGGTTATTTCGAGGAGAACTTAAAGTGATCTTCCTCACGTACAACTTAGAGTAGTTGGCATTTAATGGGTTAGTTGGAGAAGAAATTCGAGCTCAGCATTTCCTCTGGTTATATAGAAACATTTTTTTTTCAGAATGTGGCAGGTTTCACCTGGTGGGTCAGGGCAGTTAGTGATCCTAGAGAGTTCAATGTATAAGTACGAAGGGGAGCGCTTGATGTAGAGAATGAAGCAGAGGGAGGAGGGCGAGATAACTGCTATAGTGTAATCTATGTAGGCATGCATGGGTATTCCCAACAGCTAGGTCGCACCGTTCTTGCGTTATCTTGCATAATAGCAATTACGATATACGAAAAAGCCGATATCTCAGTTGTTATGCAAGTTGTGGCATTGAAATTGAAACAGTACATTGCTTGTATATCCTTCTGACTGAATCCGGAGTGTTAAACAATTATATCGAAGTCAAATGTAATGGTGGTTATTAGCGCAATTGATTGCATAAATTATTATATGATTTTTGTAAATTTTAATAGTCTTCTTGGTAAAGTGAAGTGCGTGTGATGTCTAGATCTCGAAAGTAATGACACATTTCATCATATTTGTCTCTGTTTAATCAAAAGCAATTTTAGACGACACTTCTGTATTTCTGTATCATTTCTCATCACTTTTTTATATAATTATATTGTTTTCCTCTGACATTTTATACATTAGGTTTCCACTGACTTCTTGTTTTGTTTTTCATGCTTTTCACATTTTTGTTTACCTTTTTGGATTACTTTTCTCGAAAGTTCAAGATCCGATGACATTGTACGCACAATGTAGGGGTGGCGGGTGTTATAGTTATCACGTACCTAGCAGAAACAAGGGCGCACTGCGCCAGTGAATTTTGTAACATAAAACTTCTTTTCCTATGCAATTCTCAAGCAACCAATTCCCTTAGTGTCTTATCATTTAAACACAGTTGTTCACAGCTCAGTTGTGTATTGATATGCTTGAGGCACTCTTAA
>KB302153.1:227056-246859 GCA_000328365.1 Capitella teleta
TGAAGATCAGGAGATCAGAAGAATGCCGCTCCGGTTTAGTTTTGCGAAGCTAATGAGAATTTATCTGATGACGGAGATGTAAAATTTGTTGTGCATTAAAAAAAATACTCAGAGTTTTATGAGAAGCAATTTCCGTATATCTTCTGGTAGACCGGACGGTTGAAAACTTGATTGCAATGGTCTACAAAGTGTTCATATTTCAATGCAGAACAAATAATAAATTATAAGAACACGAAGGCGGCCTGCAAAATAAATTAACACCCAAGAAGTGAGTAACTAACAGAAGATTATTGAACCGGGAACGTAAATTCATTTACTAGTACCAGCTAGCACAAAATTCTTCATCAATTTTTAAACTGTGCACCACCACATAATTATGACCGAATATATAATTCATAGCAATAGAAATTTCCAAACAAACGCCTCCATTCATTCTATCAATACTCGACAACGCCATCAACTCCACACTCCACTGCTGCACACAAACATATATATGAAATCAATCCGTTACAGAGGCGCATTCATCTGGAATCAGATATTTAATGAAATTGACACCAGCCTCACAATCAATAGATTTAAAACTTAAAACAAACTTTTTACTGATTTTCCCATCCGCACATCTCCCAATCAATAAAATCCTTCACAATCCCCCATGCTAAAATTCAGCTTTTTCAGCTTCTGATCGGTTAAATGTTGTCATAAAACAACTTGATTTTTTGAAAAATTCCTAGAAAGGTATACAAATATTGTAAATGCGTTGCTTTGGCGTGGCGTTATACTCATTATCATATTAATCACGGAAAAACTATTTGCACCCCCCCCCCCAAAAAAAAAAAAAAAAAAAAAAAAACTCATGCTCGTTTTACCTACGGAATGACATAAGAACCCAGACTAATATCATCCCACTGTAATTCCTTGAACGTTTTAGCCTTTTGGCCCCTTTCATGTGCACCTGATGTGCGTCGAGTAAATCTTGACTCCTCATTAGTGAATGATCAGGAAGCACGATCCGTCAGCGGAGCGGCCTTTGATGCAATTTGCGTGAAAGATTCACGTAACTCAGGTGCACTGAATGCTAATGCATGTCATTGCGATAATGGCCGGGATGTCGCCTCCACAAAACACAGCGTTGAATCAAAAACTTCGACCGAAATATATTTTGTGTTTTAGAATATATTAATATCCCTTGGTATTCTAGTATTCATGCTAACATACAATCAGCTATTCCACAGAAAATACACATAAGATGATTATATTATGCAATGTTTTGCTCGTACCACTACATATATTACATTGTATGCACAATAATTATAATATTGGCCGCAAATATGTGACCCTCCACGACGAAATCAGTCTGAAGTTGCAAAAAAGGTTTGACCTTTTGGTATATTCATAGAAAGCTGTCAATTACCTTTAACATGGTGTAAACAAAAACTAAACACCCCTTCTAGTTAAGGAGTTGTGAACATCTGAACCATGCGACCAAAGACCGCTCCCAGCGGATGATAAGCACATAATGATGTAACATTCACATATGTGACCATGAATATTCATGATTCCTACATACATTATAACTTTCGGTCTTCAATTACCAAGGCAGTGCCTATGGCTGGGCTGGGACAAACGCTCACTAATTCCATTTGCTCTGCGGCTTAAGTGGTTGAGTGTTTTCAGATAAACCGCCAGATATGTGAATGAAAAAGTGCATGCTTGTGGCACGCGATAATTTTGGTTCTTTTCTTGCCGAAGAAGTTTCACCAACCTGGCACAGACATACAAAGACACTCCATCTAGGCGACAGTCGCGATGTCAAAATGCGCAATTGAATATTGCTGATACTTTTCATCGTGCAAGGTAACGGGCGTATTTCAAAGTTGACAACATAACCCGAACAATGACCCCATTTAAGTGCTTTCTATTGGCTACACCTGTATACATAGAATCTCATGAAAACTATTAATATAATGCTCTTTTCACACTCTTTCCGGTTATACCTTTCATTGAAAAATCGCATTCGGGTATGCACCCATATTAAGCGCTTGAAACGACCACCAATTAACATTTTTTCCTCATTAAAATAATTCGTGAAGACAACAGGTCAAACATGGGGTCTATTAAAATCAAAATTAAACCAGTTAATAGTTTAAAATGCACATAATTGTTCTTGCATTTTGAAGTTAAGATGTTGATCTACTGGAATACAGCGAAACTCGAAAATTGAAATATATTCGCTTCGGGTGATTTTATTCCTTTATGTCTCGTACACTCAGTGCGACTTTAGACTGGTTTCGTCGTGGAGGGTCACATATTAACCTTTTTTTCCAGGCCAGGAGAAATGTCGAGAATTGCAACTTTTCACTCTAACAACGAATGCCAATAAACAGAGATGAATGTATGCACACATAATTATCCGTTTTTGCATGAATGAACGACTTTCCCCAAGAGAGCGTCGGGAAAATTAGGAGTTATAATGGCGCTTTCTTCTATTCTGATCGCACTTGGACACACATTTCAATTTGGTTTCAACTTGAGGTATTGGCAATTTGGCATGTTTGCTTTATGATCAGTCGACATTGATGCCTGTCGTCATATGGACAAAACTTCTACTGGACACTATTTATATCACAATTATAAAACGAAAATGTATTTGATTCGATGTGGTTTCAATGATATGAATTTAGCACAGCAGGTCTCTCTTATTTTGTATCTCAGGAAGCCCTTGTCTTCAAGATTTGCATAATCTATTACACCAGAGATTATTGCCACATGATGAATCCGATATTAATCCCGAGGATTGTTTTATATCTGCCATCAAAAGGCCATCCATCAGGCATATGACACACACAGGATACCTGGCGACGCCATTCAACCTTGTAGTGTCATAAAAATAATTACAAATAAATATTATGAATAATTATAAATGAAATATTTTTTAATTTAAGATGAATTATCGAGCATCTGGCCACATGTTAACTTCATAACTAATTAACAGTTAAATTTTTTATCATCATTCAATTTCGATATACGTCCTTTAAATATTATATGTTTTTATATTATATATTTATTTATATTATTCACGTGAACATAATTTTATGCCAAGTATTACGAAACAGCTAAAGTGTGTTCCTTGTAAGCTGTTGACTCCTAGCTGTGCATGCGTTGAGGGCTACCAGCCGCCGTCCTTGTTCATGCTCATGGTCTGTCAACACTTGGGCCTCACAGACCGGCGACCACTGCAATCGGATAAAATCTTATGCTTTAAATTATGTTGCTATTTGGTGTTGTGAGTTTTTGAAGCAGGGGTAAGATCCTGTCTTTTTTTTTTTTCTTTTTCTTTTTTTCACGTGCTTAACACCCAGCAATATATACACATCATTTATTTCGCAACATGTGTGTTACAGTTTGTAAACAACAGAAAAAGAACATAACAAAGCAAAAATAATACATGCAAGTGAAATTAAAATGCAAAGTAAAACAGTACAACAGGATATGACTAGAGTCATAAATAAACATAATAATGAACATGCAGGATCATTTGCAGACATTTCTTCATTCATGAAACACTATTGCACAGAGTATCAAATTGATCACGAAATAGTTCTCCGATTGATTCCTCTTGGGCATCATCTATGATAGTTAAGTATTGACGGGAACTACACGTTTTCTTACGTACCTCAGACCAGATGTTTTTACTGCTGTTATTGGACAAGCTATCGGTCATTCTGGCATTGCTAATATTGTCTTGGTTACGCATAATCTGCTTCGCAGCTGCTTTGTAGTCATGTTTTGCCTTTTTCATGAGATCATACAGAAGGCCATTATCTGGCCGGTTATTTTCAGACCAGATTCGGCGCCACATAATCGATTTCACTTCTTCATTCCAGCCAGCAACGTTTAGGGTGTTAAGATTACGTGGATGCTCCTAACTACTTTACATGATGTTTCATTATAGCATATGTAATTATGATTGTTTAAATTCTACCTATGCATGTATAGACCTTCGGGCAGAGCGTGCACGGGATTGCTTCCATCTCTCCAGAGGCAATCAGCGAATACTGACTGAGAGGTCAAAAGGCCAAGATGCAATTAGCGAATACTGGCGGTCAGAAGTTCGTCGAGAACAAAGAACCGGAGAGCAAGCGCATCCATCACTGTCAGATAGCAAATACTTGGAAGGCACCGATCTACTGCATTTCCTATTAGAAACACAGGCTGCCCAACATCCATGGTTCTAGTACATAAGACACGAATATTTTCCATGAACACTGATCCTCTACGCTGACACACCTTCTTTCACATCTCTACACCTCGCGCTCTCTCTCTCTGTCACACGTGCTCACTCATCTCATGCAAAACATCTACTAAGAACACTTTCTTGGAACCTTTTTATTTTTGAATACTTTGGAATTTTTTGTCGAAGGTAAATTAAAGCCAATATGAAGTGATTGGTTGAGTCTTCTTTATTACGAGCTTGGAGCTTACCATCCAACTAGTGCATAATTGACGTAGCCCTGGAGTCACTACGTCAATGCATACCTTCAATGCAGCCATGCATGCAGCATTTAAGGTTGTCGAGTACATTGCAATATCATTCCTGTGAGCACATGAAATCCAATTAGGACATTGAGCTGCTTCAATCGGGCAGAGAACATCATAAAGTAAAAATATCGAGATATGTTTATAATCAGCTATGTTGTGGTCGGAAGCACGGTGCCATGCAGGCTTTGGCACGTGAGCTCTCTCGACTGTCGGTTGGATATCGCATTGAATATTTAGTTTGAGCAACACAGGGCTATGATCTGAGAGATTATCACCAACATGGATCGCACTGTACGTTGTGATTTCGTCATATGGTTTACATACATACGATTGGAGAATGTGAAGTCAACAGTTGACTGCGGATGTTTTATACACAGCGGCAGATCATGATCAACACAGAAATCAGTGAGAAGGGCAGTATGGTGGGATATAACTCTAAAGAAGTCCGTGTTAAAATCCCCTCCCACTATTACAGCATTCATACCAGCTGAGAATTGACAAATGACGTCATCAATTTTGTATAACACATCACATAATTCAGTTTGAGAATGGGCATTATCACAAGGCTTGTATACATTAATGAGAAGTATTGAGGAGAAATTCAACATATCAATAGAGCATGCAAATATACGATTATTATCAACAGTAATAGGACGAATGTTACAGCTCAGCTATTTGTTGATTGAAATAGCAAGACCTCTCCATACGGGCGACCAAGGAGTAGTTCATTTCTTTCCATGCCGCATTTCCCGTATACAAATGCGGAGTCAGTGTCGTTTTGAAGGGGACCTAGGCCATCACCATCAAGCCAATACTCTTGAACGAGAAGCACGTCACATTGAGTCAGTATCCTTTGCATGTAGAGTCTACGATCCAAAGCACAACTATTACTATTGTATGAAGCAATGGTAATTGATCGAGACGGCGGTTGATTTGTATTATCCATCTTGCTTTTCGGTTTCTTTCTTCTTGAAGAAGAGTCGTGTGCATATGCCTTCCGACCAGAAAGCGCTCTCCATCACAGTCTTTGTGTCTGATATTTGATTATTTGCAGCTCCACACGAAAGCTTGCAAACTTTGTTTCCGCGTTAGATGTCCTTTGAACACATCTGGGAGTGACGCCATTCTCTTCGAGAAATTTGGAGATGTCTTCTTCGGAAGTATTCTTGTGGACTCGGAATACGAATAGATCCTTGCTGGGGGCAGGGGCTCCTTGTAGACTGCTTTCTTGTTTCGTTCCCATGATGCGTTTTTGTGGACGTCTCTTCCCTCCTTTGACCTGAGTGAAGCCGTCGCTGGCTGCCTGTGGTCCCGTGTCTCTTTTCCCTAGAGCACCATCCACCACTCGTGGGAGTTGTTTCACTTCAGTACTCATATTATGAGATTGCCATGCAGCCGTCAGTCCAAGAACTGGAGAGTCTGTGGTGTCACCATTAGTGGAATAAGCGGTAGCTGCATAAGAGAATTAGCTTGGTACTTGGTTCGACACTGAAAGTGTTTCCAGTGATTTCATTCGGTACTCAAGTTCATTCAATCTTTCGCAGACATATATTGGTAGTGTTTCTGCAGGCGTAGCCTTTGGTATTCTCGTTAGTGTACTTGCGATTCTTGCTAGTGTACTTGCGTTCCGGCACGAGTCCTGCTCTGTCAAGGTCACCAATGACATTAACAATGTTCTCAATTGTTTTGTCAATTTCTTTCTCCTTTGTTCAATCTCTCCTCTTGATTAATGCGGGAAGCACATTTTCATTGCCAGTTTTCCAGAGGATATCTCTGGCTCTGCGCACTTCATTCAGACTATAAAATGAGCAACATGCATTCCCAATGTCATCCTTGCCTGAAGCATCAGTAAGGGGTCATTCAAGCGTGACGACAGTGGAGATCCAAAACGGCTTCCATGGACGAGATGAGCAGATCGAGTGGCACCACAGTGGGCAATATTTGGGTTGATTTAGTTGTTTTTACTCCCTCAAACGCAAATTGTCAGGGGAATTTGGCTAAATTGGCATCACCAACGTCAGAATTATTAGGCGCATTCACTGATTCACAAATCATTGAAATAATTCATAGATATCCTGAAAACGGACAGAAAAACACACCCAGAGCGGAATTGGCCTGTGTTTTCCGAGCGAGATCAACTCAACCAAAAATATATGTTTTATTTAATAATTAATAATACTAGTGCTTTATTCGTGCCCTGGCGGCACACACATACGAATAATAATAGTGAACAAATTATGTATGCATTATGTTTTGTATTTTTTTCTTTCTTTCCATTTCATATTGCATGCATATGCAAAATAAATATTATCATTTTATTATTACTCATCCTTTTTTAACAGGGGAGATTTTGTTTTCAATTAGCAAGCAGAATTCAGGAAATCAGCTACCAGATAACCTTGCCATTTTAATTTCATGCTTGGGTAATTGGCATCCCCTTTTCATCTAGTTCCACATATAGATGCCTTCATTAGTTGAGTACTTGACTATTGCGATTAAACTCTTGCGTCTTATATTTGCTCAGTCAATCTGGCTCGACATAGTGTTCAATTCAAAATGTCCTAAATTGGAGGGGGCTGGCTTCCCTCTGTGCCCCTCATTGTCTCATTGTCCCTATTGTCATATTCCTTTGTGAATTGCTAAAGAGCCCTATCCATCATTTTGCCATCTCGCCTTTGAAGGTTCTTTTGACTTCAATTGAAACAGTGGCATCAAATAATGGAGTCCAATTAATTACGTTCAGTATCAACATTTAGTTATTACTCAACAGCTCTTCATACTTCATCACTGCTCTTTGTTTTGCGTATAAAGCGATATTTACAGTGCATTTACTCCATGGCGTGCCCTTGAATTTAAATAATGCATCTTAGATAGATAACGAGGATGAACTGCACAAGCACATGAACTAGAGTAAACGAAGCTGGAGATTACCCGTTACTTGACCAAATATGACTTGCATTAAGAAGAGGATCATTATTCAAGACGCCTCATCTCTTTCCTTTATGGTCTTAGTTGAAGCCAGCTGCACCGAAAGTGGGCTTATAAAGATATATCCATGCCCTCAATCTCTTCCCGTGGGAAACGTGATGAGTTTCTTTCTCAGCGGGCGACCCTCAACCATGATTGCTCTTCCAGTTAGATCTTGAATATGCAACCTTGGATACCATGGCAACCGTCTTTGTGGCAACCGTCTCATTTCGCTTGTTGAAGTAAAACAAACCCGGATTTACGATGGAATGATTTCACACCAAAGCGTGACATCTTAAGTCACCGACAACAGAGAAACCTGTAAGCTTAAAGGAAGGGAGAACTGGTTAAAAATGGACTGAGTCGTTATTTGATGCACCAAAAATGATTTCTATGCCTGGCCCACACAAGGAATATCATCGCTAACGATTTCGCGGGAGATAAATTGCTAATTAGGCGTGACGTCATGAGCTGTGATGAAACACCGAGTTCCCCATCTTTTACAATGGGCCTCGTCATATCAGCGTGTCCTACGACTAAACCCCTGGATATTTTTTTTATTTTTTTTTCGGAAATAGATAGGATAATCATTTTGCCACCAGTCAGGCGCGAAATAAAAATATTTTTCGCTATTTTTCTTATTTTAACAAGCGATTTTCTAGGACACCTACCATGTTTCTCATCCTGAAACAGTAAAAAGGTCAACCAGAGTGCACCACGCATGCGCTTTCGTTTCGTAAACAACAAAGATGTCCTTTTATGGCAAAGATGCTCTGCTCTGATTGGCTGAAATTGATAGCTTCACGGGACCAATCACAGCAAGCCTTCAGCTGACGTTTGCCTCCTATACTTTGCAATGGAAGCCATTCTCCCATAGGCGCAATGCTAACCCCGATATTCGGAATGCATTATTTCCTTACGCTTGCATCCAGGCATGATGTTCTTGGCACGGAATGCTATCAATTGGTGCTATGAGTCAATAGAACATCACTTAAAATTTGGTTCCCCATCCCTTTAAGGTCTGCCTTTCTGCACTGCATTAAACGTTCTCTAGTTTACAGCAACAGTATAGACTATATATCGGCAATCCATTGCGCATGCGTTCAAATGGAGTTATGAGATTGTCGGTTAGCACATGCGCCGCCGAGTTGGTTGTTGTAGCAACAGTGACTGAATACAAGTCACGGGAAATGACTGGGGGAAAGCACGCGGATATATCGTTTAATATACCTCAAAAGGTTGAAAAATAATGATAATTGTACCGAAACATCAAAATGTGTATTAAAACATACATAAATTGCTAGTCCCCAACATTCGAAGCGAGTGGACAATCGGCCGCCATTGAGCAACACACGATTCCTCTGCGGGTAGTTCTGGCCGTATATTATAGCACGTGACCTAATTCCAGCCTAGACCAGCATGCATCACGCCCAGATTATGTGAGTATATATTCATATTGTCCGACCATGGATAATAAAGTTTTGGTGCGTTAATTAGTCTGGTTTCATACAACAGGTACATTGAAGCCATAATCAGGATCCGATAACATAAATACAATGAGCGGAATTCTGACATGGAAGATGTCTGGTATAATTACGTAATAACTATGTTAAGTTTGCAGTTCTTCACCCTATGTGCACGGCTAGTGAAGGACATGTAATAATTGGTTTATTGCAGAGATGTGATTGTTATGGTTGAAATCTTTACTATGTTTATGAGTCAGTTATGGGTAACACTTATTCAAAGTGTACCTTGTATTTGTAACCATGTTCAATTACACGTAATCGTGAACTAGACAACACTTACATTATAGCTAATTAAAAGCTGATATTTGTTTTGTATTTGTATGTCTAGTGTATGCGTCTCCTTTTGACTTTTGTGTTTTTCTCATCGTCATTGTCTCCTTGTAGCAATTCACCTCAAACTGCGTCTTCATCAAACGCACGCCAATGGTTGCCAGCGCCTATCTCTAAACTGAGGGGTCAACAAATGCCGAACACTATCGAATATTATCAGCAGTAGGTTTGGCTGTAATCTGTGTGACGTTTTTATTCCTCCAGGTTAAAGGAGAAATTGAATAAGATCCTAGTTCCATTGTTGAGTAGCCAAAAAGCTTTCACTTGACAGACAGTAAGGAAGGAGTGTTTTGGAGGATGAATCCCTTGGGACCCAAGGTTCTGTTTCGCTGGAACAAATCCCTGGAACCTGGATTTGGGCTGAGTCACTGCAGAGTCAACTAAAACTTTCTATGATATAGCGTATTACATTTGCAATTCACAATCATTACGCTCGATGGCATCTTGGGTCTCAAACCCGGCACTTTTGTCGTCAAGTAATTGCAGTCAGTTAAGTTAATAAATGGCCAGGGAATCACCAGGACCGTTAATACAACTTTCGTTGTCCATCGTATGGTTTATTGCATTTTTATATTGTGTGCTAACTTAGTTGTTTTCGCCGAGAACATTCGTGCAATTCACATTGTCCTCTATGTGCCTAATTGAGTCCCGTTGGAAAGGGAGGCAAAGAGCAAACTTATTAAAACCGAAATCACAACTGATCACATGATGTATGATCTTTAACCTCTTCTACCTCCCTTCATTTCTTTAAAGCATTTGCTCAAAAGCACAACAGGTAACAAATAATGCAGATTATTAAAACAGCGCTTGTTAAAATTACGATTAGAATGATGAGTCTTAAAAAAGCGTTAACGAATGTCACAATGGCAAAAGTAGGACGAAAGATAGTTTCATAACGTTGGTTCATAAGAACTGGAGGATTGGGGTCAGATATGTAAATAGGGTTTGATTAAACACGATTGAAAAGGCGGAGCGTCATCAGAGACACATTTATAAACGAGGTATGCTCGTGTATGTATGACCCAGACTCGATCAATACGAGAAGATTGTGAACCTTATTTTATCGGAA
This sequence comes from Capitella teleta, assembly GCA_000328365.1. Classification (NCBI taxonomy): domain Eukaryota; kingdom Metazoa; phylum Annelida; class Polychaeta; family Capitellidae; genus Capitella; species Capitella teleta. Next base: position 237,488 of record KB302153.1, read on the forward strand.
CTAATCAAACAATCAAATAGCTTCTCAATAGTGGCTTTCATTACAAACAAAGTGAGTGCTTCCACGGTATAACACTTGCATGAAATCAAACACGTGCATATTGCGATATTCCAAACTTCTCAAAATCGATATATCTAGGTATTATTTAATAAAAAGTGTAATGTCTTGAAGTAATGTCGGTCAAAGGGTGTATCCGTCTTTTGGGGTGCACGTGCTATCTTAGGACTATAATATTGGCAATGCATTGCGCATGCAATCAACGGGAATTGGGAATAAATCCACACTAATATCTAACCAGTTTCTATAACATTAAATTGATCTGAATTTGTAATCCACGAAAACAGGAAAACGACGACAATAAATTAGTATAAGTCCATACATAATATATCCACTTGATAAGATGAATATAACATCAACACCCACACGGAATTGAAGCCTGAAATGTAAGACACCCCCATTAAAATGTATGCAGCGACTCTAGGGTCTCTATATTACCCCACTCAAGTATTTCATTCGTCTTTGATTGAGACTGTTGTGTGACAGGTGTGATCTGAGCACCGTTCATCTAATGGTGTCTTCCAAATAAGGACACCCACAATGAAAATGGGTTGGTTCGTTTCCGATCAATTTCAATGAGACATGACACCAGCCAATTTTTGTTCCGCTATTATGTTATTATGTGTCTCTCCCAGCATGGCAACCGTCTCGAAAATGGAATATCCTAGCTGATTTCATTGTCATAGTTTTCTTCTCGCCATCTTAATTTTGGGATCTGTGGAGACTCTGATATGTCTTTAAGCTTGCGTTTCTAAATTTAAGACTTTAGGTTGTTGATAATAATTCTCACGATGATTGTACAAGTATGGTTCACGGGGCTGATGATTCGGTAGCTGTTGCACATGCGCAAATTCCTTTCTTGAGAAGAGAGATCACAAGTGACTCTCTGTACACGCAAAGGGTTACATCGCTTCGCTCTATATCTTTTGGCCCAGATCTCGGAAAGCGCCCACCGCTTGTTCTCCTCTGTGCATTATTCATAAGCTCACTGGGCGTGTTATCAATACATGTTACGAATACTTGCTGGCTGCCCTCTTCCATGAGAATTGGTAGCTTGCAAGCCATCTGGTTTGTTCATTTGTAACTTGGATGATATCACAAAATAATAGCCATATTGATTGAACTAGGTCGTGTTCATCTATCAATAAATTTCTTGTTTTCAATCAGAATTTGTCATTATTTTATAGCAATAGTTTTGTTTTGTTTGGTTGAGGGTATTCAGGGTTTCCTTGCTTCGTTGCTGTTTTTGTTCTTAAATCCATAGTTAATCTTCCTGCATTGTCCAACGATCCAAACCCTCGGTTTGCAATTAAGGGTTAGTTGCCAGTGCACTCGACTCAAACAGTTTACAATTTATCCGTTTGGCACACAGCTTAACTAATTGCCGTAAAGTAATGCCATGGCCAATGCAGCTGCGCTCAGGTAGAGCTCAAAACAAGTTCAAACCCGTGCATTGAACGATTATTCAGATCACGGAGTCATATATCTTGGACACCGCATTCATAGTGCTGATTCCTTTATAATTAAGTGTGCTCTATTTGCAATTAATTGACGAACCACATCGGTTGAAATGAACAATATCACGCCCAATGTCGTCATCTACTCAATTCGCTAAACAACACATATTATTAATGCTGATACAAGAGAAGCTTTCTTTAAGCTATCCGATTATTTTTATTTAACTTTCCGATTGAAGATAAAATTAGAGTCAGTTAACACAATAATATCATGTGACCGACACAGTAATAATCACGTGGGTATCGTTCTCAATTATCAAATACGTTCTCACCTTATTGGTTGTATTTATAGACCCCCAATGTCAACTTACTCGAAAATCACGTAGAAAACAGCGACTAGGCATCAAATCTGAAGGTTCGTTATTAACTACCTCCCAATTGGGAGACTTCAACGAACAACTAATATATCGAATAAACGACATGACAAATACACGTGGCTTCCAAAGGCAAACCCAATGACCAACGAACAGTAAGTGAACAATACTGGATTTAATTTTCATCTTTTATCTTTCATTTAATACTCATCGTTTGCTACAACAAATGCCAAAACTTCTCGAGACTCATTAACCTCACACATTACGGATCCTCGTGGTCCTACGATGATCAATCACCATAATACAACCACAACTCAACATCAGACGTTCGCCGCACAGTGTTGTGAGATTAGACCAAACCTGTTATCAAATCAATGCAATTAACAATATTCTAAATTATATATACAAGTTCCGAATTCTCAGAGTTTTATGTCTTCAAAAACGAACCTTGTCAACTTCTATCGCTCACGCACTTGAAAATATAACGTTGAATAAAGAAAAAATATTTAATGTTTATAAAAATGAGACCTGATTGGTACTCGCTTCACTCTTAATAATTGACACCAAGATTCAATAGGAAAAGATGACCGTAAAAACCAGTGGCCTGCTATTTAGGCTGTTCATCTCGTATCCGATGTGTTGTGAACTTGACTGTCCATGCCTCCTTACTTCGACTCTACATCCATCTCACTATTGATGTTCCTTGGAAACTGTCAACACTGGTGTTTTATCTCTCTCATTTAAAAGGTTTATTATCATTCCCTTAATTAGTACGTTATCCAGGCATCATCATTAGGCCGACGTTTTATGACGTATCTTCCCTGGAAGTCTCCATCAGGATATTAAGATAATCAATTGACGTATGACCGCCTGTGACGTGGTTGCTCATAAGAAAATTCAAATGAAATCAATCCACCGATGCTGAACTGACATTCAGTGATTAACCATTTGGAAATTTGGCTTGAACTAACCATCCATCAAACCACTCGTGTACTTACTTGACTGTTGCATTGGAATGAATGAAACGGTATAGTACTTACGACCCTATCATCCAAATTGCTTTTCATGGGTAAGAGGATTTGGTTTTATATTTCGAGCCACGTGTACTGGAAGAATATGTATTATCTTCCCATTCTCGTTAGCCACTTTTTGAATATATAACCGGTTTCCCACTGATTGTGATATACAAAAGCTGTGCTTCGGTTTCGCTTATGCGTGGGTTTCAGTCCACGACGCAAATAAGCCTGCAGTTCGCGTTGAGGCCCATTTACATTTGACATTTCAGAGCACGAACGAAGGGCTTCTCCAGTCCTTTTCTGCGCTCTGCTCTGCTCTATGATCCCTCTCCGGTCAACTCCAATATACATCAGTACTTTCTGAGATGCAATTTGTGAACGAGAATTAACGAGAAAATCCAGTCATAGCATTGCATTGCAAGTAAATTACAGCTTTTTCAGTGCCTCTAGTTTGGCTTTACCTCCAACTTGAGCCAAAACAATGTTTCTCCCATGAAAATTCTCCTGAATAAATACATTATTCAAGTATTCCCTTCAATTGTAACCATTCTTTCTCAATGCATTCCAAGTATGCGCTGTTGAGTGGTTCAGTGCCAAAGCAATTGAGTTATTTTGAACAAAACAGTTGCAGGTTTCTGAATGAGCGATTCCAGGAAATGGGCAATGGTTGTTTTGCACCGTACGTTTTATTCTTCTGACTAAGCCGTGCTTTGTTTCATTCGGTTTCAGTTGATCTGACCTTGGGTGCGTTCTTTCCAAGAAACTTGATGTGACAAAACGAAAATAATACAGAAAAATAACAGTGCAAATCCTTATTCCTTAACCAGCATGGCAACCACCGTCTTCTTCCTTTTATATTCTCAAACGACGGTAGGCCTACGCTGTACTATCACAAATCTACCAGTTAATATCAAAAGTAAGATAAAAAAAAAATAAAAAAAAAGGAAGTTTGTTGATGATCAGTTGGGAGATGATGAGGAAATTGAATTCGCGAAAAAATCTCATTGTATGCTATATTAATTGCAGGCGGGGATGTTGATCAAAAGTACGCCACTCTTTGCCTAAAACGAAGCACGAAGTTTACGTACAGGGAAGATATACCGTTACCTTATGGATCCGTTAGTTGAAAGGAATATTCAGTCGCGGTATAATGTCGGTGTTAAATGAAGGAAATAGGATATAATTCCCCTACCGGAGAGTTGTAAGGTCCTTTATCCACCCGAACAAATTGTACTGTACTATATAGGTTGAACAATTGCATTTCAAAGCATTCGGATTTTTCAGCGCGTGTGCGGACTTCATGTGCTGCATATACGAAGAAGATAAAAATAGTCACTAACTCATATAAATTGATATTCAAAGACATACACATGTAGCTACAATGATAATTTTAGTCCTATTAAAACATTGTGCAAAACTCGAGCACTGTTCAGCATACAACGTGTATTTCGCGGTTTGGCAAAGGACAACATCCAAACAGAGAACGAAATGACTATCAGCGGGTAACTAATGGATTTTCCAATATATTTCCGTCGTTATCCCTGTGGATGTCAGATACAAAATATGTTTGATAATACTTGCATATCATATACTGCATTGACGTTTACATAATAGGCAATTTCCACCACCTTAATAGCAATTCATTTCACTGACATCCATGACACAACGTGGTATCATAATTGCATGACACTCTTTTCTGCTAAATAATATTAATAATCATTTGATTCGTGCCATCCATTGACATACATTTTCTCAGCAATAATAAAACGTGATGCGTTAATGCGTGATGCGTTATGCGTGATGGGGTTTTACGGCTCCACCCAACCCATTTGGGTGATACGGGCGCCAGAACAGAAGGCCCGGGACCGGGGTTTCTCCCTACTCTTTTCGATAAATCCCAAGGGTTCTTTATCCTGCATACCACCATAGACATTAGTACACAGCGCCCGGCCTTGTTACGCAGTTGGGCAGCACTGCAGAGTCACCGAAGAATTACAATTATAACAATAATAATTCACAATCATAACGCCCGTGGCCTGATCGGGTCTCGAACCCGGGATCTCGACCCCCACGGTCGGCATAGAATTGTAGTCAGTCGGTTAAACCCACTGAGCTATTTGGTGTCCCTAATAAAACAATAATAGCAGGAAAGAATGTGTCTTATGTAGGAAATCGCTGACTGGTGAATCTTTAATCAAAGAGGCTGAGCATTGCATTACCTTGACTGTCTACACGCGAGGTGGACATCTCTCTGGATACGTTGAAAACGTGAAGAGGAAACCATGGTCCTGAGCTTCTCCCTCGTTCCTCAAGTTAGCCAAACTGGTGAACTGGTGACCTAGTTTTTCCGTTCATGTTTCCCAACCCACCAACACAATAGCGTGGTATTTGCTCCAGAGGTGCTTGCAATGGATTGTCTTACTGAGTTTTTAATCAAAGGCGCTCACCCCATTCGGAGATAATTCAGGCACTGAATGCACGGCATCTCTTTCGATGGGCTTAATGCAGCGGGAATGAGTATTTGGTGCCTGCCGAGTTCCTTGCAAAAAGGCAAATATATCTCCATTGAGTGAATAAAATACTCATGTATAATTTCCAAGGATGAGTTGCTTCAATCTGATAATCTCCGAAATATATAATTATACACTTCACTTCGGATTATATGGTCAAGGACATATTTGTTATGTTGGGTGCAATAGTAAATTTTGTAAAATAAAATCAATATATTTTATACACATCGGGACGGTCAATTAATAAGTATTTTGAAAGCCTTTTATATTTACTTTTTAGTCACCTTTATACCACTATGAAACCCTTGGAACCACTTTAAAACCACCTTACAACTCTATAACCACCTTAAATTGTCAAACACACATATTAAACCAGTGTTTTTTATTTCCTTTGAGACAAAATAGTCATAATATTCACAAAAGCAATACAAAAACAAACAAAAATATTTAAAAAATAAATAAATAATGAATAAAAGTGTGTTTGACGTTATTTTCACTGTGAAGCAAAACTATACAAATTGTTTACAAGGCTTTATAATGCTAAAGTTAAACCAATGGAATAAGCGAAGCATAAAATACCCTGGAATCCGTGTATGACATTTTTGATAGTCAAAAATACAATGCTAATTAAAATAATATACAAATAATTAATTGTGTATAAACAAATAATCATTTATACACAAATGTGGGACGTCAAAACGGCAATATTTGCCATCTTACAAGAAGAGGTAATAAAACTAGATGCATGCAATGTCCGTAATCCAAAGTCAGCTCAAAGGACGTCACTCCATTCACTTCAACGATACATTGATGCATTGATTCATTTTGACTGAGCAAGTTCAAAACAATTTTCACCAGAATCTGAGCAAGATCTTCTCAGATACTGTTCAGATTGGGACCAATTATTTTGTCCGTTTAAAAGTGTGTCCATGTGAGGCCAGTATTCACGCTATCCATATTCACATAGCGGAATTACTCGCGTCACAACCCCACACTTATTGATGCTTAACTTGTTTTATTGATTGATACCCATATCAATTGTTTTACTTCAAAGTTATATATCTGTCATTTTCATTTGCTATTCATGTTAATTTATTAGCTTTATTGTTTCTCTATTTAAGTCTTTTTATGACGAGAAAACAAATATATGTCCCGTAAGTTTCATTTTTAATCATTGGTCTGACTCCGTGCCTACTAAAAATCCTCATAATTAATATAGCATTCCCCGCAAATTATGTGGCAAAATATAACTCGCCAATGAACTTGACGAAGTTTTGATCCGTGTAAATTTGTTCATTGATTTAGTTTCAGTCTCATTTGTGAAAATAATCATGAGACTCAGTTCCATAGAGTCTGAGCACGGCCACTGAATGTTACCAACGGAGTCAAAAAAAATTTCAAGTGACGAGATGATTTTCAGCATGGTTCTTGATTATATCATGTGTAATTGATTCAAAACACGACTTTACTGGTGGAAAGCTTCTGCTAGAGTAGTAGAGATTCTGACGTAACATACTCAACTTTACATGCAGCGCCTATTGCTAGGAATCGACCGTGGTGTGCCGTGGGTGCGTTGTCAACGTGAATGGGAGACTTACGTCATACGCCGCTTCAGAAGTATTTCTACAAGTGACACTTTCTCGTTGGTTTGCTGCTCGACTGCAGAAGTTGCATGGCATATTGGCCGTCGACTGCTTTGTAGCCCATCGGGGGTAGTCCGCGGGTTCGATCCTGGGCGAACATCGTGCAGCAAAGCAGCTTTCTGACTTCCCTCCTGAACTGTCTGCCAGTGACGCCGTAGAGAAGGAAGTTGCTTGAATAATTGACGAGACGCAACATTCTGAACGGAGCATTCAATGTAAGTAGAGGGCAGAACAGATCGAAGGAGCCGTAGAAAGTGAAGGCGATGAACTGCAACATGGCGATGACGGCGTTGGGTAGAAGCGTCGCCACGAACACAATGCACACCACAAACAGAGTGCAGATCGCCAGACCAGCGTTGCATTGCCTTCGCTGACAGAGGCCGTTGGAGCGCATGCGCGCGATGTGGTAGACGATGAGGCCGTTGAAGGTGACGATGATCAGAAAGGGCAGAGCGAAACGCAGGCTGAAGCTGAACAGGAAGTAGTAGAGGCCGAAGTAGAGGAGACGCTGGTCGCGATGGGCGTGGCATAAGTTGGCGTCCGATCTGGGAACTCTTTCGATGAGTACGAGGATGTAGATCTGCGATAGACACACCGCCAGCATTAGAACAGCCAGAGTGGCTAGAGCTCCGGACCGGGTGCACAGCCTGGCCCTCTGCAGGGGATGGCACACTGCGATGTACCTGTCAATGGTAAAGCAGACGATCAGCCACGATGACATCAGGTAGATACAGTGTCGTAGATACTCGCTCAGTTTACAGGTCAGTGCCGTGTGGTTTCCGAGGAATCGCACGTTGCCCTCCGACAGCTTGAACACCACACTGTTGAAGCTGATCACTGACGAAGTGATCAGAGTTAAACTGTCAAAGATGGCAAGAGCCCGTAAGTAGTAACTGTATGATTTACGGCTGTATACCGGTGAGAAAAGCACAAGGAAAGACAAGGCGTTTCCCACTAAGCCCAAAATGACAAAGATGGGCACCACGACCAGTTCCATGTACTGCTGCCACTCCAAGCCAGGACATCGCGCCCCTCTCGGCTCCACCGTCCACGCCTCTGACGAGGATGCAATGTGCTGTGAGGTGTTGTCACCGATCCACAGTATAGAGTCATTGCGCGCCATGTTCTGCGCATTTGTGTTGTCAGCCGTCGCTTTATAAACGGCTTCTCCTGGAGCTCCCGATTGGCCCCATGCCAGGTGCTAAGGCGCCCCTTGTGGACTGCGAGTCAGCCACAGAAACTACCTCCGTCATTATGACCTTTTGTTGGCTCTGCCTGTCTACCGTTATACCAACGATCCAGGACATCAATGTTCTCATGCATGTACCTCATTGGAACCGATCGTGTTATTTCAGCCTAACTCTAATGGGGAAGCATTGACTAATTTCATTATCAGGGATGGTGGCAAATATAAAAGAAGAAAAGTGTTGGATAAAAGGCATTCGCCAGATAGGCAGCAATGCTCCATGTTTAGCACATCGTGCACATAGACGTAGTATTGAATATAGACCAATTATAGTATAGTCGAGCGTATCAGTGAAGCGGCGGAATGGCTGTGAAGAGGCATTCCCATCTCTCCATTACGCTGCTGAAATAGTGCGTTACTTGAAATTAATTCATATTATGTGATATCAAAATGGATTTTTACTCCAAATGTTTTGCAATGTGACTTTAAAGAAGAAAGAGGTCGAGATGAAGGTTATTTGGCTTTATTTGAATACTTAAATGACATGAAATTGAGAAGGGAATATCAAGGAAATTTTGTTAGTTATTTTCACTAAATCACAAATTAAGCTTAACAATATTTTGACCGTAATATTGAGTCATAAATAGTGCGGTGTGATGAGTCATTAAGGAATGTGTGGTTAAATGAGGGAAGGAAATTAAGACATACTTCTCCCCAATGACATTTGACTTACTCTGATATAGATTTTCTTTGATAACTTTACGCAGGGCCATTGACAGCCCTTGGATTTCAAAGCTATATATGTGGTTTTCGTTCACCAGCTTTCAACGCAGATTCACTGGCGCTGTTTTTGAAGTGAAGATAGTATAACATTTTCTATTCCAAACAAAGCATCGTGTCTCAGACGTTTGTGCTTGATGTGTGATAAAGTTATAGGCCTCATGGCAATTAATTAGCAAATGACAAGGCTGCCATGTCGCAGCATTAACAAAACGCCCTATGACTTCATCTATTCAATTAATTGCATAGAGCAAAAAAATGATCAATGCCGATCAAAGTTTGTCAGAGGCTTTCCTCCAACAAACCGAATCAATCAAAATAATAGTCATGTATGAGCGGGGATCCTAAG
>KB302153.1:249534-259633 GCA_000328365.1 Capitella teleta
CCAAGCATTGCTCCTGTCTGGAAGGCTCCTTCTTGGTATTGACACCATAGCATTAATCCGGCGTCTTTTGATTGGCGCCATCTTGAATTCACTAAGTTTGATTTAAGTCAAGTGGAGAGGTCATTCAAGTTTTGCAGGGTCTAGAGGACTTAAGTTTGTTTCTGGAATCGTTTTAGTCAACTTAGCTCCTCTCGAACTTAATTTTACCACTTAACTTTCTTTTGGGAATCGGCCCCTTATCTCTAAAGCAACGTACAGATTAATTTTATTAGTGAACTGTTCAAACTATGTGGCATGATTCTCTCAAATTAATGCATTAATTAATTAATTAATTAATTGCAATCTTCTTTTATCTCGTGCATTGCCCTTAGCTAATCAACACACGCTATTCAATAGTTTTCTCAGCCAAACTTCATTCGCTCAGCAAGTCACAAATATTTCCAAACTATCATCAATCGTAATTCATTGGCCCACCATCCACTTGGATATAATATCCACGACTCAATGAATCTATAACATTTCCAGATCAAAACCAATATTTAATGTTATTATCTTGTACATGAACTAAAACCGGCCATTGTGTATACCAGAAAGTAAAATTGTAAATTGTATCATTTTGTCAATGTTCTACGTTATCGAGTATAACAATATATTTACCCTTACTCATCGCTGGTTGAAAACTCATTTGCTCAATAATTTCCATACACATAACGTTCGAAGACATAATTAAATGCGGAGCATATCGGCTTATTTGGGCAACCTTGGAATCGAGGTTCACTGAACGTTATAGGCAAGTGGAAATTCGAAGGTTATAATGAAGGGCTAGCCAAAGCAAAACAGCGATAGCGGTGTCATTCAGGAAATGTGACAGCCACATTTGCATTAAAATTATTGGAACGGAGTGTCTACGTACAGAGCGGTGTACGTAGACACTCCGTCTCTTTCGGGGACGCCCTTAAACAGTGGATCAAATGTCATTATTCTCTTTGTAATTGCCTTTAATTGTTTAACTGTTAACTTGCCAAGTTTAGAGAGGTCACGTGGCAAGCATGCATGGAAAGCACGCATGTATATATATGTAGTTATGCTGCGTTGACGCATTGCTAATTAGATAACAGCGCTCGTCATACCAGAGCAAAGGGTGACGCCCACTAACAGCACACCACAGTCACTTTCTATTATTTCTATTTTTAAACATCGTTTACTTGATTTTTATTTTGATAAATTGGACCATCATTTTAATGTTTTTAACTCTTGCACCATGACGTCATTTTGTAGATGCTCTGGTTTTTACCATTTCACTTGATCGTTTTTAATTCACATGACAATACTATTTTTACGTCTTTATTACTTTTATTCATTCTCATTATATTTATTTTTAACAAATTTACTTTTGATGTGATTATTTTTTGTGTGGGCCATGCCTTTTATTATTCACCGTAGTCGTTTTTATGGCATTGATTTTAATAAATAAAAACATAAATTAGAATACAAAAAAAAAATGTTGATTCGGGAATTTCCTTTCAGCGACTCGCCTCGGAAATTACGAAATGATGAGGATGATCAGTGAAATGGTTTTAATGGTTTAGTCTTTGACTTTGATTTTATAAGTAGTTGACTGTCAGTTCCTTAGAATACCCAGCTTAAAGTAGTTAGTCATGTTTATACTTGAAACAAGGCAGATAAAATGTATAGAGTTCAAGTTACGATACATACGCAGCCGCTCTGTGCGTAAAGAGCCGCTCTGTATATAGACACTCCGTTATTGGAATTGTTAAATGGGCAAATGGAAACATTAGGCCCCGTTGACAAAAAAATTGACCGAACTTGTGCGTATGACGGCGGTAATTTACCTTCGCCGGCAACTATTTCTTTATTCTATTAATGCAGGCCTTCTATGCTACATGTTCCCTTTATATTTGCTTCTGACCTCACTTTTCCCTGTTAATCATGATTAATTTCTTCCTCAGCGGGCGAACCTCAGTCAGAATTGCTTTCCCTCTTCCCTTTTGAATATGCAACGGTTGATTGGCATGGCAACCGTTGCTCCGTGGAGCGAATCAACCGGGAATTTACGATGGGATGAAATCACATCGAGGCACGAAATCCTGGGACGTAAGCACAAACCAAAGACGTAATATCCGTGGAATGCATCCAAGCACTTCATCCAACTTCAATTTGGACCAAAGCAATCATGATGATTGCTGGCGTCACTCCCTAACATAGCACATGACCTATATTCAAACGCAAATTTTGGATTATCCTTCGAAGGTCACATCAATAAGCGTTCTTTGGAATTTGTATGACCATACATTCTTATTTCCTTTTTGCTCAAGCTGAAGCGAGGCAATCTAATTCCCGGGCAATTGTTGTGAAGTCTACAGATGAAACGTAATGCAGCATGCGTTGATTAGGTAACGCCGTATGATCGTCATCAATCGCCCTCTTCTGGCTTCTCTTTTGGCTTCTCATAATTATGGCTTCTCGTCTGGCTTCTCTTCTTGCTTCTCATCTGGCTTCTCTTCCGATTTCTCTTCTAGCTTCTCTTCTGGCTTTGCTTCTGGCTTCTTATCTAACTTCTCTTCTGGCTACTCTTTTGGCTTTTCTTCTAGCTTTTCATCTGGCTTTTCTTCTGGCTTCTCATCTGGCTTCTCTTCTGGCTTTTCTTCTGGCTTCTCTTCTTGCTTCTCTTCTTGCTTCTCTTCTGGCTTCTCTTCCAGCTTCTCATCTGGCTTCTCTTTCTGCTTCTCATCTGGCTTCTCTTTTTGCTTCTCATCTGGCTTTTCTCCTGGCTTCTATTCTGATTTCTCTTCTACTTCTCATCTGGCTTCTCATCTGGCTTTTCTTTTGGCTTCTCTTCTTGCTTCTTATCTAGCTTCTCTTCTCGCTTCTCATCTGGCTTTTTGTCTGGCTCTTATCACTCTTCGACACTGGTTAGTTAAGCGCAATAAGCTCCTCTCCGTCAGACTATTTATCCCTCTCCATCGGTTCGAGCGTGGTACGTGAATCGTCGACTTCCAAGTCCAACATTAACTATATTTAAGTATTACTTTTTAATAGCCATTCTCCACTCGTTTATTTTAATAATATTCTACCTTCATTAAAGCTAGTTTCTTAATCTCCCAATTACAACTATTCAAGACATATTAGATTTGAATAACTTTTACAAGTATTTAACTCATAAGCATATAATTATAATAACAAATGGTTGAGCACAATTTATGAAAACACTTTGTGATTGCTATGTAAGGACACCACAATAGTAATATGATGACTAATATCGGATAATTATATGAGTTGAGCGCCTTTCGCATCATTTGGTGAGTTTGCAATATTTTTCATCACCCTAGTTAATGTTTGTGGGTTCACATTTACCTATGTCTTTATGCGTGCGTGTCCTACACACATTCAGAGGGGTCAGGTTGGAAATTTCTTTTAGGCAGCGTGATCTGCGCATGCTCCAAAACAGGTGCCATGGAAACGAAGGTTCTCTATTGCAATTCAAATGGAAGATTCCGATGGAAATAATTATGGTCCCAAACACAGACGGACGTATACAATTATGTGACGGGAACGATTTGCGGGCCGAACGATGCACGCACGAAATAATTATTATGTGATTATGATATTAGGCGCTTTCTGTTGCATGTTTTGGGATGTAGTGCATTGTTCATTTCCATCAAATGGTAAATATCCCTGTAGGTCATGCAAGACCCCTTTTTATCATACAAAGTTGTCTGCTAATGGAAACTTGGCAACCAAAGCTTCTCAAATTGGCCTTTCACGTGAAGGTGGATACATGCTCCCCATTACCCATCGCTCCCTGAGGTTCAGAGAGGGGCACCGAATAGCTCAGTGGGTTTAACCGGCTGACTGCAATCCTATGCCGACCATGGGGGTCAAGGTCCCGGGTTCGAGACCCGATCAGGCCACGGGCGTTATGATTGTGAATTATAAATGTAATTTGTTATAATTGCAATTCTTCGGTGACTCTGCAGTGCTGCCCAACTGCGTAAAATAGCCGGGCGCTGTGTACTACTGTCTATAATAATAATATTTATTTCGCATATACGTACATGCAATATTACATCGAAAGAAAGAAGTACTGTAATTATATAACAACTAAAATCTATTGCTGGGCGTTTAAGCATATGAGAAAACCTGTGTCGGGGTCGTTCCCCTGGACTAAAAACTCTCATTGTGATGGTATAAATATGGTGGTATGCAAAATAAAGAACCCTTGGGATTTATCGCTAAGAGTAGGGGGAAACCTCGGTCTCTGGCCTTCTGTTCTGGCGCCCGTATCATCCGAATGGTTTGGGTGTGGCCGTAAAACACCATCATGCACCATGCTGAGGTTCAGAGTGCCTATAATATTCATGCTCCATCATGACTTTTCATAATTAATCGAGATGTGTGTGATGTGTTATCAATAACCGTTCATTACGGAAGAATACTAGCGCTTATAATCGGAAGAGGTTAAAGCATTAGATTTTATCCGATTGCAGCAGTCACAAGTCTAAATTATTATTGCTTCACTTGTTTCTGGAAGGCCTCAATCATATCAATCCATATCGCAACCATCAACGACTGTGTTTAGATGCAAACGAATCTAGACATTGGGTATGAATGTTTCATCGTATCGCACTACTATCCACAATAATACTGATACAGTGGAACCTCATTATAACGCCAAATTTTGCAGATTTGTTCGTATATTTCGATGCCTCGGAGGCTTCCTAGAATTTCGAGTTGATGAGGGTGAGATGTTTTGGTTGATCTCCGCTGGTGAGCGCGAATATAGTAATTCATACACGTACTGTGGAATCTGTTATTACTCGATTCTTTGCGACAGACAGTGTTTAGGCCTACATAGTCTTTTGTCTTTCTTGTCTTTCGTCAGGTAAAAGCTGCACCTAGTATTGACTGGAATGCACATATTGTAATTCCATCACGGCAGCTATTAAACTAAGTAAATATGTGTGCATATATGCATTTGAATTATTCAACTCAAATTTTACGATAAGTGTGTATGTATGAGGGAAATAAAATTTCTCACAAGTTGACAAGATTGAGAAACAGATCATTTATTAATTGAAGTAATTCTCGCTGAACTTGAACTCAAAATTGATGTGCTTGTAACCATATTGCAAAGGCTTCGTCTATAGAGGGTTTCAGAGATTGTTCGCAGATAAGATGATAATATGTAGATGATATGAAGATGATATATGAGATGTATAATATGAGATATAATATGACAACTGCGAGCCGTTCACTTTACGTTCTCATTGATCAAGGGATGCTTTTTTATTTTTCTTCGTTGATTAAAATGCAAATTTTATGCCTAGCTAACATAAGAATACATTATATAAGATATAAATTGTATTGGTTGCAGGTATACTGCCTCTAGATAGCTGTAACCAGATCTTCATCATCAAACATTTATATACTGAACGTGCATGTCAGGATCCTGAAGACACTGGAGCTAGAGCTGCCTCATCAATTCCATTGACGGTATTGACGTCACAGAACATGGTATACGTAGAGTACACAAACATGGAAGCACTTTAATCCACATGTTATTCCCACGGGTGACGATGGCTTGTTCTCTTACTTTGTTTTCGTAGCCTATAGGCGGGGGTAAAATAGAGAAACAATGAGCACCTTATGGTGGAACTTTTGACAAAATGCTTTTGATATTCTTTATGTTGCTTACATTGTGTGAATACTATGCATTTATCGACCCGTGCAAGTTCAAAAGACAATTACTGCAATTTTAAGTAAACTCAACAGTTTACTTATAATTTCGGAATTATTCTGTCAACTCTTTAAAGGGATGAGGAACTGAATTTTAAGTGATGTTCTATTGACTCATAGCACTAATTGATAGCATTCTGTGCCAAAAACACCATGCCTTGATGCAAGCGTAAGGAAATAATGCATTCCGAATATCGGGGTTAGCATTGCGCCTATGGGAGAATGGCTTCCATTACGAAGTATAGGAGGCAAACGTCAGCTGAAGGCTTGCCGTGATTGGTCCCGTTTCCCTCGTGAAGCTATCGATTTCAGCCAATCAGAGGAGATCATCTTCGCCATAAAAATACATCTTTGTTGTTTACGAAACGAAAGCGCATGCGTGATGCACTCTGGCTGACCTTTTTACTGTTTCAGGATGAGAAACATGGTAGGTGTCCCAGAAAATCGCTTGTTAAAATAAGAAAAATAGCGAAAAATATTTTTTTTCGCGCCTGACTGGTGGAAAAATGATTATTCTATCTATTTCCGAAAAAAAAAATAAAAAAATATCCAGGGGTTTAGTCGCAGGACACGCTGATATAACGAGGCCCATTGTAAAAGATGGGGAACTCGGTGTTTCATCACAGCTCCTGACGTCACGCCTAGTTAGCAATATATCTCCCGCGAAATCGTTAGCGATGATATTCCTTGTGTGCGCCAGGCATAGGAATCATTTTTGGTGCATCAAATAACGACTCAAAGTCCATTTTTAACCAGTTCTCCCTCCCTTTAAGTTTAGGATCTAATGATTTATTCTTCTATGCACGAATGACAGCTGTTAGAATTAAAATTGTCAGATATAGTGGAGTCTGTTAGCTGAATGATCCTGCATTTTATGATGAAGCTACCAAACCTTTAAAATATATAATATTAGCTATTATGATTGATTATTTCGTGTATTAGAGTCATCAACGAGGTGGATTTCAATAAGTTCATGGCGCGTTCATTTTTAGAGATTATCATAACGTCATTATGACGTCAACGCCATTATCAGCGAATCCCGTCCATTTTCGACCAATCACGAAGCACCCTTTTCGACAGTCCGTTTCAATTGAAAATGGCCTACGCGACTTGTTCAAGTTGTTGTGAAATGTTATTCCGCAGCTTTCAGTTAATATGGTGAGTATAATAGCACCATGCTTGATTCAAAGGTATCCACAAATCATTCCTCGACACGTGTGATAGGATTTTGGGAGATATCATTCACTGTAAACAGCTAAACCTGTGTAATTCCAACTCATGCATGTGCGCTGACTCAGCTGACGAGTGTAGTGTTGAATAAAGTTGAACTTCAGTGAAATGTCTCATGCTCACTGTTATTCAGTTTCGGTGACAATCACAGACTCTTTAATTGAATTGACAATCGAAATATACGGTATATATAACGGTCCAGCGAATTATATATTCCAATTCAAACCTGAATCATTCAGTCAGTCACTCAGTCAGTCAGTGGGATCAAAAATAACAAACTAACGACAATGTAATGTTGGAAGTTGCAGTTTATTAATAACTACTTTTTTAATTTGAAGTTTGACAAGTATTTTTGAAGATTGATGTTATACTTAAAAGTCTTAACACTATAAAAGCAGCATTTTGCCATTAAGTAAAACATCAATCACATGATAATTATTATACAGCAGTTGTTACAGTAACAACACAATGCTTTACTTTCTTCACGTGTTACAAGTAACTATGAGGGCCATACTCGTAGTAAGTAATGCATAACTAATGCATAGATATGAACAATCAGCATTTATAATGCATCATCAGTTCACATTATATAGAGAAGGAAGCAAAGTCATAATGCCATTGATAGGTCCTGATTGGACGTTGTGATTTTTTTCTGAAAAAAACTATGACCTAGAGGCTTTGGACCTAGTGATGCCCCTCTGTAGGAATGCAAAAAGATATGACGGACTGGTAAGCATATAATATATAATTCAGTTGAGTTAACCTTTCCACACAAGCGGTTGCTGGCTATTTGTCTGATGGCAATCACTGAATGGTGTAGTGCAGCGATTGAAGGGGTTCCACAGGATGTCTTACCAGTATGCTCTGGTTCCATGAAACACCTATGCAGCCCTCTATCAGTTTATAAGATGTTTAAATTGGCACAACTTTGAGCATAACAAATTACATACGATCCTAAAATAAGACTTGTCGCAGGCTTCCACAAGCGTAAGGCTAATTGCGTGAACCCCGGGCTTCTGTTTCTCCAATATGTCTCCAGTTTTCCACGGAGTATCCATGAAAATAGATTTTTGAATAAGTATTTTGAAGGAAACACGAGAAATCATGCTCGTATAACATCAACCACAGAGTAATTTTTTTACAATTTGAATATAATGATTTGATTTCTTCAATCCATTCCAGAAACCCCATGCCAGATGTGACACCGGGAGACACTTCAATTCAGTCGAGTAATTGAGACACGGAATGCGCTGCCAATGTATGCAGACACCTGACGTCCCTAGCTTGATGCTGAGACAGACACTCTACACAAGAACCAAGTAAGTAACGATCAGGCCCCTAGTAAACTGTTTGCTTTGGAAAGAAAATGTTTGACTTGAAATAGTTATAAATCA
The DNA here is from genome assembly GCA_000328365.1 of Capitella teleta. NCBI lineage: Eukaryota > Metazoa > Annelida > Polychaeta > Capitellidae > Capitella > Capitella teleta. The sequence continues at coordinate 257,916 of KB302153.1, forward strand.
TTTAATTATTGATGTCATTTATTTTGAATTAATTAATTTTGAAAATTGAAAAGAGAAATGTTACATTAATTCTAATTCCATTAAAAAATACATGTTGTTAGCCATGATCTAAATAAATTCATATGAGGTATCGCTACTTTATTTCAGTGTGACTTGATGACCCTGGAGCTGAGGCTTCAGCCCAAGCATCGCCCCTCTGAATAAGTGCACGAACTTCCAGGACAGCAACTGGTATCATTCAAGCTAATGATACATAATCAACACCAGAAGTTGTTTCAGGAATGCTGCAAACTCAATGACATGAAGACCCAAATCATCTGCTCTAGACCTAAGTGCATGGTGGAAATATTTTTTGAATGCAGTTGCGCTAATTAAGTTGCGTTTGCAGATATCCTGAAATCCTGATATTTATGAGCACTTTGCCATGGAATATACCAGCAAATACATGCTTTTATGTTACTACTTGAGAAAAAGATCTGCTTTTACGATTTATTATGCACTCTTAACTATGACTACATGTGCCTTTGATCATCATTTCTTTTAATTTTACTCACATATTTTACGTGTTTTTTTTATTCATCAATGAATGGTCAATTATTTAAAACACCAATCTTTCATTTAATGTTTTCATTTTATAATGCCCAGGTTACACATGCAATATTTCCTTGAGGTTTGCTTCCCGTTGTGCTGCGTTGCAGCCCAGAAAAACAAAACTAAACAATACTCACTTTAGGGTAAAATATATATGCTGTCAACATTTTATTTCAGTGAATTACTTAATTATTTTCATCAGTTATATTAAACAGGATTTCATTTTGACAATTTGCTATTCACTTTGTGTGTTATTTGATAGTGTCATTCCATGAGAAACTGTTAATAATGATTGGACTCTGAATAAAAATAATTACTACGTTCGTTTCTCGGTTATTTTGTTCTTTAATTGGTATGGGTTTTGCTTTTTATTCGTTGAATATTTATTTGAATGTACAGCAGAGAGCAGACGCTGAATGCTGAATAATAGTAATGACATATCCAGTAATACCGATAATCATAATGATTGATATTCGAGTGTCGTAGTCATGCAGCTCATGACTGTCACTCATAATTGAGTTAATACATGTACCAGTATTTGGGGTTTTTCTTAATGATTCAACTGATTGAAAAGCGTGCCCAATCAATCACATATTTCATTTTAAACCAAATAAAATTGAAGGGATGTCTAACTTACCATATTCATGCAAATAGACGGCCAAATAACGTGGATGACAGACGAATGTAAGATATCGAAACATGTTTACACGCACGTGGCGAATGGGGCTACATGATTGGTCGAAACGCTCAATGACGTCACAATAATCTCGAAATTATACGCTACGGTAAATATCGCCAGTAAATGATCGATAAATCATTATAATCGATCTCGTTTAACACACAACAACAAAAAATTTAATCGTAATAAATATTAGTAGTTTTTCTGAAATTTTGGTAGCTTCATCATCTTTTTGCAGGGTTCGCCACATTTTTCGAGCTAACAAACTCCACTAATAAAAGCTAAAAAGATAACAATTCCTTGATAATACAGTATAGCGGTGAGCTGCTTGAAAATTGCGACGGCAAAAGAAATTTATGTGACAAAATTCCCTGCGCAGGGCATCTTTGAAATCCCCCCCCTAAAAAAAAATAAAAATAAAAAATGATTAAAATCTAAATGGACGCAG
>KB302196.1:0-12258 GCA_000328365.1 Capitella teleta
GTATTGCGCATCGTGGTGCACTCTGGCTGACCTTTTTACTGTTTTAAGATGAGAAACCATGGTAGGTGTCCTAGAAAATCGCTTGTTAAAATAAGAAAAATAGCAACAACAAAAAAAATAATTCGCGCCTGACAGGTGGCAAAATGATTATTCTACATATTTCCGAAAAAAAAAAAAAATAAAAAAATATCCAGAGGTTTAGTCGCAGGACACGCTGATATGACGAAACCCTTGTAAAAGATGGGGAACTCAGCGTTTCATCACAGCTGCTGACGTCACGCCTAATTAGCAATATATCTCCCGCGAAATCGTTAGCGATGATATTTTTTGTGTGGGCCAGGCATAGGAATCATTTTCGGTGCATCAAATAACGACTCAAAGTCCATTATTAACCAGTTCTCCGGCCCTCCCTTGAATAGAAGCACCGGCACACATCGATGAAAAATCACCCCTATTTTGGTACATCCACTTCACTCAAATTCACATGACGTCACTTAAAATCTCCAAGATGGCGCACAAGGCGAGGCGAGTGATGATGAATTCACAGTATCTGCTGAATACGACCAGTTGAACCTAATAACATTAAAATTACATCCATCTAAATCATTGCTAAAATACTCGTGAATCTTATTTACTATTCAAATAACTCTTTATCTGACGAAACCACACTGAAGCGCCGTGCTGAAGCGGCGATTGTATGGACCGACTCGACACTCGCCCATTCACCACTGGTTGTAGCGTACTCGTATACACTTGTAATAATCCAGCTTGGAAAAGTACAACACAGGACAACACGAACAATTCCAAGTTATTTTATTAGCCATCAAGGGGTACACCTCATGCTGCCCGATAATCAGTCATAACGTAGGCCTACCAGCACAGTACACATTCCCACATTGGTCATGCAGTAGGTGTCATAGACGATGCTTCTGTTCTCTAGATTAAACCACATTCTCAGAGCTTATCCATCGTTTGGGGCCCTGTTTGCCGTCAAAAGTGGAAATATCGCGGGATGATGAGTGCACTTTATTAATTGAGATAAATCGGCATAAATGTTGATGAAAATGAAATAAAAAATGATAGGAATAGCAGCTTGACATGTTAGACCACTCCAAGTATTTGTTTCTCTTATCGTTGAGTGACTTTTACATTGCGATCTGTTTGTAACACATTCTCAGAAATGCTTAGCACAATTGAAAAGCATTGAGATCTTTCACATGGAGTAGATAGACTACTTTTGGCCCACTCTGTGTAACATGATGCAACACATGAATGCTTATGATTATCGGTTCGTGTCTTGTTTATGTATTTAATGATATAACAATATATTTTCCAATAATCTAACTGTGATTTGAATAACATGATTTTTCATTTTATAATATACATTTTATTTGTTAAAAGTCGAAGAAACAATAAACAAAAACAAATAAAACAAATAAATAAAGATTTGAACAATTTAAGAGAAATAACTGTTTTAAATCAGGGCATCATCTTATTATTATATGTATTTAAACTTTATTACCACATGCACCCTCACACTGCAAAGAGACGCTCTCGTTCGCAAAATCGCATTGCTAATCAGCAAACTGGGAAAGCCCTTTCGAGACTAAATGTTACTATCAATAGCAGCCAATCAGCTACCACCTGTCAACGGTGTGTGCATGCCCGTGTCAATAATACCCAGTATTCATATGACCAGGGAACCAGTGAATCAGAAATGGGAATGTACGTTATGACTGAGCCTCATGGGCGATTGCGGCTGCTCCTCTGCACTCATAGCGTTCAGACCTAAAATCGACAGACCATAGTTAGTAAATATAGACCAATTATTGCCGTGGAATCCCCGGCACTCAGTCGAGCGTATCGGTGAACCGGCAGAATGGTTGTGAAGAGGCATTTCCGTCTCCTCAATTACGCTGCTGAAATCGTGCGTTACTTAAAATTAATTCATATTATGTGATTTCAAAATGAATTTTTGTTCCAAATGTGTTGTATCGTGAATTGAAAGAAGAAAGAAGTCGAGATGAAGATTATTTGGCTTTATTTGAATACTTAAATGACACGAACTATTGAATAGGATGAACATAGGAAATTTTGCTGGTTATTTTCCCTCAGTCACAAATCAAGCTTATAATAGTATTTTGACCATAATATTGAGTTATTAAATAGTGCGGTGTGATGAGTCAAGAAATGAGTGGTTAAATGATGGAAGAAAATTAACATATGAGGATGAGGGTATTTGAATCACTCTGACATAGTTTTTCTTTGTGGCATGTTTTTCTTTCAACTTCAACTTGTACCGTGACGTCAGAACTGGATAGTTTTTTTTAGACCAGACATGTTTTGCATGAAAAACGCTCTACAAGACTTTGGACGATGTCTTGCCCAATTGCCATGTGACAAGAAATTTCTACATTGTATTTCTCGCATGCTTACAAAATTGACAACCCAAACTCGCGAGACTTGAACCTTAAGGTTTTTCATAACTTCCAGGTTCTCGGTTCTGACCTCCGTATCCAATGGGCCGGAACGAGGTTTGGACCGTGACGTCACGGTCCAAGTTGGAGTTGAATGAAAAACAGGCCCCTGATAACTCGACACAAGGCAATTGACAGCCCCTTGGATATCAAAGCTATAATTATTATGTCGTTTTCGCTCATCAGCTTTCAAAGCCGATTCACTGGCGCTGCTTGTAGAGTGAAGAAAGTACATGTATAACATTTTCTATTCAAAACAAAGCTCAGTGTTTTGAAAGTCGGTGCTTGATTTGTCATAAATCCATAGGCCTCATTGTAATTAATTGGTGAATGACAAGGCAAAACATTGTCATGGCAAAGCCTTAAACAAATGTCCTATATATTACTTCATTTATTCAATTAATGGTACGTGTACACTGTACAGTGCAAAATAATCAATGTGGATAAAAGTTTGTCAGAGGCTTCATTCCAACAAACCAAATCAATCAAAATAATAGTCATGTATATGAGAAACCGATAAAACGGTACAGTACTTTATCTGCTGATCACTGGATTATACATCGTTACAACGTGGTATTTTTAATGCTTAAACATTGCTGGGTCAGTGCACGACTATTTAGAATCAGAATCCAACTGAAACAAGGGGGTTAGCAACAAAATGGGTTATTGGTTTCCTGTCATTTGCATTGGTGTTGTTAAACATACTCTGGTCATAATTATTGAGTCGTTTGATAACATTCTTCTGTTTCGTATCATGAATTGCACAGAATAACACCTTAAATATTATTAGTAAGTTACTGATCAAGTAATCACGAATGGGCGAGTGCACCATGCTGGCCGTCTAAATGCATAGCCTCAGCATAAAGACATACTACGGTGGCCTCAATAATCTAATGCATCAGGATTATTTAATCCATCCACGAGGCCACAATTACAATAGAATGCTTTATCTATATCTTATCTTATCTCTGCGACAGACTCTTTTTGGTTCCTTTTCCTTTGTCACATCCTGTGAGGTCCGGAAGTGGTGAAGGAATATGCAGTTACAATATTATGATTATTGTTGGTGATGGCAACCTGTCTAGAACAAATGGACCTAGATAAGCCTTACCTAGGTAGGTGATGAGGCTTACCTGGGTCCATTTAGGCGTATCTTAGTATTTTAGACTTATCTTCCCATTTCGGCCATGACATCCGCTTAAATCGGACCATTTTCATATCATTTTTTTCATTGCGAGGTTCGTTATGGTCACAAATCTGACCTCCATTCAGAATAATCAATCTACTTATACCGCGTTAATCACCGTCAGCAGGCCTTTTATGCATTGGGTATTGGACAAATGAGAAATTTTGGGCGTTCAGATCGAAGATGCTTGTTACATGCAGAAAAAGCATCACTTCAATTATTTCTGATTCAGCCTGAATCATTGCCATGCACCCTTTTTTAGAATCTTTGTTTACTCTGATGAATCTGATAAGAATAATTTACTCATAATCATAACCAATACAATTTAAGTATGTATAACAGTGACGTAACAAAAATATGATCATTGTACGTATACTTATGATGGCAGAACTTGTTAGGTGTAAGTAATTTTCAAAACAAGACTAATATCACAGCATCTGAGGTTTTCAATCCCATCCAAAAAAAACAAGAAGTAGATTTCAATTTGCAAGGTGTTATTTATTGTGGAAATTCATCATTTCTTGTCACAGCATGGCATCGGGATGTACCTGGAAAAGAAGAAGGCATGTCACAGGAAAAGTTATATTAGGAAGACGTTTAGATGAGGATTGTCAGACGAAAAGATGAAGAGTCATAAAAAGTACCAGCGTAAGCGACTTATATAAAACTACGATTAAATCGCTCTGTGTCACATTTAATCCCTTTATCAGAATCAGAAGTATGTGTTGTTTACAGGCAAATGTGCTGATGTCAACTTTTCTTAGCACGAGGAAAGGGTAGTTTGGAATTCGAGGAAAGTGTTATGCATTGAATCTCCCCATGGGACTCTAAAATAGTTCTGATTAAGGATTCGAACCCTTGACCTTAACATTAGAAAGCTGCAGTCCAATTGACAATTGTGTCACAAAGACGCAGGTATATCTGAAAGGGTTAATGGAACACAAAGAACAATGTCAGGTGGAGGCTAAAAATGATCCATTGAACTTTCTTACGATGAGATTTTAGTATCTGGAACCATTACACTAACAACAACAAAGTATAAACTACAGCCGGTATGATAAAGCCTCTTGAATGAATGCATTGCTCGTGGGCATATGGTTTGTTTTCAAGTTATGTATCACCGTCGTTTACTTTCAGCGAACGAATGCTATAAACTATACATGTAGTAAGTAACTTGAATCTCTCAATGCCGACTGGGAACTCCTCGCCCTAGTGAACTCAATGCGGAAAAACTGACTTGCAAAGGACATCAACGGCACTGTGGTCTCCCGTGCAGCAACAGAGGTTCTCGGGAGTGCAGACTTTGGAGTTTTTGCAGCCAGCACTTCTGCTTGAGAGCCAGAAGACCCCGTCCGGTTGCCCCATCGGTATCAAAGCATGCGCAGAACTCAGCTGAATTGTTGATAAGAGCAGAAGGACGACCACACAGCATGACGTCATTGCGGATTGCTTCCCTGGAGAGATAAATTGCCTTGATTATAAGTTTGTAATTACGTGAAAAATGTGTGGGTTGTGAAAGGAACCAACGTTGTCCAGAAGACTGGTGCATATTTATGATAGTAGATATGACTTAGATATCATGCATGTATGAAACTTCATTCAATTATATCGTCCTTTTTTTTTCCTGTTTTGTGGGATTTATAAATAATCTCCAAGACTCCAAGATAATGGTGGCACAATAAAATATATGAATCATCAAAGTATTTCTCAACGCCTATAATAATAATGACATTTCAAGTATGCAATCAAAGAGTTCCATTATGCATGTTTCTTGTTTCCTTTCCAGATTTCTACCAAGTTTATAACCTGGGGAAAATGGCACCAGAAAGAATAGAGGAACAAAATACGAGTAAATGACCGTATAAGCGTTAACAGAGAGAGTGACTGAGTTTTTCTACTCGTATAAAAGAAATTGGTGGCCCATAATAAAATATTTCGATATAAATTAATACTCGTATGCAGTACATGCACATGTAGTACAGTGGTATATGGTACCCATTATATACATAAAATATACATATCAGGTAATAAGGATTGCAATGCAAGCAATGAACTCTTAACTTTGCCACTAAGTAAATCGTCTCACCTTTAAAATTCATCTCAAACAGCAGCGTATCATCCAACAGGTGATCAAAACAGAAGTCAGGATCGTGTTGAGGCCAGAGTCATACTTGGCTTGCTTCTGCTCCTTCTTCCAGGTCATTTATATAGCGCATTTCTCCCACTCATCTCACCGGAGAATAAGCACCGGCGTTTTGCGTGATTGGCGACGAAATCGACGGCTGTCAGACGAAACTCCTTCGGCGCCGTTTCTTCATTAATCTACGAAACAAAAGTGCTCGCGACAAAGGCGAATTCTGCGTCTGTACATGTATGTGGTGCGTGGTTTACAGGGACTCAAATGCTGGTTGTGTGCTTCCACCAGGTGTTATTGATAGTTGTACAGCATTGGTGCCACCCACCCATATAGGGGATTCAACTGTTCACGCATGATTGACTAATGTTTACCTGTAATTAATATATCACAGTTAATATCAATGATGGCTGGGAATGACCTACCATTACTGGTGTGTGTATAAATGACATACAGCCTACGTATTTGGGTGTCAAATTGGCGAAGCGTGATAGCAACCTTGCAGAGCCATCACTGCCGATGAATTATTACCATGCATATTGCATGCTACGCCTTTTTCGTTGAAATTTAGGGCATCATGACTTTTCAGCAGTCCATGATTGAACAAATCTGTTTGTCGTGGGTCCATGAGACATCCAAGGGAGGTCATTCAATCCTGTTTCATTCATGACCGCCTATCCCTTTACGAGAGAAGGGGGAGAGGAAATCAAAATAGAACCAACATAGAATCAAAATAGAATCAAAAGAGAATGCATAACATCATGTACCAGACTAGTTACACTAGATGTAACCAAGGCTTTGAGTTTGAAGACCTGTTTAACTTGTCAATCCACGATAGAAGGGACGCATCAAAAATTCAGAAGAATGAAAGGATTGCTAAAAAATTTGCCTAACTGATGATTTAGTTAAATATATGCCTGTAAACACGTGTATATAATGGATATTTTAAGAGTGACAAAATATTGACTGTATCCATATATTTATGTAGAATTCTGGATAAATTTATCACTCTATTTTAATGATTTTATAATATTAAAATTTCTAACAATATCTCATCAAAGAAATATATGATGCTCTTTCGGGAAAATAAAATGTTGAGCCCAACTTGTCTTGCTGCGTAGAGTCTTGCCGGAACGTAAAAAATACACTAAAAGGATTGCGGGAAAATTGTCGACGGGGCCGTAAGGACTACTTTGAATGCATTGATTTCAATAAAACTTGGCACAAACATGCAAATTAATACAAAATTATGTTTGTAAAATAATTGTATGATTCACTTAATCTTTTTTGTTTTTATTCATGTATAATCACCAGGAGGAACATAATTTTATGTCAGTATTAGTGCTCTCTCCTGGGCTCCATTTGACCATTTTATAATAAAAATAAAAATGTTACAAACACATTTATTTTTCAAAGCTTTGATACGTTTATGAGGAAAATATCGGAGATATCTGTAAATCAACAATAGTCTAAAATTGATTTTGAATTAGCGCCTAAATTAGGATTTTGCCGTATTTTGATGAAATGCCGATCCCTGTTTTACTCAAATTTATGTCAGAGGTGAGCACGTGACTTTCTGGAAAATTGATTGATTATAATTTTTATAATCAATTTTATGAAAATTGATTGATTATAATTTTTATCTTGAAAGTTAACCTATATTCAGTTCAAATTTTAACTTTCTGTGATAACGCGTTCTATGTTAGGCCGAGAACTTATAGAACAGCCCTCGTATAATCTAGCAGCCGGAAATAATTTTTTTCTCAAATTTGGCATTATGAATCGTTATGTTGAAATTTACAAGATATAGAGACGCAACCATCACGCATACCTCGTGAAAATCCCTAATCAATATCGCTGATTAAGTCGCTTAAGTGTTAAGGAGCAACTAGAATGACTGTGTAATGATAAAGAGCCTATTCACGGTACCTTGGAATTTAAGGGGATAATACAACATATATAAAGAGAGCACCAGCTTATTGAGCTGTTCTGATCGCGACACCATACAGGTACATTCATTTTTATTCCTTCTGAAACAAGAATCATAACGCTGAAACTTCTAGATTCACAGCAATGGCCACTTTTTGTGTTCGTCAATGGAGCCAATGAGACCGAATCCCTTGCTCCGCTACGTGCGAATTTAGTTCCAGACAAAGATCAAGTGTCAGGGATCCAAGTTTGGAAAAAAAATAAGGAAATCGGATTTGGCGCACACTAGTGCTCCAGTGTTACACGTATATATAGTGCGAATACAACTGAGAAATCTAACTTTGAATGTATAAGTTAAAGAGGTTGTTTTGAACTAGTAATGCATCCCAAAAGACAAATACGCCTTTTGACTGACATATTTTTAGACAATACGCTTGCTGTGGGCTAATTCCTAGATACATCGATTTTGAGAGGGTTAAAATCTCGCTTTCTTCTCGCGTTCGATTTCATACCGTCATGATGGCATGAAAGTAATTCTCCTATTGTTAACAATGGGAGCCGTCGAGTGAGCAGATCTTTCAGCAGTTCTCATAAAAGAAATCTCGCACTCATCTCGTTTCAAGCTATTCTGCCTGAGCAGAAAATTCGTATTTTAATTTGTCTTGAATATCATTCACAGTTGACTAAATTTTTCAAAAACGGTCTCTCGTCACTCAATGAAGCCCACAGAACCGATGTAAAAAGGTTTCGAAATGAACAGAGGTCCTCTTTAACAAAATCGGAAAAGACAATCGCTCACGTGTAACACCAGTTCAATTACATGTATCATATAATCAATAAATTTATCAATCATTTAATTTCACCTTTTGAAATTATTTTATCTGGAGAAAACTTCAACATTTGACCGATGAATCGTAGATCCATAGTAAAAACCGAGACAAGAATAGCAGAAGCGAAGAAAGGATTGAAAAAAAATAATAATAGAATACATAGATGTAAATCACAAATACTTGTAACGAGAGTGACATTAACAATGAAATGGGTCCGATGTAATGAAATTTTAGTGAGACGACTAAACTTGAGCGGACACCAACGTCAATAATGAACTTTGAATTTAACGATGAATAATAATCAAGTGTCTCTGTCATTGCTGACCTACATTAGCTCCAAAAAAAGGTAAGGGGTAGATTCTTTGGTCGTCACAAAGAATCTGTAGTGCATTATTTTTTTTTTTTTTTTTTTTTTTTTTTTTTGAGAGCTGAAGTTGTAATTACATAACTGGGTTCGGCGTGGAGACGCAATCGCTCACTTGAAAAACGAAAACGTTTCTGATAATATTTTAGAAAAGTCTAATAACTTTGTAATTATCAGCGATATTGATTTGGGATTTTCACGAGGTATGTGTGATGGTTGCGTCTCTATATCTTGTAAATTTCAAAGCTCTCGCTTTCTGGAGTAAAACGATATGGCCATGTAAACAGTCAATTTTCGGTCGGGTATGGGAAAAACCCATGTTAAACGGGCCCGGGACTGGCGCTCGAGTTAATCGTTCCTATATCGCAATATGCGCTCGCGAGGCGAAATGCATCTCCCCAATAAACTTTTGCCCACGTGTCCTCTCTCATTATATTTCCTCTATGTTAATAGGGAGTGTCTTTAAAGTTGCCATGATCGAACTCTCATGATCCGCTTGAATATAAAAATAAAGCCTGTAGCAACGATTTGTAACGCATGAACTGCTCAATGAGTCTTTAGAAACTGCCTGAAAACAACATTTCCATAAATGACCCCGATTAATCAAAACTATTTAGATGCGTAGTTGCTGGATGTATGAATAGCTCTTTAATTTCATGAGACTTGAGTGTGAGAGTTGAGTGAATAATCCGCGATATCTCGCAATATTTCGTAATTATTTCCTTAACTCAGCAATCTAACCCAGCTGGATAACATGTGAAACTTCCTGTTGCAAATAATTCAACAATCTAACGCATCCGGATGACTTAATCCATCCGCGAGACCAAAATTACAATAGAATGCTTTATCTATATCTTATTATATCTCTGGTCCAATCTTAGCGAAGCTCCAGACTCTTTGAAGTTACCGAGAAGAATGCGAAAATCGCTTTTATAACGCACCTTGTTAAATTGTAAGCGAGAAGGCATTTCATAACGGGCTCGTGTTCATAAGCACATGAACCTGATCATGAACATGATGGCGCTTTACGGCTCCACCCAAACCAATCGGATGATCCGGGCGCCGGAACAAAAGGTCCGGGACTGGGGTTTCCCCCTATACTCTTATCGATAAATCCCAAGGGTTCTTTATCCTGCATACCACAATAGACAGTAGTACACATCGCCTGGCATTGTTACGCAGTTGGGCAGCACTGCAATTCTAATTCAAAATCATAACGCGTGTCCATTAGCTGTGACATCAGTCGGTATATAAGGACTAAGGATTAGAGACCCTTTAATTCATTAATGTTTATAGGACTTTTACTAAGGAGATCAGAACACCTTAACTTCGGTTGAGATCACTCAATTGGGTAAAACAAATGGCAAATGAAAATAACAATTTTACACGAATAATAATTAAGGGACATATAGAAGTCTAAATGCTTGATTAAACAACTGGCATAAATGAAAATAATTAAGAGCAGATTGCATTAGGTGCGCGGGAAATAAAGCAGTTGGTGTGACTACATGTACTTCAACGATACGGGTGCATGTAGGTGCAACTAAAATCATAATTTCTGGTTTTCAAACGCTAGTTCTTTGCGTTATTTTTAGTTACCTGCATGGCTTAGTGGCAGAGTGTTGGACTTGCAATCCGAAAGTAAGGGTTTCGATACCCGATCCGGGTACGCACTGTAGTCATTTCGGCAGAATGCCATTTCACCCGGGTCGTTTCGCCCGGGTTTATATGTGTACATGTAAATATTTGCCTTCATGAGTACAATATGACGGGCACTGACAGTGCTTGAGTGTAGCATGCGGCGTAATGTGCATCGTGGTCAGTTCAAGAACTCAAACGTAGAAATGGAGCCCTGTGTGTTGCTGATAATTGTGCGGTTGCTGACGTATGTTGTTTAGTCACTAGGCCGAGTGATTCACACCTGGGCGCCCTGGGTGACTACATACCAAAGTACAGTCTCTTTGGTCGGAACTTAAAATGATGATCTTGTATCAAAAGAAATCAATATTCGTGATTTATGGGCAGCACTTTGAGCACTAGCTTCGGTGGATATTGCGCTATACATTATGAATTAGTTATTTATTCATTGGTTATATTCGCATCGTTAATTAATTCATGATGAATTCCAGGAATTCTTCTCTTGGTGCGTCGGTATTAATATTTACCATAATAATAGTAGTATGGTCAAAACACAAGCATAATCTATTTTAAGGAATAAATGCCACATGACGGATCCAGAAATTTCAGATTGGAAATGGATTTCAAGAAGTGAGTTGAGCTATTAAAACACAATGAAATGAAACATACACATCTTGAAAAACAATTTAAATTTGAGCTCATTGCATTTTAACAGTGGCGTAATAACTCGTGAACGTTTGCGTGGATGAATTTGGTGGCGAAAGTGCGTAAAAGTCCCAAAGAGGCATCCATATATACGAACGTGCGAAATAAGTGTTGTCACGGCTTGTGCCAGTATCCAATGAAAATCAGTGTCTTGGTTATTAGATTATTTGTACCTGCGTATGAGCCACTATCAAAATTAATAATATTATCCATAATAATAATTTAACAATGTCTGGAGAGGACCTTGAATGCACCATCCCTGCCCCCTTCCCCACCTAATTGTAATTTACATTTCCTTCCCGAATCGACGTGACTGTGTATTGGGAAGGGTCCGACGAAAGAGCGAAATAGAGCGAAATAGAGCTCCCGATTATCGTCCATGACATGGTGCGATCGTGTACAGTATATATCTACAGAGAGGGTTTTAGTACTTCAAATGCATCAAACTGAAATTGATTAATCAAGTAATTTTCGAAAGCAAATGCATTTTTTACGAGATATTAAGGTCAGCCATTATGGTATACCAAACGCGGATCTGCAAATCGTTTGATCACACGTTATGACTATGAGCATCAGAAATGATGGTATATTTACCCTTTTCAAAATATGAAATATCGCGGAATGATTAGTGCACTCTATTATTCAGATAAATCTGCATCAATGTTGATGCTGTCGTGGACTTTCTGTCTGATTTCTTCGTTGTAGTTGGGCCAGTAGATAGTGTTGCGTGCAAGGAGGAGGCTTTTCTCTTCGCCCATATGTGCTTCATGTAGCTTTCTCAGGAAATCTGGTCTTAATTCTTTAATTGGTATTATCATTTGAGAGCCACAAAAAGTATGCCATCTTCCAAACAGATTTCATCTCTCCTCTGCTAGTAGTCTGAGACGTTGGGGCTGCATCGATCTTTCTGTTGGGGTCAGCCATGATGGACATATTGTGCCAGTTGTCAGAAGCAGACGCTTTTCTCACAGCTTCGAAGCAGGTCTCGTTTCCAG